>ML677333.1:28053762-28135527 GCA_007922305.1 Dermatemys mawii
TGTGAACTCCTACCCACCTCCAACAGATACAGCTTGGAATCACCTATTGTGGAATGCACATTAGCATCACGCGAAGAAGTAAAGACAGTTACCTTTTCCTTAACTGGTGTTCTTCGAGATGTGTTGCTTATGTCTATTCCATATCCTGCCCTCCTTCCCCTCAAAAAAGAACTGAGGGTGTGGGAAGTTTGCAGCACCCCTTATACTGTGCCATAGAGGTGCCACTTCAGGTGTCACTAGGGGCACTCCCTTATGAGTACTTCTAGGGGAAAAACTTCTGGCACCCGTGCACACACCTATTGTAGAATGCACATGAGCAATGCACCAGTTACAGAAAAGGTAACTGTCTTTTCTCCTTGGGACCTGTGGTACCCAATGCTTTGGGCACCACCACAACCCTCCATACTGGCTTTATGGGACTCTTGAGACCCTTAAGCACATTACCCGGAATCTGTCTGTTCCAACAGGGAATCTTACCATACTTCCCCTCCAAGGTATCAGTCAGAACCCGCTGAACCCATGGAAGAATGGGAAGAGGAGCAGGAGCTGTCAGTTCCAACAGGGATATTGTCCTCGTCACCTGAGGAAGCAGTTGTTCCAGCCTCTGTCTTTCCTGGACAATCATAGACCATTTCAAGAGTTATTAGAAGGTGGTGGAAGAGCTCCAAATCTCCTTAGCGGAGGTCCAGGAACCTCAGCATAAGTTCCTGGTTGTCCTGCAGCCTATGAGCTCCAGTCAGATTGCACTCCTGGTAAATATACCTATACTAGAACCAGAAAGGGCTTTATGGCAGACACCGGCTACCTGTGGCCCTCCCCTGCGAGAAGCGGTACTTTGTCCCAGCCAATAGAGTGGAGTTCATGTTCACTCACCCTGCTCCAATGTCCTTGATAATCCAGGCAACCGCAGAAAGATCCAGACAACAACAACAACACTCAAGACAACAAGAAAGATCCAGACAACACTCAAGGACCATCCCTGCAGACAATGAGGCCAAGCATCCAGCCTTATGGAGTGGAATGTGTTTCCATCCACCAGTCTGCAGTTTAGAATCTCAAACTATGAGGCCCATTTTGCCAAACACGATTTCCTGAATTACTTTAAGTTCCTGGACTTTAGGGACAAGTTGTCTCTGGAGGACAGGACTCAGTTTTCAGTCTATATTGATGAAGGCAAACTAGTGCCAGAACCCTTTTACAAAGTGCAGCTGTTACAGCATCAAGATCTATGAAACCTGTCATTGTGATGCAATAGGAATTGTGGGGCTACACAACCCTTGCTACATTGTTTGGACTTTCCCAGGGAAAGTGGGACACTCTGTTGACTTGTCTTTTCATGAGACGAATCTTTTCAATGAGAAAAATGACTGAAAATGCAGAGGTCATGATATTCTGCCTCTTTCATTTCAGCTCCAGCTACCCAACCTCACCTTGCAGCCAAGAGGTAAATTTGACATTGTTTTGAAGCTCTCTACATTATACCAATGCTATCTCCACTCAATTCCAAGATCAATTTTGGGAGATCCCTAGCAAAATTTTCTCACAGTTGGATGGCAATAACAGGCAAGTGGATGTCAGATATCATCAATTCTGGCTATTCCATCAAGTATCTCTACCCGCCTCTTCCAAAACCCCTTTCCTGCTTCTCTTTTCAGGGACCACTCTCACAACCCGACTCTGCCCACCCAGGCACAGACAGTGGTTCCTCCCGCTTTGGCTCAGAGGGGGGCCACATTGCCTCAGTACATCTGGGTTTACACCAAGATTTTCTGTTAATTTTTATACCCGATATCAAAATGTTTGCATCTCTGGGAAGTCTCTTTTTAAGTAATCTTGGCTGGGTTGTCCATCAGAGTTTGAAACTAGTTGTGTTCATTTTCTCCTTGTTAGTTCATTCAGAGCAACTTAGGTTGAATGGTCATAGAGAATGAACTACCCCTGGATGTAATCCCTGCAAAATGAAATTTAAGTACACTGGTAATGTAGTTGCAGGGAAGCTTGCGCTGGTGCCCGTGATATATTTGTACTGCTCTTAAACATTTATGGCCATCTTTTCACTCAGCCAACAAAAATGCACCCATACAAACATGCATAATAGGATAATTGCAAGCAGAGGCAGAATTGTGTGCACAAATCAGCATTTGCATGTGCAATAGCCTGTATTGCGTACATAATTCATGTTTTGGGACATGCTCAATAGATGTACCTGCAGATATTGTTTACCTATTCCTGGATGCTGACTAAAAATTTGACCCATAGTGCTATAGCAGATTAGTAATTAAAGGTGATGGCTGAGAATTAAAATGAAGATAAGAGCTTTGAAATGGACAAAGGGATTACACTTTGTACTTTTAGAGGCAGTCTTCCCAGGTCACGTTTTTGAAATGCTGGAGCAGTAGCAAGGATGTCTGCATTACTACTGTTTACTCTCTGCCCCCAGCCCCACACTGCCCCTTGCACAAATACCCCCTCCAAAACCTAAAGGGGCTTCAGTTTCCAGGTTTCAGAAAGGTTTGCATAATGTTAATTGCATAATATTCTTTAGATCCTTTGAATCTGGCATAGCTTTTGGCCAAACAAATTTATTTTTTTTCTATTCTGCCAAAGGTTGGTAATACAATATAGCCTTTTCTGTCTGCGTGGATAAAATAAAATATTACACTATTTATAGTGTAATTTGACCCTGGTGGTCCCTTTTAATGCTATGGTTCCATGATTCTGTGAAATATTTCAGTAAATTTTTCATTAGCCATGGGCAGATCTATGTTCATTTGTGATAAAAGCTATTTGAAATTCATAAAAATGGTACAAAATCAGGGTGGATAAAATAATTTTCTTCACAAAAAAATCTAATTTTTAAAATTTGAATTTGATTTTTTAATTTAAATTCAATACAGGTTTATTTATCTATGAAAATAATTTAAATAAAATAATATTAAGCAGCACATGTCTGCCAAAGTTTTAAAGAAAGCCAAATCACTGAACTGGTGGAAGTCATGGGCTGAGCAACTAGAACAAGAGCTTTTCAGTTGCTAAACCAGCTTTTGATAACAGTAGTTATATCAGGTGCCGAAATGATATTTTAGGTTTTCAGATAGTTCAGACTGGTGACTAGTCCATTCAGAGTTAAAGGTGGGAGTTGAAAGAACAGAATCGCTTACTTTCCTTTTCCAATCTATGAATAAAAATCAGAGGGAAGAGCATGAGAATTTTTGTAATGCTGATTTTTGTACATTTTAATTGAATTCTGTTTTCTGTCCTAATAGAGCTTTACACAAATGAAAAGAAAAATTAATAATCTAGTAAATTAGAAATTCACAATTCATCATAATTCACCTCTCAAATTCCCCAGGCTGCACATAATCTAAAATCTCATCACATATACTCCAATTCCCTTTCGGATTCACCACATATGTTTTACCTTTTGGCAGTATATGGAATCCTTTAGTTTTCTTCACGTTAATTTTAAGATTCGTTGTTTTACAAAAGCCCTCTAAAATCCTTAAATTCTCTGTCATCCCATTATAAGAATTACTTAAAATTGCAATGTCATCATGCATGTGACATCATAAAAACCCCCAAAACATTAAGAATCTGAATAAATATAACAAGCTATTGAATTGCTTACAAAAATGCAAATTGTATCTGCCTGGTTAGTAAAACATACCACCAAATTTAATATAAAGGCTGTAGTTTGTTGAAGATTAGCATGTTTTAATGGTTACCCACCAATGAGAATCAACCTTTCTTGAGGAAAATAATTAAAGTACAAATGCAAAACAAGATGAAAATCAGTGATTTAAATCAACATTTCTTGCTTGCTGATTTAAATGATGATTAAAATCAACTATTTAAATTGCTTTGATTTAAATCAATCTACCATGTGCAAGATCCTTGTTAATTGAAAGTTAATAAGCTTTTTATTGGAGGGAAATGAGTTCCTGTATACAATACATTTAATAGACCGAGGAAAAAAAATCCTTTTTTGAAGCATTTTTTAAAAAAATCAGTAGCAAGTCCTCTTCAGTACACTGTGTTGCTCAGAATCATTATGGGCTCAATTTCCTATCTTGTTTTGATTGTTATGGCCAATACATGGTAATTTCTGAGAACGAGTTCTGTATTAAGGCAACAAAAATATCTCTGTGGTAATGGAAACTGCAGTGACTAAAAATGGGAGAAGAAACCATCAACCTTAAGGCCCATTTCTTGAGTTAATAAAGCTGAAGTTTGTGAAATTTGAAAGAGTGTCGAACAGATTGAGATGTCACATTTGAAACCTTTAAAACCTAGTTGAATTTTCTTAAAAGTTTAGCTAATAAATTGAATATAGGGGTATTAGTTTGGGGGTTCTTTAGTAGTGTGCGTTTTTTCCCCCCAATATTAAAATTGTGAGGCTATTCTGCAGTTGTCTTTGGATATGCCAGAGGTAAAGGTTATAGTGAGATTACACTGAAATTTATAAAATTCCTGCAAATAATATGCCAATGTAGGGTTTCCCTTTTACATTTTAATGGTGATTGACTTTATTTTTCTTCATTTGTTGCCAACCAAAAATATTAGTTGTTTAGTTTCTAAGTAATTCTGAACAACCTAGAAGAAAATAGGCACATTTGAAATTATTACAATAATTAAAAAACAACAACTATGCAACAAAAATGATATTATCTGGCTAATAAGTTTAATTCAGCTTGACTTTAGGGGTTCCATTCTTCAAGGGATGAGAGAAAATAAACTGATTTCTATTATTCTTACAAGAGTAACATGCTAAAATATACCAATGGAATTAATAAAAAGAGTAAATAATACTTAAAAGATCCTTTTGAACTAATCTCTCAGTGTACAAGAGCAGCATAAAATGATTACAAAATTCAAACTAAATGTGGTCAATGAACACATGTATACACTAACCAAGTAATATAGCTAGTAACACTAGTGCATATAGAATTTATGTGCATATTTAGATGTCATTATGAGAAAGTTCCACATGATAAGGTGTTTCTTAAGCTTTATGGTATGGCAGCAAAGAATTTGGCTGAGCAGAGGAAAACAGTTAACATATGTGATTCAGGAAAACTTATATTGACAAATATAAATTAAGGTAGGTTCGGTACACACTTGTAAAACAATGCAAAATGGGTTGAATTAGAATGGAAAAGAAACTTTGAGAAAAGGGTACATCTAATTTAAAAATATGCCAAAATTAGAACTGTTTACACCACACAAAAGTAAGATTTAAGAAGCAAGTAAATGATCTGTCCTATAGCTGAAATAAAAGTAAACAAATAGAAGACATTTGAGCAGGCAGAGTCTGTGCAAATCTGTGATAAGATGTCAGGTAGAAGTTGTTTTATCTTTGCTGTATTTGTGGTCCCATGAAATTGTGCTAATACCCAAAGATTTTGAAAAAAACACAAATCAACTCATTTTCAATAAAATTGTATGAAATATAAAGACAGGGTAAGAAAAATCTGCTTGTATTCATTTAGATTAATGTATATACCAGCAAAACAGGTACTTCTGAGTTTTGAGAAAGTGTTTAAATAACAAAACAACAACATCCCTGCCCCTACGCACCTTCAGGTTAAGTTCAAGCATATATAGCAGGGGTTGACAACCTTTGGCATAGGGCTTGTCAGGGAAATCTGCTGACAGCCCGGGAGGGTTTGTTTACCTGCAGCGTTTGCAGGTTTGGCCAGTCGCAGCTCCCACTGGCCACGGTTTGCCGTTCCGTTGTTCCAGGCCAATGGGGGCTGGAACGGCAAACCAAGGGATGTACTGGCCGCCGCTTGCTGATCCCTGATATAAAGTTTGTCCAAAAGGAAAATTTTTGATTAATTCATAAGGTGTATTTGTAGCTTTCAGAACTTTAACCCTTGTGTCTACTATTAAGAAGTTGCACAAAATCAGAGAGGGTTGGTGTTACCATTCAATTATCTTGGCAAATCTGTGTTACGATTGTGCCACAAGAAAATTAATAGCTTTGCACTTTAGTTTCTTGGAAAATCAACATATTTGTTGAGCTGCATTCAGTGTTTTGAAGTTTTAAATCTCCAATGTTTTATTAAATATGCAAACTCCAAAAAGTTACAAAGTAAACTGGGCAATGTCATGAATTAGAAATATGAGTCAAGACTAATTTTTAGGCATCCATAAATGAGTTGTCATCTTGTTTCTATTCTTTTTTCCTATCTAAAGCTGGCTTATTACTGTTTTCATACTTAGAGGCGCTTGCATCAACAGATCTTAATTAATTCTGGTTACCTAGACTCTACGTCATTCTTTTATCAATGCCCTGTGAAAATCATGCATTGTTATTGTTTATAGCAAGCCATTGACTAGTAACGTGACATCAGTCACCTTTTCTGATATCATTTTGTCCACTCTGCCTTAGAAATATGATTGTTGCATAGAATTCAGTAGAGTAGCTTCCTTTGTGTGTTGTCACACGTTTGCGAGAAAAGATAAGTGAATTCTGTTAGCATATTAGATAATTTGCTCTTGGAAACTCCAGTCACAGTTGCATTAAAAAAGGCAATTTGATTTTCACTTTCTAGTTTTCTTTCATCGCTGCTGACAATCCTAATAGTGAAGATGAGGTGGCTGTTATGGCAGTGTATGAATGTGGAACTGAACTTGTGGAGTTCCTACTTCCTAAAAATGTGGTGGTCCTGTTTTCAAAATATGCCCCATGTTGTTGTCTGACACTTTTTTATCACTTCTCCTTTCCTACAAAATGTTTCTCCCTTCCTTCTCTATTTTAAATGCTCTATGTTAATGATAATATAGAGCATAACCTGGTTCCTGCATAGTAAGTCACTTTTCACACCATTTCATTATCTGAAATCAGCTCTGGGATGTCTGCATGGACTGTTTGAGATTTACTCTGTCAGTTCTTCACATCATCCAGACCTCTGAACTGGAAATATCTTAACTGTGCAATGTTTAATATTCCCTGTAAATGAAACTGCTTCAGCACAGCTAGAGATTGACTGAAGCCATGCTTCTTGCTTGACAAGGTTATGGTATTTTTTTACATATCTTACATATTGGATAGCATGTTTGCTTTTCTCTGATAAGGTAATCTTCATGTTCAGTACATTGTGTCGATGAAGTCAACATTGTATTGATAATATATTTTAGTTCAGTTTGTGCAAGTGTGGAATATGAAAGCAAGGATAAACTTAATTTCAAAGTGAGAGGGGCAAACTGTAGCATCTGACAGTTTGGGATCTAAAATTGGGATCAGCTTCTTTTGTTCAAAAAATGTAGTTCAAAAAGACATAGGGTTCTTAGTTGTTTGAAGTCAGTGACATTACCTTAGCAGCTGTTTGTAAAAGTTAATTTCATTTGACATCTGGCTTAGTTCTAGTGATAAAAGATATAGCCCTAAGGACTGACCTTGTTTATTAAAATTCCACCCTTTATTCTATAAGGTCAGTTTTAAAAAAGTGTATCTGATCTTATTAAAAGCCTTAGTAAGAAAATATTTTCATGGACTACAGGTATGCAAGTATTGACCTAGTAAAATTAAATGTATTTACCTACAATAAAATTAAATTGCTGTGTCCTGCTACTTTGACACAACTCAGACATTTAAAAATAATAATAAAAATAAACAAATCAAATATCTTTGTCTGCAAAAATGTGGGGACAGGAGGACACCATTGCCAGTAAGAGGGATCAAGTTACACCTGGTAATTGATTGTGGGATCTTACATTATGTCAGGAGGGCAGAGGATTATGTGTGTATTTTCCTGTTTTAACTGATACAGTTTGTAGCTGTTTAAAATGCAATTTTATGCTTACAATTTACAAATTATATTTTATAATTTAATATTAACAAGACAGTGCCTTTGCTTTGAACAGAGACTATGCGGAGCATCATGTTCTTTGCAAATGTGAAATAACATGAAAACCAATCTAGAAGATAAAACACATACTCCCCCATACCCCATGACAGCTGCTGGGGCTTCTATCTTGCGGGGCTGGGCCCGCTGCCAGCTTTGGTTGTTGTGACTTTGCACAAGGGTTTGCATTGCTGCTTGCTCAAATATGGCCTCTCCTCTCCTCCCCTCTCCCTGTCATGATGGCAGGGCAGGTGGGTCAAACCTGAGCAACATTTACTGTCCAATTTCCAGTCATTCTTTTTTGAGTGATCATCCCTCAGTGTATTCCACATGTGGGATATGCATGTACACTATGTACCTGAGTCCTCAATTTTATTGTATACAGTTAGTTTTTGTAGTCTTTATAGCATAGTCTTAGAATCTAACTATACTATGTATGTAGACTATGCTATAAAGACTACTAAAACTAACTGTATACAATATCTTGCAGAAATGACACAGTAAAAAAGGAGCTGAGGACAGAGAAGATTCTGTCTCACTCAGACTATGCGGCGGTAAGAAGGAACTAGAGAGGTATCACTCTGCGCCATTTTTATGGCCTCTGTTCAGAGCAGAGTTCAGAGACTATGGAGTGTGTGTGGGTCAACAGACACTGCTCGAAAAAAATTCAGGACTCAGGTACATAGTGCACATGCATATCCCACATGTGGAGTGGTTTTCCCCATTTTTCTTCTCCACTCAGAAATTTTTTTGTGTCCTGAGAAGTCTGGGATTACAGCCAGCATCTTGGGGGTTTTGCTCCTTTTCAATGGGTGACTAACATCAGTGCTGTATCTACTGCCTTGATGAGGCTAATATTTTTGCCAAGTGCTTCATCTGCTTCACTTTCCCCTCAGAATCTGTGAGGGTCAGGAACTGAGACTTGGAAAACACCCCATAGAAAAGGTAATGGAACTCCAATCAGATCCGGGCTGGGGATCTGTTCCACAATACATCAGTCTTGCCAAGGGTGCAGCGCCCCTCCGATCATGAACTTGGGAATGGAGGCTAACTGTTAAGCCTAAAGAAAAGACTCTGGATGAGAGCAAGGGCACTCTCATAGACATAAGGGCATGCCATCTTCATCTAAAACTACCTCGAAGAAAAGGGATCCCTCCCTGACCTCATCAAAGTCAAGAGAACTGGTGTGAGTGAGAACTAAGGACTTAGGCTTGAGTAAATCTTCATGATAGCAGAGGGATGTATGCAGGAGTATGGATCTGATGTGACATTGGTTCTGATGGTGAAGAGTTGGGATAAACAACTTCTGGTGCACCCATCCACTTATAGAGCTGATGCGGTACTGGTGGCAACAAGGCCCCGGAAGGAGCTGACTATTATGGTGACTAGGGAAGCCCTGGCTCTGCCAGTGAGCTCTCCTCATACCTCAGGTTGATGAGACCTATGTCTCCCCAGAGAACATCTTTGTTCTTCCCTAGTGGCATTCACTTCTCCTATGGGACTGTCTGTTGTATCTAGTTGATATACTAGAGGAAGATATTATTCTGATGACACAGAATTATTTTCCCATCCTTCGTGCCAGCCTTGAGGACTGGCCAT
Source organism: Dermatemys mawii (assembly GCA_007922305.1). NCBI lineage: Eukaryota > Metazoa > Chordata > Testudines > Dermatemydidae > Dermatemys > Dermatemys mawii. Next base: position 28,063,212 of record ML677333.1, read on the forward strand.
TGACACTGGCAGTTCCACTGGAGATAAATAATCCAGCTTTCTCTTTGGATGAGCCTGAGGCCCTGTGGAAGTCTCTGAAGGGTTCATCAGAGGTGGCACGAGAGAGGAGCCCCAGAATATTGGGGTTTCAGCTACTGCCCAGGTCCGATTGGCCAAAAGACAGTTGATATCTTCTGATGTGGGGTGGTCCTCTGCCAGATGATCCGTCCAACTGACAATATTTAGGACCATGGGAACCCTACTCTAGATAACCATGATCAGTGCAGGAGTCTTATTTGCCCACAGCCCACCCTGTAGGAATATTTGGAATGGGAAGAGGAGCTAGTTTCAGGAGGAATTTTGTCACATTCACCAGATGAAGTGGTTACTCCATCTTCTCTGTTTCCACCAGGAAACTTTAAAATAGTATCAAGAGCTTATGCACCACGTGGCTTCAGGGCTACAGATGCATCTTAAGGAAGTCCAGCAACCTCAGCACAGTTTATTAGACATTCTGCAGCTTTACGGTCCTAGTCTAGTGGTCTTCCGCATCAACGAGGCATTGTGAAGCCTGTGAAAGATGGTATGGCATAGCATTGCTTCTTGCGCTCCCACCCTCAGAGGGCAGACAGCACTTTGCTCTGTCTAAGAGTGAGAGATTTTGTTCTTTCACCCACCACCTTACTTTTTGGCGGTGCAGGCAGCTATAGAGCCGTCCAAACAACAGCACCCAAAGGTACTCCCTGTAGGCTTGTCTGCACTGCTCACCAGATCAGCGGGCAGTAATCGATCAAGCAGAGAACAATTTATTGCGTCTAGTATAGACGTGCCGAATCAACCACTCAACGCTCTCCCATTGACTCCAGTACTCCACCAGAATGAGAAGCACAAGCGGAGTCAACGGAAGAGTGTCAGTTGTTGACTTACCGCAGTGAAGACACTGCAGTAAGTAGATCTAAGCACGTCGACTTCAGCTATGCTATCTACGTAGCTGAAGTTGCATATCTTCGACTAACCCCCCTGGAGTAGTGTAGACAAGTCCTTTGATTAAGGGACAATAGCCATTTGACCTTAAAGGAAGAAAAAGGTCTTTTCTACTTCCATCCTGTTCAGGATCTCAAATTATCAGGTGTTCTTAGGCAAACATGATTTTACTAATTACAATAAGTTTTTGGATTCAAGGGCTAGTTCCATGAGGAGGATAGGTTCAACTTCCAGACCTTAGTGGATAAGGGTAGATTGATGTCCACAGCTTCTCTCCAAGTCATGATGGATGGCTTATGGCCATTGTTATGAAGAGAGATTAGTGGTTACAATATTCAGGTTTCCCTAGAGAGGTGCAGAGTATATCCAAGATCTGTCCTTTGATGCTATCAACCTATTAGCTGAGATTCTCATCTAATCACAGGAGACAAGGCTTTAAATAAAAGTTCAAATGTAATGAGACTTCTGATAAAATTGAGAAAGTTAGCAACACTGATTTTCTTTTTTGTGTCTCAGTGACTTTCAAGTGAAACTTGCTCTATTTACAAGTGAAAATTGATGTCTCTTTCCTGATTGCCAGCCCTGCCAATCCATCCTGAAACTGAATGTCACACTGTTATTTCTGATTATTAAAGCAGCACCAGCAATAAAGATTCTAAGGTTCTGCAGTCAAAGTGAAGCTAACAGTTCTGTGAATGTGTGAGCTAGATGAGCTCCAGTTCATCAACCTACTGCTATACTGGTTTTGCAGTGGTAACAGAAATAAGTAATTTTAAGTAACTTAATTTAGTCAGTAAAATAAGTGTATTTATTATGGAATACAAACAGGTGCAAGAGTAGGAAGAATGACCTTATATGTCGTCATTTCTCTGATCACAAGAGGACAAATTTAAAAAATTATTTCTTTTGACAACTTCTACTGGGTCCAATGGCATTCCTAATTTATATATAATCAAATATTTCTAAAACCAGTAAAATATGACAAATTTTATAAGTTTGCTCAATATAATTGTGTTTGAAAGGGAAATCAAGAGTGCCTTATAGAATATTTTACAGTTCAACACCTCCAAAGTTGCTTGAAAAGGAAGTGAGAATCATTCCCTTGCTACTTGTTGATTGGCACATACCTATTATTCCAATTGACATTTACTTGCCTTTTTGACGTTCACTTACTACTTTTTCAAATGCTTTAATTAATTGCATATTAGAATAAAAGTGGTGTTATCTGGCACTTTACCAGCTGAAAAGCTTTATAAACTGGCATTTCTGATTCACTGAAAGTCTGGTTTATAGTTCGGTTGGCGTGGGGGCAGGGGGGCTGGCAGGCAGGTTCCCTCTGTGGCTCCCTGGAAGTAGTGACATGTCCCTGCAGCTCCTATGTGGAGGAATGGCCACAAGGGGTTTGGAATGTGGGAGAGGTTGTACCTGCTCTTTCATTAAACACATTTCTCTGAGCTATAAACTATGCATCAAACATAGCTGGAATCTTTTCACAGTCATCTTTGTGACTGTCTTCAGTAAAGTCAAAGGATTTAAAGATATGTTCCACTTGCTTCCTCATAGCATAAAAAAGATGGTACTGCACACTCAAGTTTCTTTGTGGAGCTAGTTTGCAATTCAAAATCTTGCAAAATATTGCTTTCAGTCTGTCCATTGTGAAAGTTATTCTGTGGGGCATGGAAGAGTGCCTTGTTGATGAGATCCTGCAAACTTTGTTGCTTTGTTCCTTCAGTTTATGTTCTTGCACTAGTTTACCATGTCATGCTCCTGTATCAAACATAGGTTGACTACAGAGCGTTCTTCTGAGCAAGATATACACCAGATGTGTTCACCAGAAGATCCTTTAATGTACTGCTAGGAATGGCTGATGTTAGCTTAAATAAGTTATTTTACACATAGTGCCACCCAGTGGCAGAACAGTATAGTACAGTTTAGCATTCCATTCTCATAAGGATAATTCTTGCAAACCTGTGAGACTTTCACGTCCTAAAAAGGCATCATCTTTGCAGCACAGCAGTTAATGTTAATGAACAAATCTGGTGAAAAGGAGGGGTTAAACCCCTTCTCCTTTGCCCCTGGTCCCTACTTCCTCCCACCCCAACCCCAGGAATGTTTGGAGGTTTTCTCCTATACAGAAGTTCTTACCGCTCTCTGTATTGGGTTCACAGCTCCTTTCCCAGCTCTGCAGCATGGCTGGGCATGCAGAGAAGCCTGTCACTCCTGGGAAACCCTACCTCAGATAGTAGTGGAATTGAAATTATGCCTGTCTGACTTTCAGCCTAAGGAACCTTGTTCTACCAGGGAAAAGGGCTCAGATGCCAAAAAGCCGGAAAGTGGGGGGTCTCTCTCTCTCTCTCGTGCTCTCTCTCTCTTGCTCCATCTCTCGCAAGCTCCCCATCTGGCTCCACATTAAAATGGGATGAATACTTCAACCAGTCTGCGGTGAGAGCAGAGTCCCATGAGACATCTTCTCCCCACGAAACTGCAGCATCATGATAGTATAAAAGAATAAGTGGAAAAATCACTTAGCCGTTCAGAATGTCTCTAGATTTTCTGTAGAAAAGCCTTGAGTTGCACTATGTTGTTCCTAGGGTATTTGGGGTGCTATCAAGCCTACGGAGCAGTCAGCCATCTATTAGACTCCTAGGGTGACTTAGCAAGCTGTTTCCACAACTGAAGAATTTGTCTCAGTACTTCTGGGTTGTGTGGTCCCCATGCCAGCATGTTACCTCTCCCCCTCAAACTGCCTTGAAAAGTACCACACATACATCTTCCCCAAAAAACACCTTAAAAAGCTGGAGGACTTTTCCAATGTCAGTGGTTCACTAGGAATTGATTAATATTAATAAAGATAACAGACGATGTCAGTGGTTCACTAGGAATTGATTAATATTAATAAAATAGCTTTCCTTCAGGCATTATTGATAGACCAGGGGTGGCCAAATTGAGCCTGAAAAGGAGGCAGAATTTACCAATGTACATTGCCGAAGAGCCACAGTAATACATCAGCAGCCCCTTAGCAGCTCCCCATCCCACTCCCACCAGCAGCCCCCCCCCCCCCGATCAGAGCCTGCACCTCCCAATCAGCTCTTTCATGGCATGCAAGAGGCTCTGGGGGTATGGAGAGGGGCAGGAGCGAGGACATTGCAGGCTCAAGAGAAGAGGCAGGAAGGGATGGAGTGTGGGCGGTGCCTGTGGCAGAGCCAGAGGCTGAGCAATGAGGACCCCCCAGAACACTGGAAAGGTGACACCTGTATCTGCAGCCTTAGAGTCGGTGCCTGTATAAGGAGCCGCATATTAACTTCTGAAGAGCTGCATGTGGCTCTGGAGCCAAAGGTTGGGATAGACCTTTGGGGAAAGGTTGGGATAGACAATTTCCTATGGACACCTCCTGTGAGAACATCAGAAGATCCAAATGAGGATTTTTTTTATTAAAACCAAATATTAAAATGGTCTGTCAAAACAAAGAGTGTTCAAACGTTTTGGGAGCTTAAGTTTGCTGAAGCAGTAGCTCCACCTTCATAGTGAAATATAGTCACATGGGGATGATACTGCACAGCAATTTTAAAGCCTTTGCTATAGCCATTCAGAACAAAGGTTTTATGTAAGGAAAGCCTACTTAGTAGCTAGCAAGTGGCTTGTCTTAGAGGTAAGATCCTTGTTTAGAGTGAGATATTTCTGTCCTGATCAAACCCTTGATGTGATCTGTAACAAGAGCAGCAGCTTTTAACTTTGTACCCATTTAACACCCATGCAAGTCCATTTAACACCCATGAATAGCAATTATTCACCTGAAAGAGATATCTTGTGCGTCCAAATAGCTCAAATATTTCACCAAAAATTTTGTCAATTTGGGGAAAATATTAGGGAAGTTAGTAGCTGGATTGCTGAGAGCCCTTAATCTTTACCATAAAAGCCACTATGCCCAACCCAAGGTATTTCGAAGGAACTATAATCCCAGCAGAGGAAGAATCAGAAGCAGAAGTTTCCACAGAAACCTAGGTAAATTTTTCCCCAAAGCAACGAAATCCTGAACATGATAGACAAAAAGATACACCCTCCAGAGTCTTAAGAAATGGCAGGTTAGTGACAGCAATGCAGGGCTCCACAATTTACCCATCTAGACAACATGCCAGTCATTGCACTGTCTAGAGAAACGTACCCATTAATACCGGACGACTGCTGGAAAAGATTCATACTCACCACTTGTTCAAAACCATGAAGAGTGTTTGAACCTAATGCAGAGAATTGCTCATCATGGATCAAAACTGGCCTGGCTCTATAATTTTGATCTTACTGTGATGTTAAAGATTTGCAGAGGGTATCAACCTTACAAGCATTCAGTAGGTGCATACATAGGACTCTCCATTTGTGTATCATCAGATGCCAAGTTTAATAAGGATGACAGAGGACAAGCCTTTGGCAGATCTTTCTAGTCTCCATTATCTCTGAAAGGCAGGTTTTAGAAGCAGTTCCCCTATCTATGGAAAAATCACACTGCTGCCTTTGTGAAGAAAAAGCTACTCTTATAGCTCCAGAAAGTTACTCGTTCCATAATTCCTGGGAAATATTACTCCCATCATTTTGTTTTATCCCTTAGCATGGAAGGTTTTAATATAAATGGATGTTATTAGTGCTCTAAATATATATCTAAAGCATATGGAGTACACATGCCAGTTGTACCCTGTTCATCTCTTCCTATCCAAAATGCCAAGGTCTTAGAGTGTCAATGTTGCTGCAGGGAAGGTGTTAAAATATTGTGCCAGATGGCATGCTAGACATCTGGGAAACTGTTCACAGAAGTCCCTCAGGATAATTAATGAAAAAGTAAGTTTTCATTCCTCTACACAGGCATTGTTAGGAAGGTATAATGGTTTGGTTCCCCCATAAATCCTTGCTTTATATTGGAGGAACTTCCTTTCCTGCCTATTCTACTACAATAAAAATCAACATTCTGCGAAAACCTTTCCCCTCTGCCTGTGATTGCTTGCTTGCTACTTCCCTTTAGTGATAAATGAGGAATGAAGCTCTGCAACAGAGAGAAATTTTTTACCTGAAAAATGTCATACAAATGTTTAGCATATCTGTTGCATGTCATATGTTAACCAAGATGATGTCGGAGTACAAAGCTGAAGAAGGCACTCTGCTTAAGGAATTTCATAAAATCAGAAGGGCTGTTTCAACTAATTTGTTCGTTAGGAGCTCAAGTGTATTTGTGTTCCTACATGTTTGAATGAATGCATAATATTTACTAAAATTTTGCCTTATATCAAACACATTGTTGCATCTTTCTAATTTTGCTACTTTGCATTATGTAATTTGGCTTCACTAAACCAGTATACCTGTTATTGACATATTTCTGAACAAATGGAACACCATTTTTGAGGAAGCAGGCAAACATATTATGTAGATTTACTGGTGTTTGGGATATTAATAGAAGTTGCTTTCATATGAAGATGTGTTAGCCATTTAAAATAAATAGTACCAAATGTGTCTAGCATTTTCTATAAAATTGTTTTTGATTATAATTTATTTTCTTGTATCTTTTAAATATGAAATTGAGGTTTCAAAATCAGTTATTTTCTTTAATAATTCTTTTTATTAACATTCTCAAAGGTTCAATTCTCTTTATGAATATAATTTCTGCTTTCTAAAATAAACAAATTATAATGATCAGAAGTATTAGTTTACGTAAATTAAAGGGATGGCACTTATATAAAACGACTGTTTTGTAAAACATTTTACTGTTTGATGCTATGTGGACAAAATGTTTGGGTTTTCTGCCTGAAGAAATTTGTAAATTAATGCATGGTATAATAAACAACCATTTAAATCTGAATTTAGCCTAGTAAAATACAAGATCCACAGGATTTTCTGAAATAGCGGCAAATAAGTACAGCGTTTTAAATGTGTACGTAGGGTTATTTAAGATTAATAGGGCATGGTTGGTTATTTTTCTGTATGTACAGTAAAAATACGATTTGCAAATACATTTTTACCTGTTTTATGGATTGCCTACAATAAATTATTAGGTTTTGTCTAAGTCACTAATGAAGGTGAAAGTTATACTACTGAAGTTGTAATGTTTAGATTTAGAGTTGCATTTTCAGTGATCAATACTGATAAAATTTCCTTACTAAATATTTCAGTGATGATGATGATGATTATGCATTGTTCATCATGCTGCTATTGCTAAAATGGTCAAACGTTGTTCTTGACCCCTGTTGCAGCATTATAGAAAGTCATTTAAAATTGCTAAGACTTCATGATCTTAGTCCTAAGTTTTTTTATTGTAAAAAAAAATCCTTTTTGTTTTTGTGAGTTGTGGAATTATGTTTACAGATTTTAAATATTTTTTATAATTGACTTAATATTATGAATTTCATAAAGTGAAATATGTAGAAATCTTTAATTTGTTTGAATTCTGTCACAGCTAACAATTACAGCCCTTAAAGTTTTGACTATAAGAATAGAATTTGATTTATATTTAAAGGAAAAACATAATGAATTATTCTGCCACCAGATAACCCCCATTTTCTTTGTATCAGTTTTTGCATCTAAAGTTTTTCTGCCTTGTCTGTCAGGTGTTCTAATCAGCATGATTCAAGGGCAGTCATATTAGACTTCTTCCCTCCCTGCTTTCCTGTTTCAGCAGATACAAAGTTAGAAAGCATTCTTTGTGTTCTAGCTACAGGGCTCTACTACATACACTCTTTCACTGTGCCATCCAAATGCAGACTGTATTTGGAGCAGACAGATTCCTCGGATGTGAATCTTTTGGTTACACTAGATATCCTGGGTGGACTCTGTAAGTCTATGAAAACTGCTAGAATGCTTCCATTTTGCACTGTGTATATTAAAATGGAAATAAGTGCATGCACATCATATTAGTTTACTAATGCACATTTTTCAAGTCTTCCAATGAGACAGAACTTGTAGAATTTGCAGAGGTCAACTGATAATCCTCCTAAAAGGGGTTATTGTCTTAAATAATTATGAATCCTTAAATAGTTATGCTAAACAGGTAAGATGGAATGTTTACAGGACAAAGTAACATACTATGATTTATACAGAGGCATGCTAGTATCAATCTTCATATACCTTTGTGAAGAGCCACACAATATTTATATAAATCTGAGATTGGCTTCAAGTCTATTTTTATTTATATTTTGTAATTTCCATGGGGCATTTGTGTTGAACATTACTGACCTCTAATTTAAATATCCTTTGTTAAAAGTAAACATAAAACTTCCAGATACTATGTTTGCTATTTAATTAAAATACATTTTAAAATATGTAACTCCATTAATTTATGGATAAATATTTCAGTTTACTACAGTTTTAGAAATACTGTATTTTAGCATATGTTATCAGATATAGAGAGAAAGTGTATCTTGTTTGATGCTACCCTAAGGAAAAAATATATAATTGAAACAATTTCTTGAATCATTGCTACTACGTTATCATATTCTCTAATTATGAGATTTTGTTAACTGAAATCTTGTTTTCTTCTAGCTGACAGCACGATCGCTTCCTGCTGTACAATCTGATGAGAGACTGCAACCTTTGCTTAATCACCTCAGGTAACATGAATAAGAAATATATATGTATTCATCCATAATTATTTGTAATATTCAAACTTCTTCAGATTTGTATTGATGGCTGAAATTGGAAAAACTGAAATAAAATATTTCCTTTTCATTTCAATACTATATTGATAGGAAAATGCACAATTTCATAAAGGACACATAAACAGCGCGGTTGTGGACATGGATCCCAAATTTAAATTGGGATCCATGGCAACGTGTTCCCCACGTTAACACAGGACTACGCATGGATCCTGAATCCTGGGCTATAGTGTGGGTCTGGAGTATATGTAAACACACAAAAATACAAACATTATCTATCAATATGTCCTCAAAGGTTGAATTTGGGTCATTTATCCTGCAGGATGCGTAATGCTTTCTTGCCATGTGTCAGAACATGTTTGGCCCTTTTGGCTTCTGTTCTCTAGCTATGGATGCTGTAACGAAGGTAGAGGTTCTCCCCTGCAAAGTGGATGGTATTTTCAAGAAAAAGATCAGAGGCCTGCTTTTCGGGCCTGACTTTTATTTTCCGAAGTCACACTTAAATAGAAATGACACTTGGCTTCATACTTTGGAAGTAAGGTGAACTTTGGCCTTCTGTCAGGATAGGACTGGACCCTTCAGGTTATCTTCTCAGCTCTCTTGTCTTTTATGCTGACTGAATTCTGAAAATTTCTGTGCAAACAGTTTCCAGATGGATTACTTCCAGCATCACAATGGTGAACAAGGTGGCAAATACCTCTCTTCCACAGAAACTTTTGGCCCATTGAACAAAGGCTCAAGCTACCTCAGTGGCCTTTTTGATGGACATTCTCATATTGACATTTGTAGGGCTGTTATTTTGTCCTCTGTCTTGTAACTCAACATTAAGCCATCACATCTGCTTCAAGATCTGATGCAGATTTTGAAAAAAATGATTCTTCAGTCTCTCATTAGGTGGATTCTGAGCCTAACTACTTGTGAGCCACCTGAGTGGTACACAAATGTGCAACCACATAAAGAAGAAAAACTGGTTATTTTTCTCTGTTGTATCTGTTGTTGTTTGCGATGTGGCTCACATCCACGATCCATCCTCCATACTCTCTGCACTGGAATCTTGAGTCACAAAGTCTCGTGCGAAAGAACTCAGGGGATTGGGAGCCACTGCCCTTGTAGCCATGGAAGGAGCCATGAGAAAGTAGAGCGTATGAGCACTGCCCTGATGGGCACTGCTACAGAAAACACTTTGGCATGCTGCGTGCACATACACCTGAGTGAAGTATGCATGTGGTTTGTATCATAATGGACAACAGTTACAAATACAAGTGAGTAACTGTTTTGGTATGCTGTTATTTTTTCTCTTTTTTTTAATTAAAGCGTCTTTGTAGGATCATCAAAAATGTTAATCATTAGTATAACTTTATTCCCACTGAACTCAATGCTACGACTACCATTAGTTTCGCACTCAGTGCTTTGAAAATTCCATCCTTTGTGTGAGGAATTGTTGGAAAATTTTTCTGTTTTCACTGCTGACAATTTTTCCATAATTTTTTTGGTCAGGAATAGTGTCCCTAGCCTCTGTGTGCTAGAAGCTGGGAATAGGTGACAGGGGATGGATCACTTGATGATTATACCTGTTCTGTTCATTCCCTCTAAACATCTGGTGTTGGCCATGGTCGGAAGACAGGATACTGGGCTAGATGAACCTTTGATCTGATTCAGTATGGCCGTTCTTATGTGCTTATAAAAATAAGTGTTTGGTGCCATAATACTCAAAGACATTATCGGCCTCCAGGTTTTCTTTTGTTAATGTGTAAAAAGGAAAGACTGCAAACACCAAAGGGTCAGCTTTTTAAAATTAGTTGCAAAACTAGCTACCTAACACTTAGAGATCCTTCATTTGTTATGCAAATGGACAAACCAGCTATTTTTTGGTTTTCTCCATATGTTTGCACATTAAATTGTTGGCTTTTACACATGCAGTTTAAAAATATACTTATCCCAATGAACGAGGCACAGTGTCAGAGCTAAGAACATCCCCAATGCAATATGGAAGTGTATAAGTAAGAACTGTAAAGAAACATTGTCACAGCCAGTGAAACCACAAAATATCACACATTTTCTAGTCCCTAAAAAGGTAAAACCAAGTTATAGTATAAAACTGGACTTTAGAACCTGATAATCAGGCTATAGCAGGGAATAGACAGGTGACCTAATAGATCTTTTCCATTATTTATTTCTATGAATTGTGATTCATTTTTATTTCATCTTGCTCACAAAAATGAAAGGTATTTTAGTTGTAGCCTTCCCTCTTCCTTCATCTTATGAAGTTAATTACAGCAATATTTTATTTTTGGCATATGTCAGACAAATTGAGCTTTATCAGGAGAGCAAAAGCTTAGAAATTATCTGAAAAGAGTGTGCAATTGAAGGTTACACAGCAGTGATTGGTTGCTAATGCATTGTGTGTTTGATGGCAGCTGTTCATAACTGCTTGTGAATTTTAAATTGGCCAGCTTTCACTTTCAGCACAAATTCTTTTTGCTGAAGTTTACATCTATAAAGTTATTTTTTTAAACAATTCCTTATTTTAATGCATGGCCCTGTTTTTTAATGTGGATGGAATTCATTTTGTAATGAGACCATTGTGTACTAAATACTTTATCTACAGCTGAGATGCTGTTTCTTCTCCATTCTACTTTACTGGTGCTTTTTAATGCTGATTGTACAGTAGTGAAATAAGAAATCATTTTAGCTAAAATGTATTTTATTTTGTGTGATGTAGGACTGTCTTTAAGAGGTTTATGCACTAAACATTTGCAACACTCACAATTGGCTACAATAAATCTTTAAATGGCTTACATTCTAAGCTACAGTTTTAATAAGAAAAATTGCTGAGCCAACAGGATTGAAGAGGAAGTCATTTTTACATACCATGTGATGATTCTAACATGATCTTACAGAACCTGAATCTTTGCATGTGGCTAAACATGTACGTGTTAAATAGAAGTCAAATTTTTGACTCCCAAATTAACTTAACTTTACATTTAACTTTCTGTGTTGAGTGTGAACACATGATTTCTTGAAATTCTTCCGTAGTAAATATTGTGTAGGATGGAGCTAATAAAAGCAAAACAAACAAAAACAAAGTCAGTATTGAATTGTGTTGGGCAGTCTCAACAAACCAATATGTGACTGTCCACTTAATTTGAACGTGTGAAGATATGGAGAAAAAACCTGTTTTAAAAAAGTTTGTAGGAGCAAATCTTTCCTCGAGGGTGGGGTGGGGGAAATACTTCCTTTCATCTTTCCCCATGAATTCCTTTCCCTCTACTCCATCCATTCAGACTCTCTTCATAGGTTCACATAGGTAAAACAGTGCTCTTAAACCCTTCCAATTCTCCCTGCCACATCCTTTTCTCATTCACTGGACAACATCACCATCCTGCCTGTCACTCAGGGCTGTAACAAAGGCATCACAGTCCACTCAGGATCTCCCTCTAGGTCCTCACATTCACGCTCCATCTAAAATGTGCAGATTCTTTCTGCATAATATCTCTAAGATATGGCCTTTGCTATCTATCCGCACAGCTAAAACTCTCATCCAGACCCTGAACATCACACATCTCATTACTGCATCATCCTTTTCTCTGGCCTTGACAAATGCAAACTTGTCCTGCTCATATCCATTCAGTATGCTGCTGCAAGGATGGTTTTTCTAGCCAGTTTCTGTGACCATGTCACCCTTCTCTCTAAATTTCTCCACTGGCTCCCCTTTTTCTGCTGTTTAAAAATTAAGACAAGTAGTTTATGTTTGATGGCCTTTCATGGCCTGTCTCCATCCTACCTAACATTTCTTATTCACTTTTGAAATGTCAACTCTCATTGCTGATCAGCCCATGAGCCAGCCTCCATCATCCACTTGTTAAATTTTCAAACAAGCACCTTCTTGCTTTCTCCCATGTAGCTCCTCACAAGTGGGAGGAGTTTCCTGTAAACATCTGCAAAAAGAACTCAGTACCCTTCTTCAAATTCCTGCTCAAAACTCTTGTTTTCATGATGTCTACAAAAAGTTGATAATGGTTAGGCCATTAATGTGCTACGGTCACAGCCTATTGTGTTGACGAGCACTGTCTGTGTGATTGCTTTTACTTTTCTATTGTTCTGTCAGTATCCATCTGTTGTATAGTATCTAACACAATGGGGTCCTGATCCATGACTGGATTTGTAAGCACTAAGGTATACTACTACAAATCCTATAGTACAAATCCTATAGTTGGATTTGCATGGAATCTCTAACTTTAGTGGACTTCCACATGGGTAGCTGGAGTGTGCCAGATGATCTTTGCTGGGTCCAGAATAGCTTTGTTGACAGGCAAAGCTGTACAGGCAGCTGAGGGTGAATGGAGGATATCCAGCATATGAGGAGGCTCTTTAGCCTCTTTGAGAGGGATCCACAAGGAATTTGCAATTCTCTTGACTAGATCCTGGAAGTGTTTATCATCTGCCAAGAATGGAGGCAGAGGCATGACAGCTTCATCCGGAGACAAAGACAAAATGTTGGCTGTGAGTGAGACTTCATCGGCTCCAGCTGCCTGTTCCTCGAAAGATTCCTCTTGAGAGTCAGGTCTCTTGGGTGGAGCGGGTGATGCAGGTTGCCCTTCTCTGTGGTGCTTGATGCTATGGAAAATTGTTGAAGATAGGCCACACAAAGGTCCCAATATGGCAAAGGTCTTGATGGACAATATATTGTGCATGCATATGTCAGTTGTCAGGGAGGAGCCAGATCCTCTCTGCACTGAGGCTGTCAAGCTTTGGAACTGATGCATGCACAAATAGCTTATCATCACAGGTGTTCAGAATGTGACTGCACGTGCACTCAGTAGGCACTTCCTCCAAGAACATGAGTGGAAAATAGATCCCAGCATATTACACTGCATATTCAGTCAATGCAGGGAAACTCAGATAGATTTGTTACCACAGAGTTAAACAAGAAGTGTATCTTCCTCTGCTTCTGGGGTGGTCTGGTTCACCAGTCCCTGGAGGATGATTTTCATTTTCATTGGTTGTCACTTTTCTTGTATGCATTCCTGCTGACTCCCTAAAAGCTAAAGTTTTATGCTCAAAATAAAGACAGACAGAGTCATCCTAATGGTTCTGACCTTGCCCAGGAAAACGTGGTTTCCGTATCTGATACAGCTAGCTGCTTGCTCTCCAGTCACTCTCTATATCGCTCCTCATCTCCTCTCATAGGGAGGTGGGAAGATCCTTTACGCCAGCCTTCAAGTGTTTCATCTCAAAGCATGGTTGGTTGATGGTTCGTGGGATTAGAGACAACCTGCTCAGAGGGCATCAAAAGAATACTATTACACAGCAGGAAACAATCTACTTGGTAGACATACTCTCAAAAATGGATGAGGTTTGTCGGCTGGTATCACCTCAGGCATGTTCAACAGATGATCTCATCATTACCACATATGCTGGACTACATCCTAACTCTAAAATCTTTGGGAACTGTCAGTGACCTCTATAAGAGTCCATTTGGCAGCAATCATGGCTTTTCAGCCCTAATAGACGGTTATTGTGTCTTTGCTCACCCAACCATAATGAGATTTCTCCGAGGGTGTGGAAACCTCTATCCACCAATCCAATGCCTTACTCAGACATGGGATCTTAATCTGGTTCTTAAATACCTCACAAGACCAACCTTGGAACCAATGGTTACCTGCTCACTGCTCCATTTCTCAATTAAGATGGTATTCCTGATGGTCATTATGTCAACACAATGGGCTGGAGAAAGAAGGGCTCTGACGGGATACCCCCTTTCACGCTGTCTTTTAAGGGCAGAGTCATACCATGGCGTCCCCCCGTCATTTTTACCAAAAGCTTTTTCTGAGTTTCATATTAACCAGCCCATTCACTTGCCTGTCTTCCTCCTCAAACCGCATTTAGATAACCAGGAGGCACCCCTGCACACCCTTGATGTCCGAGAGCCCTCGCCTTCTATCTGGATAGGACAAAGTCCTTCAGAAAGACCTACGGGTTGTTTGTTTCGGTAGCAGATAAGTGAAAAAGGTCTGCAGTCTCTAACCAGATACTTTCGAAGTGGTTATCAGGCTGCACTAAATCTTGCTGAATGTTGCAATGTTCAAACATCTTCAAGTATATGTACTCATTCTAAAAGTGTGGGGTGGGCTCACTCTGCAAATCTGCCTCTCACTTCCACCAGGGGACAGGACCAGACCCCCTTCTTTTAGCCCTGGTCTACACTGGGGGATATGGGAGGGGGGAATCGATCTAACATGCACAACTTCAGCTACGTGAATAGTGTAGCTGAAATCGATGTATTTAGGTCAGCTTATCTCAGTGTCTTCATGGTGCTGAGTTGCTTCCTCTCTCGGTGTGATGGAGTTCCGCAGTTGACTGGAGAGCTCTCGGCGATTGATTTATTGCATCTAGATGAGACACAATAAATCGATCCCCAAAAGATTGATTTTACCCGCTGGTCCGGCGGGTAGTGTAGACCTGGCCTTAGAGAAAGTGGATCTGCTGGCCAGAAATAGATGATGCTAGAGCAGTGGTTCTCAACTGATGGTCTATGGAATGGTGGTCCATGGTGATTTTTTAAATATAAATTAAAAAAAAGGAAGTGGTCCACAAAAATGTTTTGATTGGCCTGGTGGACCGTGGACTGAAACGAGTTGAGAACCACTGCTCTAGAGAGTTTTATCAGAAATGGATGATATATTTTTAAAACTGAAAATAAAAATATACATAATTTCAGTAAAGTTCAAAGAATAGCTAATTTTGATCAAATAGTCTTGCACTGGCAATAGATCTGCAAACTTCCTATCACATATTTTTATCATTTTTTTACTCTTCTGGACTATATTATTGGTGAGAAAATCATCAATGTGTTTGAATGATGTCGAATAATCACAGTTAACTCATGCGATTAACTAAAAAAAGTATTGTGATTAAAAAAATTAATTAATTAAAAATTAAAACATTGTGTGCCTGCAGAATAATCGAAGTCTCACAGTTGTGCTCCAATTTCTGCAGGTTATTTAAAAACAAAAATAAATCTTATGATGTTTGTTTCTTTGTATTTTCCTGATACATCGCTTTGCAACTCTTAAAATAATATAGGTAGGATAAACTATAGTTGCATAGTGTGGCTTAAATCACTTTTTAGTGATGAGTGGCCCAAATAGTGTCATTGCTGTCATAATGTGTACAATGAATGTGATCCAGCACTCAATTAAATTAATTTTTTTAATGTTTTGTTGTATTCGTCCATGTAACTCTATTTTTAGTAGCTAATCTATTTACATAATACGTAGCTTGAAATAATTGTTTTGCTTCTGCAAAATATGTTTAAAGTGGTTTTAGAGCTCAGTGACTTGTGTGAGGACCTGAATTTTAAAAAAGAAACTAAATACTTATTGAACTACAGTTCTCTCTCTTTTTGTGTTTTTGAAGAGTTCCTTTGTCCTATTACTAGTTTTTAAAATAACTAATGATGGGACAAGGGAACTCTTCAAAAAATAAACAAATCTCTCTTATATGAAGCCTTCCAGTCAAAAATCTCTTTGAAAGCATCCTTACCACACCATTGTGAGGTAGATAATTTTTTTTATTGTGGATTATATCAGAGGTGGGCAAACTACAGCCTGTAGGCCATGTCCAGCCCATGGGACCATCCTGTCCAGCCCTTGAGCTCCTCGCCGGGAAGGCTAGCCACTGCCCCAACCCCTGCTGTCCCGGTGGGGGCAATCAGGGACAGGGAGCAGGGGGCGGTTGGATGGGGTGGAAGTTCTTTGTGGGGGGGACGGTTAGGGGACGGGGAATGGAGGGGGTTGGATAGATGTGGAAGTCCTGGTGAGTGTGTCGGGGGCGGGGGTGTGGATAGGAGTCGGGTGTGTCTGGGGACTGGGAGCAAGGGAGTTCGATATGGGGTGGGGTACCGGGAATTGGTTTGGGGCAGGGCATCTTGGAACGAGGTGGTCAGGGGACAAGGAGCAGGGGGATTGGATGGGTTGGGAGCTCTGTATGGGGCAGTCAGGGGGAAGGAAGTGGGAAGGGGTGGATAGAGGGTAGGGGCCAGGTTGTGTGGGGAAGCACAGCCTTCCCTAACCAGCCCTCCATACAGTTTCGCACTCTGATGTGGCCCTCGGGCCAAAAAGTTTGCCCACCCCGGCTTCTATGTTCATTTCATAGAAAAGGGTACTTTTCCTTTGTTCTAGGTCAGTGATTGATTCAAGAGCCAAATTAGCGATCAGCATTGTCCAAAAGAGCCATGTTAATGTGAATTAATTGTTTTATTTACTATTTATTTTATTCTCACAGTAAAATGACTGATCAAGTTGAGGGGCCCTCACAGAGAATGACCTGTCAGTTGCTCCCTTTTGCAAAATGTTGTTAATGTAAAACATGTTCATTAACAGCATTGTGTTAGAAAACATATTACAACTACTGGGCTAACTGTACCTCTGATCCTTCCTGGTCTCTTTGAGTGCACCTTGTCTCAGGCCTCAATCTATCCTTTCTCCTGGAGTGAGATCACATGATTCTTCCACTCTGAGAGCTGGCCATGGCCTTCAGCCTCTGGTACAAACTGGCAATTGTACTCCTCAGGCGTTATGGCCAGTGGCATCCAATGACCAGACAGCCTTCTTAAACAAAGTATTCTTTATTTAGAACAAAAGCATTTCAGAGAACAAGATTTTAAAACAATAAATAGGTTACGTGCATGTCTATCTTCCCTAAATCTCAGCATTCCCTGAAAGCTTGGAAGACTGCAACTATTTTAGATACTTCTGCCAAAAGTGTTTCTATGTGAGAAGCCCAACAACACAATATAGCTATATGGTGACTAGGTCATGTACAGTATTCATGAAATTATTACATAATAACTCTGTTCATCACAAGTGCATTTTCTTAGTATTGACAAGGCTTCACATATGAGTGGGTCTTCAGCTCAGGTGCCCTTTTGATTCTCAGCTGTGGCTGTGTAGAGAAAAGTAGAGAGCTGTGTAGAGAAAAAATCTTTCATAAACAGGTCATAGTCCAGTTGGGTGTTTAAAGGTTAAAACTAGCATGTTAAATTTGGCACCATTTTGAATAGGTAGACAGTGCAGATCCAGAAACACTGGTGTCATTTAAATGTATCATGTTACAAATGAGTATTGTATATATTTTACAGCTGGGGAAATTGAGGCACGTTGGGTATCATCCGAAGCCCACTGTAGTCTTTGGACTACTTTCCATGGATTTCAGTGGTCTTTGGATTAGGTCCAGAATGCTGTTCAACTTTTGAGTGCCTTTTCAGGGGTCAGCCTTTTCTGAAAATGAGACTCCTATAGATGTCTCATTTTAGGCATTGAAAATCAGTAGTCTCTTCTGAACATTTGGACTTAAAGGTGTACTTAAGGTATCCTTTAAAAAAAATACTAGACAAAGTGCTTTAAATAATCAAAGTAAAAGTCTAATGTCAGTTAGTGTTATTTGGAACAAGAGTAGATTTAAAAAAAAAAACAGTTAAATGTGTAATTTTGAAGTTGGTGTTGTCACTTTAACTTAGCTGTAGACTCAACTGCTTTGTACCCTGAATTTCTTCAAACTGACCAAGATCCTATTTCAAGGAACAGGTGGCTTGGTAAAGGATTGTATTCCATGCACTCGCTTTCCTCAAACTGCTGCGTTCTGCATTAAAATGCCCCCTAGGTTCAGGGCAGGTGGCTTGGTAAAGGATTATATTCCGTGTACTCACTTTCTTCAGACTGCTGCATTCTGCATTAAGATGCCCCCTAGGTTCAGGGCAGTTTTTATAGGATCTTAATTTTCTGCTCTTCACAGAAATTTTTAGTTGCACTTGTATTAGGTAATAGGTGCTGTTCAAAGTAAATGAAATATTTATTTGCCAAGGAATGCAATACTAACTGTGCTGCTATGTTTTAGAATCCTGTTTAGGATTTTAATTAGAATATTGTCTCTTAGAGATGTTAATTCATAATTTTTCTCTGATTTTTTTTTTTAAATCTCACGAAGGTTTTTTGTACTTTAGATAGAAGGTTTTGTCAAGTTGTTAGTCTGGCAGCTGCTGTCATTTGAAGATGGTTTAATAAAATACAGATACCAAATGGTGAATCTGTTTGAGAAAGCTGTCTCTCAGAGAAACAATTACAAATCTGTTTTAGTGGTTTTCTTGTCATTTTGTTTAGTATCTACAGTTCTAACTTCATTAGCATCTAGAGCATCTTGTGTTCTCAGTTAGACCAAAATAAAAGAGAAGAAGGTGTCCTTAGAAAACTTTCATTTTCTCTGTCACCTACCTCATTTTTCTGTTTGCCAGTGTAAGTATTTGTCTACTGATACCATGAAGGAATTGTACAGTTTGTTAGCTTGTTTAGCCGTGAGGTATGAAGTGAGTTGTCAAGACAGACACATAGAGTACTTAAAAGATCAGTACCAAAATAATCTGAATCCAAATTTTGACCTGACCATAACATTTGTATAATGTGATTAAAAATTTCCTTTTGATTCTTATAGAAAAAATGTAAAATCCAGTGCTATGAGTCCTGCTCTTACTCAGCTAGTAAATATTCTTACTCAAATACTCATAGCATTTTAAGAAAAAGGGACTGGGAAATGTCACAGATCTGGACTGTGATCCCACTGCTGGACATTCAGTAGGCTGTTGTTTGGATCCAAACACTGGGTCCTGAATGTTTCTAAATTTGAAGTCTGAGTAGGGTGACCAGACAGCAAGTGTGAAAAATCAGGACAGGGGGTGAGAGGATGGGGGTAATAGGCACTTACATAAGACAAAGCCCCAAATATCAGGACTGTCCATATAAAATCGGGACATCTGGTCACCCTAAGTGTGAGCAGCATCCAGGCTCTGGCTGTGGCCTCTCAATCTCAGAGTGCAGACTCCCTATTTGGTACCCTTTGTCAAAAGTGGGACCATATGGTCCAGCTGCCTTATGCCTCAAAAGCAGCCTCACCTGTAGTTTTCCCAGAGCCCCATCTTCGTGGGTTCTCTGATTTATAGTTTTGATCCTTCATGGGTGTGTGATGGTTACAGCAAGAAACTCATTGAAAAAGCCTATATACACACACTTTATTCATGCAGAAAGCATAGAGATTTGCAGACCCATGCAAAAGTAACAAAATCTGCATGCAGAAACCCTCTCTCCAGATTTCTCCGCACACCATGTGACCTTTGGGTTTGGTCAGTCCCTTGTAGGTCCCAGATTCTCTTCTCTTTCTCTTCAGTCCTCAAGTTTCCTTTTTCTTCCTCTACAACAAGCTGTCCTTTGCTTATTCACGTCTAGCTGATCCTAATCCTTTTTTAATAGCAGGTTGTAACATCCCTTTCTTTGTTTTCCTGTTCTGCTGGGAAATTACCATTGCTCCAAGAAAAGGAATTTTCTATGGTGTTACAAGCAGGTGCCTTGCGGTCTAGATGAGTGTACACTCTGTGCGTATTTTCCCAAACATCACCCAGAGGTACATTCTTTACAAAAATCTTGTAACTTTACTGGCACAGGGTTATTCCTGGGTCACCTGCTTATGTCAACCTTTCTTTAGGTTTAAAGACTAATGTAGCTATGATAACATCTTACAGGCCTCAGCCCGTAGGCTTTGCTTTATAGCTTTACTTGGCTTATAAGACAAATACACACTCTTCACTTATAAATATTTGTCTACCTTATACCCCCATAATATTATCCTACTTTTTCCTATACCTACAACTTAAATCTGTTCATCACACATTGATTACATATGAATTAATCACAACAATAGATAACACAATAAAATGATTATATAAGGTGATTAACTACATCCTTCAAATCCCTCTATATCATTTTCTGTCATGCCTACAAAAAAACTTGATGACACTACTGGTGTGCTGAGATTACTGGCTATTGCAACGACCAATATTGTCTCATTGTTTCCTTCCTCCATCGGTCTGTTTGTATCCATCTGTTGTCTCTTGTCTTATACTTAGATTGTAAGATCTTTGGGGCAGGGACTGTTTTTTTGTTTTTTTTGTTTTGTGATTGAACAGCACCTAGGACAGTAGAGTTCTGGTCTATGACTAGAGCTGGTAAACACTACAGTAATTCAAATAATTGATGATAATAGTAAAATGCCACTCAACTAGTTTTCGTTATCTGTTGTCTGGAAATAGAGAGGAGGTATTCCAAAGATGACAATAACCCCAAGAAATTTGACCAATTCTGTAGTGCCTGCCAAAAACAAGACTAAAGAAATAAACAAAGATTTATATTAACTGTGACTTAGACAGAAAGAATACCTTGTACTACAGTAAAGTCATCTCTCAATTGCGTGTTTTACACAAAATAAAATAATGCAAGTACCAGAGAATAAACAGTAACATCCATCATTCTGTCTCAGCCACGTCCATTCTTTTTGGAGTTAATCACTGAGTGCCTGATATTTACAGCACTAATTTTTGTCAGAAGTTGTCTCCCTGAATCAACATTCCTCAGAATGTTTTATTCTTATGCAATATTTGCAGCTTCATTGAGTTAAAATCAATACTTGCAAATTCAACAAAACTTTACACAAATTCTGCTTCTTTTCTTTTTGCATCCTCTGTTTCACAGCTGAAAAAATCTTGTTTTTGAAGATCAAAAAAGAAAAATGCTTGATTACCGAATGCATGTAACCCACCTTAACTCACGTTTCTTCTAAATACACAATCATGGTTTTAATGAATTGGTTTCTAGTGAGTATTCTGTAACATCTCTCAGTACAAATGTCATCTTTCTCTGTTAAATTCAAAACTGCATGCAATCATTGTCTCAGTAGCCCCCAAAAGATTATTTTCTTTCAGTGTCCAACAGAGTGCCAAAAATCCTTACATTCCTAGTGAAGCCTGGATTTTTAAACTATTTTTCTAGCTCTGTCATTAGTTCAGTGCTTTTAACTCTTCTTTAATTTGACAGCATCCACAGGAATGTAGCTTGGATCAGTGAGCTACTTGCTGAGCCTGTAGCTCTGTATGTGTGAGCTATCTCTGTTGCCAAATGTGTTGGGGACCCTACCACATAAGTAGAGAAAAACACTGAATTTCATCATCATTGCTCTTCTCTTCTGCCCTGCAGTCAGGCTAGGCTGATAACCCCCACACCTTCCCCAAAGGAGCATGCATTTGAGATTGCAAATTCTGCTCGAGATGCTTACACTTAGTTTACCACAACTTTGGCACTCTTGATATTTATTTTCAATACTTTTAATTAGTTTTTAGTGACTGTTCCTTTTTTTAAGGATGTGTTCACCAGGGTGTCTCAACACTTTCAAACTCAGTACCAATATCTGAAGACTTTCCCCCCAAGAAATAAAGGAACAACAACAACAAAAAATTCTGCATAGTCTTGATTTTAGTGTTATTTTTAGTTTGCTTTACAAAACAACATGTAGATAACTATTGGAATGATTTTTTTTCTTATCAGTGGTTTGCACATAAAACTCTCAGTTCCTAAATTTAATTTGCTACAAAAGTAGCAAGGTCATATATGCCTGCATTTGTGAAAATTTATTTTTTAACTAACTAAACTAAACAGTTTATTTACTTTTTTCTTCAGCCATTCCTATGTTGGTCCAGATTACAGCATACAAAAAAATATTGGGAAAATTTCATTAGAACACATCGATGCAGTAAGTACTTTGTGCGCATCATTTGGTTGCTATATGCTCATTGTTGCCTTTCTAAAAACAGTTAACAGTTCATCCCACCACCTCTTAGGGTATGACTGGCCTTCCTTAAAAAATTCTTTATTCTGCCTATCCATAAAAGCTGTGACTCAACTGTCTCCTTTGTCTCTTCAGTAGTAGTTCTCAAACTGTGTTTTGAGAACCAGTTCAACAAAATTGTGTCACATAAAAGCTAAAATGCAGCAAAGTTAACCTGAAATGCAATCTGTGAAAAATTAGAGTGGGACTTTTTGTGAGTTGATGTTAATTTTTAAATTTTACCTCCAGTTGTTTTTCTTATTCATTTCATAGTCAATTTCTCTTTAGTCTGCATGACTGGTCAGTTTTCTTGGTTTTGGGTATTTTTTAAAATATGGATCTTTGAACATTTACTGTAAAACCGCAATAATTGGCAGAGGGAATCAGGAACAAATGGAGGCAGGTGGCAGGAAGTTTTAATTGTTTCCTAAACGCTACTTCAGAAGAATGAATCTTAGGTAGAGAGATTCAGCATTAGCATTAAATGTACCTCCAAAACCAAGATTGACATCCCCCCTTTTCATCCAGCCAGTCTGAAACACCTGAGCATGAAGACTGCAATATAGCACCAGTTTCATATTTGGTAATTGATCTCCCATAGAACAAGAAGGCATAGGCTTCTACTCCATGCTCTTCTCAGTGCCCTTGGTTTTCAAAGACAAAATTCAGCTCTATCAGAGGTCCTTGAACAGATTCTTCCAGAAGCCACGGTTCAGGATGGAAATCCTAAATTCCACCATAGCAGCAATTCCAAAGGATACTTTTTCTGTCATTAATTTATCTGTAGAACACTTATCTACACATTGGTCTGTGAACCTCCTGGACCAGATACAAGATTTGCATACAAAACATGATGATACCGCTATGCTTTTACTTTTTGGACCACCTGCTTCTCTGAGGATGTTAACTAAAATGCTAGTAAACATTGTATTTTCCTCTGGTATAAAGGAATACCTGAAGCACTGCTCCTGGAAATGGCCCACAAAACAGCCATCATTTAGCCCATATTCCGTTCTGGAATAACATGGATTGGACAACTCCACTAAGATCTACGTGATGTCATGCAGCTGGTATTACTTCTGGGAGTTAGATATCAGCCTTCACAAAAATTTTGTTCCTATCAGAGGGCAGGATTCAGAAGCTGGTGGCCAAAGGGCACAGTGTAAACCATTCTTCAGTGAATCTATCTCGGCTTTGATGTCTTGAAGCAAAATGAACATACTTCACTAACACACTGTTATTAGTCAGATTCCACATGTCTCCTCAATAAGTTTCTTATTTTCTTGAGTTCACAGAACCTATTATTCCTGCTTTTCTTTCTTCCGTTGCTAAGAGGTACTCAAAAGGCCAAAGTATGTTACAATCAGAGAGGGTTTGTGGAGAAAATCTATGCCACCTTGAAGAGTGGGGAATCTCAACAATTTCATCCTAGGCTATTGAAAGAGCAGAACTTCAACACAGTATTAGTTAGCTCATAGCAATTAAGCTGTAAGAAAGATAAATCCAGTCCTGATCAGCCAAGATATACCAGTGATGTCTTAAAGCACTTCAGCAGCGGCTTATATCAGCAAAGAAGGAGACACTAGCTCCTCATTCTGGCTGGGCACATCTAATTTTCTTTGTTCCTGGGTGAAAAGGAAGAAAAACAAATCTCTTTTCTCAAGCACTGCATGCAAAGAGGAAATAAACGTCATAGCACCTGGTGAAGAGAACAAAGGATAATCCAGGAGAATGGAGTCTACAGCCCAAGGCCTTTGAATGGAGAGTTGGATCCTGAGTCGCACACCTGTCAATGGACCTTTTTGCATCCAGACCCTGCAGAAAAACCTAAGTCGTATTCTAGAGTAATAATAGGCTGTAGCTATTAAAATGGACTTTGTCTCATGGCCAAAAATATGATTGTCTTTGTTTTTTACTGTTCACGATTCGTCCCTGAATGAACAGATGGATGCCCACACACAGGAGAGACAAGTAGTCTCACATTGCCTAAGAAAGTCCTGGTTCTTGAATCAGTTACAAGGGTTCAGTTACAAGTCGATGTAACTTAGATTGGCTTACACCTCTGTCTACACCATGCTGTGTTGATGGGAAATGCTCTCCTTACTCTTTTCGGTGAGCTGGAATAGAGAAGTTGACAGAAAAGTGCTCTGCCATTGACTTAGCGGGTCTTCACCAGATCCACTAAATCTACACCTACATCGATTGCAGCTGTGCCAATCTAGCCATAAGTATAGACATGGCCTAATTTAGGCAGCAACCATTCAGTTATACATTCTCTACAACAAGGATCTGCTCCTGAGGACAAAACTGCAGCCAACTGCAGAAAAAGTTAAACAAATTAAATGATATCTGAGCAGTGCCAGTTGAAATAGTATAATATTTGTTTATAATATGTTATCTTTTAGCTCTGAGAAAGTATTCTAGGAATTGGACATCTTCAAAGGGCTAATCTATGTTTATAGGGTACATTGTAAGTAATTGGGATGGATCCAGCCAATGCAAAGGCAACAATTTTTTTCCAGAGTTCCAACAGAAAAGTTGTAAGGCCTAAAACTTACCACAGTAAAATCCAACCAGTAGTCTTTTCTCACTAGAGACAGCAAGCTGATGCAAGATTGTCTTCTTATCTAGATACAAGAAGATTTCTTACAGCTGCTGAACTTCTCAAATCCCCATCAATGAGGAAAACTCCCTCCTGGGAAATAAATCTTGTATTAAATACCTTCCCTAAGTGTTTCTTTGATCTCTTGTCACAAGTGCCCAGAGATTTTCTGTCATTCAGCAGTACTGCACCCCTCATGAAGGGAAAATTGTGCTATGTATTAACATGACGTTTATTCGCAAGATAAACCTTGTTAGAAGAAATTATTTTGTTTCCACCCTTTTTTGCCCACCTGCAAAAACCTCCAAGTCTGGCATACTCTTGATGTAAGAAGTACTCTACAAATCAACACAGAATGCAGTATCCATTTCAGGAAAGCTCTAGCTCTGTTTGGTCTAAAACCATCATAAATTAAAAATCAAAAAACCACTCTACGTCTGCTGCTAAGACTTCAGTTACTAATGTAGTTTCAAAAGCTCTCAGAGACACAAACTGTTTTTTTCCCCCTTGAACTGTTGTGCTCTTTCATCCAGAGCCATGGAAGTTTCATGACCTGAAGGGTTATACCAACATACAAAGAGAGATGTAGGGTGGCCACCTGGTCATGTTTTTACACATCTTTACCATGTTGTACAAATTAAATGTGCAGATCCTCTTAGTCTGTCATGGGAGGAAGGGATTTACATTCTATGCTCACCCAATAACTGATATATTTATTTTAAAAGATCTGTCTTTTCCCCGGTCTCTCTGACCCCTCTCCTGTTGACACACTGCTATTGAAAATCCCGTTGTGATAGATCTGTGCACTTTCCTTGCAAAGAAGAATAAGAACATTTTTTTAGCTTACCTGAAAATTTCCTTTCTTCTAGCAGGAAAGTCCCTAGCTCCAACCCACTTATCATAAGATTATAGTTCTGGGGAATGCTGGGCAATGTTGGCACCATAACGAATGGGTGTAAACTATCCATGAATAAATTCAATCTGGAAATTAGAAGAAAGGTTCTAATCATCAGAGGATTCAAGTTCTAAAAGAATCTTCCAAAAGAAGTTGTGGGGCAAATTTAATTAGTTTTAAGAGAAAGCTGGACAAATTTATGAGTGGAATTGTATGGTGGGTTTTTGATGGTGGGAGGCAGAAGCATGCCTTCTGGTTTATGTCTGATGTTCTTGTAATCTCAGGCTTCAGGGCTTCAGCTGGCCACCTGCAATGATCAGAGAGGGATTCTGTGTGTAGTTTTTTGTCGTCTTCCTTTGAAGAATCAAAGATGGCCACAGTGAGAGATGGGATACTGGTCAGGGAGAGCCGGTGCTTTAGGTGGTACTGAGCATATTCTCTCTCTCTTTTTCAGGTGCTTTGTGGCTTATTCTCGCTCAGATCCTCAGGGTCTAACTGATCCCTATGTGTGGTGTCGGGAAAGAATTTTACCCCAGATCACATTGGCAGGGATAATGGTGTTGTGTTTTTTTTTGGTAGCATGGGATGCATGTTGCTTGCTGGAAATATGTGGGTATATCACAGGTAATCAATTCTCTACCATTGCAGAGCCCTGGTTCATTGGAGAACCTGTGATCTGTCTGTGGCACATAGTAGTTTAGTTTCCTTGTAATACTACTTTGGTCTAATTTCAGTTATTGGGTTTAGTGTGCTGTTGCTGAGTGGTGGTAGCTCATGTTAATAGGAGGTCAGATTAGATGATTTAGTGCTCTCCTCTGGCCTTAGATTCTGTGAGTCTGTGATGTTTCAACTGTCACATACTCCTTCATTTTCTTTGGGGTACAGTCCTCCAAGGAGCTACACACAGGCGTGTGTAATGGTTCTACAGTGTTTTTTTGCTGTACGAAAGAAAATTATCAAATATACTTTTGTTACTTAGTAGCTTTCCACTTCTGTTACTCTATTCTATGTTTTTGTCCTTGGAAGACTTATTAGATTTAAAGGGTCACAGACATATTTAATTTATTTGCAATCCAATGCATTTTATTTTCCCCCAGCCATCGGGCTCTCCAAGTGGAATTAATTAGTTATCCCAGTAAACATATATTCTGTCATCATTTCTCCTCGCTGGGTGTTCACACCTCCATATCAGCTGCTAGAAGTGGGCCTTGCCCTCCCTGATTGAATTTACCTTGCTTTCTTGCCTGTATATTTATATCTGTCTCTGGAGATTTCCACAACATTCATCTGATGAAGTGGGTCTTAGCCCACGAAAGCTTATGATCCCTAAGATCTGTTAGTCTATAAGGTGCTACAAGACTGTCGCTTTTATATATCCTATCAGTTACTTGGCTAGTCTGTCTTATATATATATTTTCTTATTCTTGCAGCTTTCTGCTAAATCATTTCCTCTATGCATGAGACATTTGCACAAAGCCCTGCGTGATAACCACCATCTCCGTCACGGAGGCCGTATGCAATATGGACTGTTCTTAAAGGGCATTGGCTTAACACTGGAACAATCTTTGCAATTCTGGAAGTCTGAATTTATTAAAGGAAAAGTGGATGCAGATAAGGTAAGTTTTGAAAACAAGGCTAAATATCAAAATGCAAGGATTTCTTAATAATACACTCTATGCTTCATAATTAACTGGAAATTATTTTACTAAATGTTAATGTAAAAACTAGGATAATGCACCTTTCTAAGTACTTTTCTCCGTTTGAGTACAATTTTGTTTTTTTAACAAAATGTTATTTTTATTTTTTTTAACCATTGCAATGAGGCATGGGAAAAGAGAGACAATTCCAAGAAAAGCCATGTTCTAAACACAGTAGAGCTTTATAGATTAGAATTGGCACATTGTATTGCACCACTAGGCAGCTGGAAAGCCAACACAGTTCAAGAAATGAAATGGCAGGAAATTTGTAATAGTCATTATTAGTATTTGTATTATTATAATAACTAAGAGTCTTAGTCATTGTATTATCATAATGACTAAGAGTCTTAGTGAAGACCCCATTGTGCTAGATGTCATACAAAAAGATGGCCACTGCCCCCAAGACCTTTCAGTCTAAGCATAAGATAAGAAGCAACACGTGTGTAGACAGATGCAGGGAATAAAGGAAACAATAAGGCAGTTTTGGTCAGAATGATAGGTAGAAGCACCAGGGGCCCAACTGTTGTTAAGTATTTTCTAGGTGTCATAGGAAAGAGAGTTTAAGTAGGATGACATGTTAGTTTTGTGGATATTTACAGAAACCTTCTCCCATAGATTAGGGGCAGCCTGGGAGAAACTATGAAGGAATGCTTGTTTAAAACTTAGTAAATGGGTGATGGAGGCTGGTATCATGGCCCTATCATTGATGTCACTATCAGAGTAGACATTCTGATAGTGAATAAGAAATAAGTAGGATGGAGTAGAGCCTTATAAGTGAAGACAGCGTATATATCATGCGATAGAGAAGGGGGAGCCCGTGGAAGACAAGAACATAAGAATGAATATTGTGCATTGGACCAATGGTCCATCTAGCCCAGTATCCTGTCTTCTGACCATGGTCAATGTCAGGTGCTTCAGAGGGGTTGATTAGAACAGGCAATCGTCAAGTGATCCATCCCCTGTCATCCACTCCCAGCTTCTGGCAAACAGAGGCCAGAAACACCCAGAGCATGGGAGCTGATGATTTTAGCTAATAGTCATTGATGGACCTATCCTGATGAACTTATCTAATTCTTTTTTGACCCCCATTATAGTTTTGGCCTTCACAACATCCCCTTGCAACAAGTTCCACAGGTTAATTTTGTATTGTGTGAAGAAGTACTTCCTTTTTTCTGTTTTAAATATGCTGCCTATTAATTTTATTGGTTCTTGTGTAATGTGAAGGATTAAATACCACTTCCTTATCCACTTTCTCCATATAATTCACAATGTTATCATCTTCAATCATATCCACTCTTTGTCATCTCTTTTCCAAGTTGAAAAGATCCAGTCTTTTTAATCATTCTTCATACGGAAACTGTTCCATTCCCCTAATAATTTTTGTTGCTCTTCTCTGTATCTTTTCCATTCTAATGTATCTTTTTTTAAGTGGGGCGACCAGAACTGCACTCAGTATTCCAGATGTGTGTGTATCATAGATTTATACAGTGGCATTATGATATTTTCTGTTTTGTTATCTATCTTTTTCTTAATGCTTCGTAAGATTCTATTAGCTTCTTTGACTGCCACTGCACATTGAGTGGATATTTTCAGATGACAACTATCCACTGTGATTCCAAGATCTCTTTCTTGAGTGATAACAAATAAGTTAGTTCCTATCATTATTTACGTTTAGGATTATGTTTTCCAATTTGCATTACTTTGCATTTATCAGCATTCAGTTTCATCTGCAATTTTATTGCCCAGTCACTCAGTTTTGTAAGATCCCTTTGTAACTCTTCCCAGTCTGATTTGGACTTAACTATCTTGAGTAGTTTTGTTTCATCTGCAAATTTTGCCATCTCACTGTTCACTCCTTTTTCCAGACTATGTATTAATATGTTGAACAGTACTGATTCCAGTACACACTCCTGGGGGACACCACTTTTTACCTCTCTCCATTCTGAAAACTGATAATTTATTCCTACCTTTTGTTTCCTATGTTTTAACCAGTTACCGATCTATGAGAGGACTTTTCCTCTTATCCTGTGACAGTTCACTTTGCTTAAGAGCCTCTGGAGAGGGACCCTGTCAAAGACTTTTTGAAAATCTAAGTATACTATAGTCATTGGATCACTTTTGTCCCCATGCTCTGCACCAAAAGGGTGGACTGATTCCCTCTCTAGTACCTTCTTACTGGCATATGACCTGAGTCAAAATCCTCTAGTTTCCAGAGCTGATCCTTCTGTTCTCCTGCAGATATTCAACCTATATTATTCTCTGTTTTTTATTGTTTGTTAGTCCTTCTTAGTTTCCTGGTTAGTGTTAGAATCCCCATGCTGGGGGATTTCTATAGACACTTATGAAATGAACAGCCGTTAAGGATTTTTATATGTAGTTTTTCAAAATCTTTGAAATTTCAAATTATGTTGCAGATTATGAGTACATTGAAAAATGATTCTATCTTATATATGAAAATAAAAGATGACAAATGCATTTGTAATCTCTAGTGGAAAAGGTAATCACCAAAGGAAAAGGAAAAAATGGTCTGGAAAAAAAATTAGATCAAGTCTCTGATCTCCCTTTCTTATCACTGATCTATGGCAGGGCAATCAGAGGGGACAAAGTAACTTGCATGACTAGGGTGAAGCTCAGGTACCAGTGGCGGGTTGAAACCAAAAGTCTCCTGGTGCTGTCATGTCCACACCTTCAAAGCTAAATGGCTTTCCTCAGCTCGATGCTGAGTTTAAAGAATCATGAAGATGAATTTTTTCAGGCATATTTCCCTGGAAAATACATGTAACAACATCACTAAGACGGTTTTGTGGATAGTGTTGAATGCAGCCCTGTCCAAATTGATTTTATCCCTACCTGTGCCACACAGTTCCTGTATGATGCTGGGCATGTCAGGTAAACCAAAATTTTCACAGGTGGGACCACTGTTTTCACTGGCGTCCTCATTTTCCAGATATACAACATGAGACACAAGGTGTCTGATTTTCAGAGGTGCTGAGCATTCACAGCTGCAACTGAAATCACTGGGAGTTGTGCTCTTCACTTATAAAGTTCTATATAATGCAAAATACTCTGAAAAATCAGGCCCTAGGCATCTCTAATTGGACACCCACTTTTAACATGTTTGGCCTTAATCTCTGTGCCTCATTTCTCCATGTGTAAAAAGGAGATAATAATAGTATCTGTTCTTATAGGGTAGTGAAAAATAGTCATCCACGTCTGTAAATATTCTCTGATGACAGCACCATAGTGAAGTCCATGAAGAAATTAATAATTCTGTATTCAGAACATACTTTGGATGGTGTGTGGTAAATATTTCCTGGGGCCGTACTTTGAATGATGGGGATAAAAAGAAATATTGAATAGCTACGCATTCAGTGAGCGCTGTCTGCCCTGTGCACTGAATGAGGCAAGGGTCCTGTGGAAAAAAATAGTCTGTGATCATTTAATTAAAGACTTTAGCATAATTCATATTCACCAGGAAGCCAAATTAAGGGTGCACAGGTAACTTTAATTATGACATTTCCTTCCTTTTGAGTGGTTGATTACGCAATCTAATGTTCTTTTAACATAGTGTTTATATATAAACCTTATTCCGAATAAAAATGCTCACTCACAGCTTCTCCCACATTTTATTCTTGTTTGATGTTTGGGTCTTGATGAATAACTTTGTCAGGTTCTTGTTTTTAAAAGAAAAGTAATAATTAAATATCTGTTCTATTTATAAAACAGTTCAGGAAGTAAGAAATCAAAGGGAAGCATGGATGCTGACCATGTAATGAAATAAGGGCAAAAGATATAGAACAATTTTAAAATGAGGATTTTTGTTTTCAGTTAGACAACGTACTTTATAGTGGAAATAGTTGTTACTATACTTTCATTGTTTTCAGATGTAGCTATATGATCATTCTCTGAATATCAGCAGAGACTTGAAGGAAGATGAGATACCAAAGAACAAAGAAACAATTGAAAATTAAACCAATTTCTTTGCGAGCATTATACAATATTTAATCCTTTAGCAAATAGCCTGGAATCAAGATTTTGGTTCAGATAGATAATTTTTAATATACAACCCATCACAGTGGCTTTAACTCTGTTGCCTAAGATTCCTCTTTCCCTTTGCCACATAAGTTCTAATTAGAAAATATATTATTTCTGCTCATGCTGTTCACTGTAATATAGTATGAAGAAAGCTCAAGCCCCCTTTTTTTTATTAAGGAAAGATCATTTCTACTACATGGAACATTTACCAAGTAAATTATATAGAAGAGGTTTTCTGATGTCTCCAGCTGTGCACATGATTGAGGAAGACCAAATCCTTTTATATGGTAGAAAACTATGGCAATTTTTTTTTAGCATGGTGTTAAAAGCAAAGTATATTCAATCTACGATTTAACATTGTCCGAAGAATCTTTAAAGAATAAGGTTCTCCAAGTAGTTTTTTGGGTATTCTAATGCATATATTTTCACTTAATTATTTTGAAATATGTGCATCTGCTTTTACTCTTTCATTCACTTGAGTCTAATTGAAAGGTTTTTTATTAACTAAATTATAACTGAAAGAAGTAGGTTCTAAGAAACAAATATGATAGTATAAATAGAAAATTCCTATGTTTATTTAAAAAAAATCTGCCTTAAGTATTTAAGGAACATAAAATAATGTATTACATCAGGTCATTTTTTATAAGAAACCTGTTTCTTTGGGACTCTGTTATGAATAAATATAAAAAATTCAACCACTCTAGAAAATAAGAATATAGGAAATGTGGAGTCAGTAAATTTTGCAGATGATTCACCCTCAGAAGTTTCAGACAGACATTCCATAGTAGTTTTATAAGAAAACAATAATTCTTCTGCATCAACATAATCATAAAATAAATATGATTAACAAAGCCAAACTTTGTTTTCTGGCATAGAGTTTTCACTACTTTTGAATTGCTTGTACTCTGAAGTCTAGATGCTGCAACATATGTGCAGTCAGACTCCAGCACCACCTGCCTGGACTTCTGCTGAAATTAATAGGGATCTATGTGAGTGCAGAGGTCTACCTACAGAGAGGCTATTCCAGGATTGAAGCCTAATTCAGCTTTTTCCCCACTTCATCAACATATTTCTATTAATTCCACTCTATTTCTACTTTCAAATGTATAACAGTATACCTTGGTTTTCTATCAAAAGGCTCAAAACAAAATTCCATTGCCTATGTAGCAAGGAAGCTAATTTCTCAGAGATAGCAATGGTGCAGCAACTGAATTAGGAGTAGTAACTCCCTTATTACCCAGTCATACTGCGCCGTGGTTGCCAAGGGAAACCATGTGGGTGACCTTGAAGAGAGTTTTCCTACTATTTCCAAAGGTCTGTAAGAAGTCACAGTAGTCTCAGATGTCACATTTGTCAAAAGATGATCCATTTCTCCCCCCCCATTTCATTAAGTCGAAGACTGCAAAATAGTAATTTAGTGCCATCTTTTTACCTAAATGGTTATTTACATTTGTTTTTTTAATTTAAAAATGACTATAATTCCAGAGAGAGTCTGATTAAAAATGCTAAGGAGAAAATACAAATTCCCCCTTCCACACCCTGAGAGATCTCCTCAATATCTATTATGATATGAATTAATACTCCTATCATCTTCCATGAGATCATAACAAAAAGAAAATCACCCCCTAGTAACAGCTAAACTTGACTACAAAGAGAAAACACATTAGTCATTAACAGGGGTGGGATGAGGTGGAGGAGACAATAATAGAAAATATGGAAATAGCAGAAGTGGTAACTGCCTCATTTGTTTCACTAAAAAGTTAGTAGTGAAACAAACAAACTAGTTAGCAGATGTTTAAAGGGCTGTAAGCAGTTATCTGAAGAAGATGAAATACACTGGAAATCCAGAGGAAGGAGTAACTTGATAAATTTTTGTGTGAATGTTCTGGTTCACTTGCCTTCAAGGAAGGGGAGATAATGAAGGGGGAACTTGAACATGGATTTGGGGTGAGTTACTGAACCAGGACAGAGATGCAGAATGTCTATGTGTGGAAAAAGGCACTAAGAAAAGAGTAGGAGGATGAAAAGAATGAGACATTTATACCAGCATTGGAGGAGGAGATCTCTTCAGAATGACCATATGTCTATATATTCCTCCAAAAACATTCAGATACATTACATTGATGGGAACTTTATAAGAACTAGAACAAAATTGAAAAAAAATTCATATGGATCTTTCAATTGTTTCCCTTTTCAGTAATAGCACATGGCAGCCGCTGTGAATGTGTGTAGGCCATTGTGCTTGTTAGTGTCTAATTAACTTTACTTCTACTAGGCTTGAGGATGGCATATGTGTGAGAGCAGCCTATCTAACATTTTTTGGTCCGCCTCTTGAGTTTCTGCACTCTACTAAAGTGTGTCAAATTCCTGTGAATGTATCTAATTTACAAACTAAATGATACCTTATGAAAATGAATTAACGGTTTTGTTTTATGCAAAGTTTTGTTTCATTGTAACTGGAATTTCTATGTCTGCCTAACTGGAAAACCCTGAACCCTGTGTACAAGAGATGACATTTATTAAACTCTTGTTTTAAACCTTTAAAATATCCTTCCAAAATATTATTTAGCTTAGAAAGTATTTGTTAAATTATTTTCTTAAAATAAATATAAATCTGTAATTGGTATTTCTAGCAAAGTCAAAGCATAGTGTCTTTCTTTTAAGTCACTTACAGTTTTATTGTTCTGAATTGTGTTGAGCTGACTTTGGCTGAATTTAAACACTATACATAAAGTAGAGTATAGTGCAGTTCACTGATACAATTCAAATTCTGTCTCAGGCTCATATGATTTATTATGGCCAGATTTTGATAAACACTTATACTTTTGGAATTAGAGCTTTTAGAATGCTTTTATTTAACCGCTTTCTGCTGTGGTTGATATTAGTCTCGTGATGGTAAAAATTACTTGCTAGAGTAGGTCCAAAGAACAGTAAATCTAGCTATGGCGATGTTTGCCCAGAAGGGTTTAAGATATTGTTTTATTTGGAACTCATGGTTTTCAGAGGATTTGTCACTCTGGGTATTTGTACACTCAGGTTAGCCTATCTCAAACTTAGGGATATTGGTATTACCCTGCCTTTTCTCCTTTATCCCTCATGCTGCCCTTTAAAGAGTCTACTTTTGGGTGAGGGCATTTTGAAGTCTTCCCTCTCTGTGGGTGTATTTAAATTAGCTACTCCTTACTTTCTTCATTCTTTCCCTTCTCTTCATTTTCCTTAGTAATTTTGCATAATTAGTCACACTTGTATATAGGAAAAGACAACTGAACATTATTGTGCAGGATGGGAGATCACTTCTGGGTTGATACTAATGGGTTGACTTTTTATGTATCATAAGAGGACCTATGCCATTACCAAAAAAAATTAAAACACTGTAGAAAAGCTCATATTCAGGTAATAAAAGAGCTTTGAGAAACAATATAAGGCAATCTGATTACATTCGCAGCAGTCTAGTCACTATTTTAATTTTAGACTAGCTCCTTCAGAAAATGCCAAATTCAGGTAAAATTTTATCATCAGAGGTCCTCCTGAAAGTGCAGTGATAGCATAGTATTAAGCAGATGAGACAGACATTATATGATCTAGATCAGGGGTGGGCAAACTTTTTGGCCGAGGGCCACACTGGGGTTCAAAATTATGTGGAGGGCCGGGTAGGGAAGGCCCCGCCACTATCCGAACCCCACCCACTTCCTGCCCCCGGACTGTCCCCCTCAGAACTCCTGACCCATCCAAGCCCCCCCATTCCTTGTCCCCTGATCGCCCCCTCCGGAGACCCCCCCCTCTAACTGCCGTCCAGGACACCATCCAATATTTAGCCCCCCTGCTCTCTGTTCCCTGACTGCCCCCTCCCGAGACCTAACCACCCTAACCACCACTCCCAGGACCCCACCACCTAAGCTCCCTCCCCCAACTTGCTTATGTGCTGAGCTGGGCACTGGGCCCTGCGGCTCACAGCGCTCCGCCCGGCCCCCGGGCTAGGAGTACAGGGCCTGCAACTTGCCACGCTCGGCCCCACTCCCGGCTCGGGAGGACGGGGCCCCGCGGCTTGCCACGGTCGGCCCGGACACCCTGGGCTGGGAGCGCATGGCCCCACGGCTTGCCACGGTCAGGCCACTATCCCAGGCTCTGGGTGGCATGCCTGGCCGGCCACGGGCCTGCTGTCCCCGGCGGCGCGCCAGCCCCGCTCTCTGGGCTGCGCACCCAGCTGGCTGCAGGCCCACTGTCCCCGGCAGTGCGCCAGCCCCGCTCTCCGAGAGGCGCGCCCGGCCAGCAGCCAGCCCCACTCTCTGGCACACTCTCAGAGCGCCCCGCCGAGGAGAGCGGGACCACTGGTCCCGCTTCCCCGGCAAGAGCTCGCGGGCTGGATAAAAACGGCTCGTGGGCCACAGTTTGCCCACCCCAATCTAGATTAAATAAGATACAATCTTTGTTTTATTAACAGAGAAACGTTGGTTAGAACAGTCAGCTGTCACAGCACATTTCAGATTCAGAATCCAAGAAACATATGTATGACTTCACCTACATTTTTTTGGAAAAATACAGAACAATGATTTTCATACTGTAATTATATGACCTCACATTCTACTCTGCTGACATCATCCCACTTCCCACTGAATCCATCTAATCTGTGACTTTCAGATGCATTACAGACATAGCTGGATTTGAGAACTGCTATTTATGTTGCTGCACGTTTTCCTTAGCTGTTTGCTCTGTACAGTACTGATAAGCATCCCAGTTGTTACCCTTTTCACCCATCTGCTTTGAGATTTCCATGAACCGTTTCTTATTGCAGTGGTTGGTTGCAGGAGTTACCTGCACCATTGCTTCTCCCAGATGGTGAGGAGATAAAAGATCTGCCATGACTCCAAGTGGCTGCTTGAGACATGATATATGGTTTCAAGAGTAATAGCACCCCAGTGCTGATATATTTGAATCTAGGAGCAAATGGTGGAAAAGACATCTGGGGGAGGAGACACAGGTAAACAGACAGGTGGGTCATGGATGCCAGCAAAGCTGTGTGGGATAGTAGTTGGAGGACTGCCAGAATACTGTGTGGCAGCATTGCATGCACACAAAATTAGTCTGCCTTAATTCAGTTTCTATCAAACTTAGTAGACTTTGAAAGAGGTCTTCAAAATTCACACCAAATAGGGAACTAGTGAGCTTTAAGTGTTTGCATATATGTACGGAGGCATTTTCAATCCTTGCTAATGCATTACTATTGACTAATTCCCCCCCTCACACACACACCTATGTAGACAAGTCCTTTATTTGGTATTCCAGTTTGATAAATCCATAAACTAAGGATTGGTTATTCATGGCTGTACTTTAAGGTATTTCCCAGGAAATTAAATTTGGCTACAGAAATACAGATGGGAAGAAAGTGAATGTACAGGTGAATATTTCCGTACATTGGCAGCAAGAATAGTCCACTTAGCACAACTGATTCTACTCACTAAGTAATCTTTAATCTTGAGTAATATAACAATACAATAATATTGCCTGTAGACCATGCAGGAGTTTCAGTCGCAGTTGAGAGAAGGAGCAAAAATAATTTTTAAAACATCTAGTACACAGGACATTAAAAAAGCTTGTGCGTGTCTCTGTCTTTCTCTTAAATCATTGCAGTTTTTGGCTATAAAATATAACCATCAAAGATAAATTGGAAGTGTTGTTATAATCTCACTGAGGACAGATGAAAATTCACCTTGATTTTTGGTGATGAAATTTGGTAACCTAATTTGTTATTGCTTACATATAAATACAAGGTTTTTTACTCTTTTCCTGCCCTTATTTCTAGTTTATATTCTTCCTTTTAAGCGAAAATGACAGAAGTATTTAGTAGAGATACAAATAAAAAGTACTTTTGAGTTCACATCACAAAACTATCATATAATATGGCTCACTTGACAATAACTGGTCAAGAGTTCTACAATTGCAATGGTAGCGATGTTGCTAATCGGATATAGGTGTGTTGGTCAGGTATTTAGTCACTTGGGACCACTGTTAGAGGGCGACACAATCACCCACTAAGCCAATATATTATATAGTCCTCCATTAAATGATCTTGTTCCATGTATCTAAGGGCCACAGATGTTCAAGTCCCATCTGGGGTGCCATTTTGTAATGACAGCGGTTGCATATACATGAGACAGCATAGTTGCCAGTGAGGATTGAATGCTGAAAATTTAGAACCAAAATCACAACCCTCTATAGTTTGAGCTGAAGAAGAACTTTCAGAAGTGGAGGCTGTATGTTTGCCAGGGTCAGTCACTAGAGAGAAACAAGATTATGTGCAATAAAAAAGTATATTATATTTGTATGAATTAGAGTTATTCAAAAAAATTATTTTGGGGCTGGACCTTATATTATACAATAAAAAGAAATTTCTATGGAATGAAAATTGTAGTAGACTCTTAGTAATTATTGGCTTGTGATTGTTCTTCTGATGCATATTCAAACTATCCCATGGATGATTTCATGTATATGGTTGGAATGAGAGTTTCAAAAATAACCATTGAAAATTATTCTACCTTGTTAGTTGGTTGAATTAGTTCTTGATCTTTTGTTTTCCTGTGCTTTGTTTTGAAACTTGAGTTTTGATTTTTCAGCAAGAATCTTTGTGTTTTTTTTAACCTTGTACATTTTAAGCACTAGAAAGCTGAAATGACTAATGGTGTCCATTAATTCGTGGAACTTTTTGTAGTTGATAAATCTAAATGAACCATTAGTCGGTACCTATATTTTTTTTAATTATAACATACAAATCTGTCAAAAGACTATTGTGTTTCTTTGCCAAAAGATGTCATTTTATTTGTAAGCTTAGAAAAATGGTTATGAATGTAACTTAAAATGCTTGTCTGAAAATTCAAGTCTGATCTTTGGCTTTGAATTATATGTTTCTGTTGTTCTACTGGAAGTAAATTACTAAATTGTAAGGCCTGTCAGACATTTCTGTGAAGGCTATCATAGGACTTCAAGAAAATCTTTATTTGGTCTTCCTTCTGAATTTTTAAATGTATAACAAAAATGTTGCATATATTCAGTGGTTAGTCTCATCCCCATGAAATGTGTGTAAATGAGAATAATTATTCAGGTTAGCACATTATGAAAATTAATATATAAACATTAGACTTGAGCAGATTGTCCTTGCTTGCACAAATTATCAAGGGAATTAGCTAGGCAATTTTTTGATTAAATTATATTTTGGGTTAAACCCATCATTAGGATGAAATGGGTGCTATTATATTTTTCTTCCATCACTGACTATAAAAATTAGCTTCTATAGAACTAATTACTATCTGTATTCCATTCTCATTACTTTGAAATCATCAGTTCAAACATAGTTGCAGTAAGGCACAGTATGTGAATTTTAAGGCTTTTTATGTGAATCATTTCCATTTTGTATTGAGAAAATTGACATGCTGATCACAGCAATACCATGCATTGTATGGCTACACTTAACTATCTAAGCACAAGAGAACTGAAAAATTATTTTGAAACGTTACTTCCATACCCCACAAAAGAAAATAGCATTTGAAGAAACTTCGGTAACAAGATGCTATTTTTTAACAATAAACATAGTTTATTTGTGAGAAAGTACTGTTCCTTAAGAGCCTGATCCCTTAAGCCGTCCATTCACAGAACTACCATTGAACCTAGATTAAATCCTACTTTTGTTGAATATTATTGTAAATATTTTTTTTAATGGAGCAGTAACACCATGCTGTAAAGCATTTTTAGAAGGAAAACCTCCTGTTTGACAGTTTTTTAGATGATATTAAAGATAACTGTCTTTTGCGGGGGGAAAAAGTTGATATGAGTTGGGTGTGTTATTGTTGCATGGACAAACACACAATAAGGGGGCTGAAAAGAATAGCAGAAATAGAAAATGAAGCTTTTGTTTCTAGTGTTGACTTTCACTCACAACATCACTTCTGGAAAAACACAGGCAAAGCCTATGGTTTTATCAGCTGTTTTGAGATTTGGCAAACTTATACCAGTATCTGGCTGTTTAGGGCATTACGTTTAGCTCCTTCTTTCTGGTCATAGTCTTAAAAAAATGTGGCAAAACATGCAGGTTTGACCATCTAAGCCAGGGGTTCTCAAAATGGGGGTTGCGACACCCCTGGGGGTCGCAGAGTGCCTCCAGGGGGGTTGCGAGCTCCTGGTGCCACTTGAAAGCTGCCGAATGCATTACTTCCGCATTCGGTGGCTTTTCGGCGGACATACCGCGCACTTCCGAAAATAGCCCTCGGGATCACTCAGCATGGCCACCGAAAAGCTGCCGAATGCGGAAGTAATGTATTTGGCGGCTTTTCGGCGGACATACAAGGGTCCGCTGTGGCACAGGAGCATGGTAAAAAGGGTTGCGGTCTCAAAAAGTTTGAGAACTGCTGGTCTAAGCCATACTCTTATTAGACCTGGACTGGTGAGTCCATCTGGGTGAGCTCAACACTCAGGGCCGTTGGCTTCACAGTGATCTGGGCCCTTCATATCAATGTCAGGGAGATCAAAGTGGCTTGCCTGGCCTGAAGGGCAGGGTTGGTGCAGGTCCTGATGGACAATATAGCCACAATGTAATACATCAACAGGTAGGATGGAGACAGGTCCTTGGCTCTTTGTCAGGAAGCACTGAGCCTCTGGGACTTTTGTGTGTGGCATGCCATTTGTATGGTAGCCGCCCTCCTTCCCGGAGCCAAAAACATCCTGGCAGATCTCCTCCGCAAGGCCTTCTTGTCTTGCCACAAATGGTCGCTCCATCGAGATGTGATCAGCCTGATCTTTCGCAGATAGGGGACTCTCCAGGGGGACCTGTTCATGTCTAGACAGAACAGGAAGTGCCATCTGTTCTGTTCTCTGCAGAGCAGGGATAAGGGCTCCCTATTGGACTCCTTCCTAATTCCATAGTTAGGAGCGTTGGTGTACGCTTTCCTGCTGGTGCTGCCAATCCTGCTCAAGGTAAAACAAGACAAAGCAATGATCATCCTCATAGCCCTGCCATGGCTTTGTCAACAGTGGTTCAGCATGCTGCTGTGTCTCTCAGCAGCCACCCTGCTGCAGCTGCCTCTTCAGCCGGATCCACTGTCATATAACCACGGCAACCTGCTGCATCTGAACCTGAAGTCACCACACTTGGTGGCTTGGCTGCTGCATGGCTGAGTGCAGACGAATGGGGGTGATATGCTGCTGTCCAGCAGGTCCTGCTGGGTAACGGAAAACCGTCTTCATGGGCTACGTATGTGGCAAAGTGGAAGCAAGTCACATGTTGGGCCATGGACCAATATGTTCGTAAGGATGAGGCCCCACTGTAGGACACACTGAACTATTTGCTGCACCTTATGCACCAGGGTCTGTCGCTGTGTTCGATCAAGGTACACCTAGTGGCCATTTTGGCATTCCAACCTTCACTGCAAGGCTGGTTGGTCTTCACCTGTCCCATAACGGGACATTTTATGAAGGTTTTGGAGCACCTCCACCCACAAGTCCAAGACCCAGTCCCCCTTTGGAACCTGCATCTTGTGCTATTCAGACTCATGGGCCCCATTTCGAACTCTTGGCTTCCTGTTCCTTCCTGCTTCTCTCCTGGAAAGTCACCTTCTTGGTCACTCTAACTTTGGCCCATAGGATGTCCGAGATCAGGGCGCTCACCTCGGAGCCACTGTATATGGTCTTCTATAGGAACATGGTCGCACCCGGCCTTTCTGCCCAAGGTCATCTCCCAGTTCCACACTGGTCAAGATATTTACTTACAAGTCCTTTGTCCAAAGCCTCATGTAATGGATGAGGAGCACAGGCTGCATATCCTGGATGATACATTGATAGAACAAAGCTGTTCCATAAGTCAACACAGTTGTTCATTGCTTTCAGCCCAGACCATCTCGTCCTGGATCACAGCCTGCATCTGTTACTGCTATAAGCTGGCAATGGTGCCCCTGCTGGTCATTTGACTAAGGCACAAGCATCATCATCAGCCTTCCTGGTGCAGATGACAATCCAAGAAATCTGTCAGGCCATAACCTGGTCATCCATCCACACGCTCATGTCGCGCTGCGCATTGAACCAGCAGACTCTAGTTAAGTTTTCCAGAATTTAGCTTCTTCCGGTTCCTGATCTCAGCCCTAACTTAGAAGAACTGAGTTGGTGATGCTTGTCACAGGTGCCATCTGAATGTTGCTGTCACTTAAGTCTGAATTGCTTGATATCCCTGAGTGTTTTCATTTAAATATTGAACAGGATAGGGGAGAATTACATCCTTGTGGGACTGTGGAGGTGAAAGCTCTGAAGGAGAAGACTCATAGTGCCCATCACTACTCTCTGGGTGTGTTCTGAGAGGCATGATTAAAGACACCCGTGCACAATTCTGCTAACTGATACTTTAGAAGGAAGGATGACAGGACTCCAGGACTGACTGCATAGAAGCCCAGCAATGAATATGGAAGTATGTCCCTGGTCATGGTTCGGAGGAGATCTGGCAGTGTCACCAGCATCATCACTGTTCCATGTCCTGAACT
Organism: Dermatemys mawii; assembly: GCA_007922305.1. Taxonomy (NCBI): domain Eukaryota; kingdom Metazoa; phylum Chordata; order Testudines; family Dermatemydidae; genus Dermatemys; species Dermatemys mawii. Next base: position 28,105,250 of record ML677333.1, read on the forward strand.
GAAACTCACTGGAAGAGGTCCAGGATATTAGCAGTATATAGTTGGAATTGAAGGCCACCATGTGTGACTTTATTTAGGAACGTAAGATTAGATACAGTGGAATAGGTCAAGAGGTCAGTTGCATTGAACAATGGTTGAAGTGGAGCTTTTATTTTACAATAAATATGGAATTAACACCGCACATTCCCTCCCATCACTGAAACTATTTGGTTCTATATTGTATGTATGAGCACTGTTGGAATCCTGATGATGATCATGATGCAGAGGCTGCAGAACAGTTGCTACTGTTTCTGGTTATCTGGTGTGTGTGTGTGTCCTGTCTTTTGTTGCTAATGAGAGGTAGGAAGGAACAAGTGTAACTGCAGAGCTCTACACAGTGCCCTGTCCTTTGTTGTTGCTGAATGTGAAAAGACCAAAGAATTTGAGTAAGTTGGTAGGTAATAGATTCTTATAGGAAAATGTCATTGGAAATTTTTTGAATTAATTTTGTGAGGAAAGAGAGATTGAAGTCAATTCATAAGTTTGCTCATTTGTAATTTACATCCACTAACTAAATGGTTTTACATAGTATTAATACAGCATGTACATTTTAAACTCTTGCTTTGATTGTACTGCATGTTTATCAGTTGTATGGGAAAGCAGGTGAGCATATAATGACATCATCTGCAGTTATAATAAATAATATTTTTTAGAAAGTCTGAAAGGAATATAAACCTTCATACTTCAGAACTTAAACCAATCTCTGACTGAAAATAAGCTTCCTCTATGGGTAGGTTATTTCATGATTTCTTGCTTCGAAGTTTCTTGCATCTTTGTCTGAAGCAACTGGAACTGGCCTCTGTCAGATACCAAAGTAGGTGGAACTCACATCTGCTCTAGGAATTCCTGTATTTCCTGTCAACTTGTTTCAACATCTCTGCTCACCTAGAATATATGTAATTATTTCTGAAATGTTTCCATTAAGTTATATACTTAATGTAGATGATCTGTATTCAAATATATTTTAAATTAGAGCAAGCCATTAATTTATTAGTATGATATGTAATCTTGTTGAATTGAACTAGATAACTCCACCATCCTATTAAATTCGCGCATGCAATATTTGGCAGGTGGAAAAAAATCATCATGCTGAATGGATAACAGTCTTTTTTAACATAAACAATGGATTATTAGTTAATTGGTGTATCCAAAATTAACTATGGATCATTTGGTCTGTGACTAATGCTTCTGGGATTTTTTTTACCTTTTTGGGGTAATCTGTAATTTTAATGAGTATTGTTTCTTCTTGATGTATTAGAATTTTATGTTTTACTTTTTTTTCTTCTTGCCACAAGAATTAAGCTATATTTAGTTCCAGAGTTTTTTAAAAAAACGAATACCTCACACTTTAATTTTGGAACCATTTTATTTGTAAAGATATATTTTTTAAAATTAGAAAAAAATACTTCCTGACCTTTTAGACCCTGAGGCCTTTTCTGATTTAGCTGCAAAGTAAAAGATACCAAGGAGAATTTCTTTGGGACATAATTATGTATATTTAAAGGAGGGATGTAGTTTTAATTATGCCCTGTAGTTAATGTAGATGCATATTAAACTCAATCATGCCTCTGTGTATTCCTCTCTGAAACTTTTCTTTTAACAGGCCTTAAATTACTAATCAGCTCATTGGTGCACCCTAAGGTTATGTAAGCTAGCTCAATATTACCACAGAATGTGCCTAAACTACTAAGTTTTAACCATTTCTAATTTTATATTTTGACAAAATGACCCGAGTCTGTATTATTCTTTTATTACATTTATGCAGAAAATGTTAAAATCTAGTTAATTTAAAGACAAGGGTAACTTCTGTGCAATCTGTTGTAATCCTTGATCCTCTTTCTTAAACCCAGATTAAAATTAAATAACCAAAATATAAAATTATATCTATTTTCATTGTTTTTCTTTATGGTTTGGATGCAACTTTACCTTTGGTATTGTTGTCCTGATTAAAAATTAACCCTCAAAAGACCTTTGAGACCATCACATTATTCAGATGTTATAGTATTGGCAAATTAATATTAAATGGATCACAGCAATAGATTGTAGTTCTGGTAAAAATGAGACTTTTTCAAAACCTACTTTCCCTTTTCAGTTGCTCTTAACTTTCTCACGTAAATTTCTTTGAAATTGAAATTTTTCATGCTTGGTCTCAGTGCAGAAGTATGTGTGTGTGAGAGGGAGAGCAAAATTCTCAGCCTTTTTTTATTAAATGTGAAAAATATACATTCCAGTTTCAGTTTTGGTGCTTGGGAGCTGTTACATGTTGGTGCAAGTTGAATCACAGAAGTTGTTCTGACTTGCATTGTAGGCTACTTCAGCACTTGGCAGCTCTCAGGTTCGGGAGGGCAGAGCAGTGGGGTAAAGCCACCTAATCCCCGCTGCAAAGGTGCATTGAGTGCAGTTCTGCCATATCTGAAGACTAAGCCCTAACATTTCGAGGTTTGTTTTTAATTATACTGGATACCATACAATATAAAGATCACAATTTTCATATTTGGGAGCCTAAAATTAGTCAGCAAAATCCATATTTAATAACTTAAGTGGCTAAAATCATGAATATTGTTTGAGTCAGATTCTGATCTCTGGTCACTCTGATGTAAGTCCTCCACTAAAGGAAATTAAAGTCAATGGAGTTCTTTCAGATTTATAGCAGTAAAGCTAACTGAGATCTGGCTCTATGTAAAATTAATCCACTTTTATTTTCAGTGAACATATATTCCTTTATCCATATTGTACTGTTTTTTATTTTGTTTCGTTGCTTGTATAAAGTAGATTACTAACATGAGAGCCTTAATTTCCCCAAATTCCCATTTCAGTCTTGCACCATTAGTCAGACTTACATTTTATTTTCATTGTTGAAAGATTGCATGCATGTAAGAGCCAGCTAGTTTATTAGCCTATCACAGCAGCAGTGAGCTATTAAGTCAATGACATCTTTAAGAAAAGTAATAGAAAGACTTGCCTGCAAGAATGCTAAGTCTCCATGTTAAGTGAATGTGAAGTAGCTGAATATCATTTAGGGCTTGTCTACACTTAAAATGTTGCAGCAGTGCAGCTGCACCACTGTAGCGCTTCAGTGAAGACGCTACCTACGCTGACGGTTGACATAGGTTCTCCACCTCCCCAAGAGGTTGGAGCTATATTAGGGGTAAAAGATCTTCTGTCAACATAGCACTATCTACACCAGGACTTTGGTTTGTATAACTATGTCATTCGGGTTTGGATTTTCCACACCCTAAGGGCACGTCTGCATTTTAAACTTCAAAGCACTGTGACGGGAATGCTCCAGCGGCCGCACTTTAAAGTGTGAGTGTGGTTGTCTGTGATCTTTGGGAGAGAGCTGTCCCAGCGACCTGGTAATGCACCTCCATGAGGGGATTAGCTCAGAGCGCTTGGAACCTGTCCACACTAGCACTTTAAAGCGCTCAAACTTGTTGCGCTCAGGGGAGTGATTTTTCATCCCCGGAGTCAGCAAGTTAGAGCACTATAAAATGTCAGTGTAGCCAAGCCCTGTGTGTGACATAATTACAGTGATCAGTGTAAGTTGCTAGTGTAGATCAAGCCATACTCAATTGTCTTCAGAGTACTGTTTTGAATAGTTTTGCAATAAAGCAACCATGACGATGCAAGCATTAGCCAAAAACAAATAAAAATTGGTTTACCCTTTTTTTCCCTACTAAATGTATGTATTCATGCTTTTAGAGATGAGCCCCAATTTCAGACAAAGAAAGATAAATATAGATTTAAAAATACAAATCTTTTTGACCCACATTTCTTATTTTATATGGCCTAAAATTTTGAAACAGAAGATTGTTTTTATACTTTGTTGTACTTTCACAATAATACTACACTAATCTCATTGCTATCATTTGCAAGAATATTAAAAAGTAGACATGGTTAAATGTGCAATTGCTCTTTATTTTATTAACTGTGTGTTTAGAATTGCATCATTTAGCATATCTTTAGTCTAAATTATCTTGAAGAATAAAGTAGAGTCCACAGGGTTGTTTTTTTTTTCATATTTTGCTTTTCTGTTTAATAGCCATAAAAACATATCAGCTTGTCTTGTCCTGTATAATAGAGCTATACCAGCTAGGAAATGGAGACTATATTTCATACTCAGCAATTCACAGGAATAACTTATTATATAAAAATGTGCAGTCTGGTGATGTACTATGCAGAATGTTATGTAAAACAGGCATTTCTTCCATCAAAATTTATATGACTTTGTCATGTCTTTAGAACATATCTAATCTCATGAAAAGAGACAGACAATTATTTTGTATAAATATTTGTGTGTTTTGCAAAATTTATATTTCAGAAGATTGAATTGAATAGATTGATCCGGGAAAGCTAGATTATTGTGATCCAGTATTTCAGCATTAGAGGAACAGTTATTTTTGAAATAATGTTGTGTATTCTCTGCTGATTTCATGTTGACAATGCTTAATGAATTATTTTACTAAGAAAATAAATGTTATCTGTAAATATACTATCCCTGAAATTTAAGAAAACCATTTGTGACATTTCATATTTTAAATCTTGTACGGGGAGAAAATGAAATTCCTTCCCCTCCAACACACCTTTCTCCACTACCCTGAGAACCCATGTTAGCCATCTCTCTGCATGGGAGAAAGACTCCATTATATAGCTTTCTCTCACAGGGATTGATGGGACTGCAAGTTGGCTTCACTATCATCTAAGTAGTTGAGCTGCATGTGTTACATAGTTGCCACACAAGCAAATCTGATTATTGGCTGGCCTGTCCCAACCCACTAGGGTGTGATTTGCTGTGGTTATTAAAAAAAGTTTCTTGGAAATTATGAGAATCCCTGGATTTCCTTAAAAACTGTTCAGAAGTAGCAATGGGAAACCAACTTTCCTTCGTTAAGCTTTCTGAACTTTCTATTTTAAAAATTAGCAGCATGATCCTTTTCAGACGTCAGAGGCTGAAGAGCAGTGCTTATTCTCCATGCTAGATAGAACTGGCAGGCTTGGGAGATTTGGGTAATGTATACATTTAACTGTGGAAAAATATTTTTTGTTTTTAAAAAAAGTGTGTGGCGGGGTGGACTAGGCCTTGCAGCCCTGTATCACCCTGCCTCAGAATAGAACAATGAGAAGTTCTCCAGGCAGCTAGAGTGGTCACAGAGGAGTAGCCAAACAGAAGGGCTGCTGGAGCAACAAATAAGGGGCCAAAAGAACCAGATAAAAGGCAAGCAGCAGAGCAGAGCCTTCAGTTGCTGTGTGGAGCTTGGGAAAGGAGGACCAGGTGCCAGGCTGGCTAGGTGAGCTGCAGGACCATGAACAGCTCACTGCAGAACCACGGACAGCTCGCTGCAGAGTGTTCACCAAATAGAACTTAGCCTAGGGAAGACTGCCAAAGACTGGGTGCCTAACTGAATAGAATAGAATACAGACTCTGGGCTAGTCCTCACTGGATGGGGAGGATCGATTGAAGATACGCAACTTCAACTATGTAAACAACATAGCTGAAGTCGGCGTATCTTCAGCCAACTTACCTGCCATCCTCATGGCGGTGGTTGGCGGCGCGCTCCCCGCATTGACTGCAGCTTGCGCCTCGCGGCAAGCTGGAGTTACTGAGTCAACAGGGACGCTGCTAGCGATCGATTTCTCGCGTCTTAATGCGACACGAGAAATTGATCGCTAAAAGATTGATCGCTACCCGCTGATCTGGTGGGTAGTGAAGACATACCCTAACATGGCTGCTAATCTTAAACCTGGATAGAATAGCAGCAGGACTATGAAAAGGCCACCACAGAAAAGGCTGAGCCGGGGGACTGAGCACAGAAGCTGGCCAGACCAGACAAGGGTACTGAGATGATTGATCTGGTTGCAGACTGAGCCCAGGGAAGGTTGCTGAAAAGGACACCAGCTGAGGGTATTGAAATGGGCCCTGGCTGGGTTGAAGAAGGCAGTGTCTCTGGGAAGAAGCCTAAGAGCTATTGTCCCCAATACCAGGGCCGTGATAAGAACTTGGGACTGTATACCCCCAGAAAGGGGGACAGTGTATGTGACTCAGCCGGATGGCTGAGTTGCTGAGGACCCGCCGAGAGAACCCTCGGCTGGGGGACACTCGTGAGAGGTGGGAGCCACCCTGTTATTGAGAGACACTGATGTCTAGATAAATTTAGAACAGAGGTTCTCAACATTTTCATTACGGGAACTTAATGTTGCAACAGAAGAAAAATTGGCTCTTTCTCAGTTTTAGCACCTATCTTTCAGACAGAGAGTGGATGTTCTCAAACACACGAACACCCCTCCATTTCCCATACCAGAACAGTTCATAAGAATCTGTGCAGTAAAGAACTTCCTATGTTTCTCTGTTGACCTTTCACCTCTCTGCCCCCATCACCACAGTATCTTAGTGCTACATAATCTTTAATATATTTATTCTCATAACACTCTGTGAGGTAGTACTGTTATCTCCATTTTGCGAAGGAGGAATTGAGGCATCTAGAGGCTAAGTGATTTAGCCCAAAATCTCACACACAAGTCTGTGGCAGAAATAGTCTCTCACTTGATGATTACCTCTCCTGTTCGTTCCCTCTGGGACACCTGGCATTGGCCATTGTCAGAAGACAGGATTATGGGCTAGATGAACCTTTGGACTGACCCAGTATGGTTGTTCTGATGCCTCACTCACCAGTAGAAGTTGGTTAGATAAAAGCTATTACTTCACCCACCTTGTCTATCTAGAATGAAGAACTCTAGCTACTGTAAGACTAAGTAATATCTTTCTTCTATAAATTATTTCCATCTCCCCACACACACTTTCTAGAAGTTTTTTTCCTACTATGGATGTGATAAATTGCCTCTCTAGAGAAATTGACTACTACAATGTAATCAATATTTTTATAATTATTTTGGTAATTTTTTAAAGTCACCTGTGGGCTGGATCTTCTTGATCTCTTGCCTCTCCTCCAGCTAGGCCTTGATAATATTTCATCAAGAGGACAGCACAAACCTACCATACAGGCCTGACCAGCTGCTCTGTTCAAATTGTGTTTACTCCATTTGGGGTTTAATTCAAACATTCAGAATGCTTTGTCTCTTGACCATGAAACTAAGGAGTCTTAAACACAATAGTGGCTCTTGAGTCGAGAATATTAATCCATTCTCATTTAATCATTTAAGTCCATCCATTCCTCCTGTCTCATCTCTTCTGCTCTCTCCTCCTCTGTCCAACTCTCCCATTCTCTCCAAAGCCACAAAAAAGTACAGAATCTGTAGTAACAGGATGGATATGATGTGATCCATAGTATAGCATGTGAATCATATACTCTTTTGAAATACATAGAAAATAAGGTTGGGCAAGAGAAGAGACGTAGACAACACAGAAGAGGAAGACAATGCTGGAAAACAAGGTAGACAAGTGAGCATCACTTTCACTACCTAAAACATAAAAAGGGAGACACGGGGGCAATAGCAAGTTTTACTTGTAAATTAAGATTGGGTTTTACTTGTGAATTCAGTTAATCTGATCTTAAAGGTTTTTGTATTATAGCCAGATATTAAATGTGAGCAAAAACAGTAACTGATCCCACATCCAAAAGAAAATGGACTAACAAGATGTGCCTATAATCCTTTTGATCACTTTTCGTCTAAGTATCCATTTCATCCACTTTTTGTTTGTCTTTATCTTCTCACGGTGTACATTCTTGGGGGAGGGGCCATGGCAGCTTATATTTAAGTAAGTACCTTGTACATGTTGGGTGTCACATAGAATGAAAATCACAGAAGGGTTAATTCAGGAAGAGGTAGGAGCAGAATTGACACCCCTACCAGAAGTAAGATATTGAATAGAAGGAGAATCTCAAATGGAAGTGTGTGAGGAGAACAATATTTCAAGATGAAGAGGCCAAGAGATTTAATAAAGGTGGTAAATTGGAGGGTTAGTTCAGAAATGGAACAAAATAAGCAAATCAAAACGAGGCAGCAAAGTTAGACAATTCAATCACCATGGAGTTTAAAGTTTTCTAAGATAAGGATAGGAGAATGAAGATAGAAATAGAGACAGCCAGGTATCAAAGTGAGAGAGGAAGGTGGAAGCAGTTCCAGGAGAATGTTAGATGACTGAAGAAGGAGAGCAGAGAATAGCTGGGCTATGTGCAATTCAAAGTTAGAAAAGAAGAGAGTCTGGAGACAATGGCTGAAACAGAAGCAGAGTCAAAAGGAAACAAAGAGATTTCATTAAGGGCAAAGCAATGGAAGTTGTAAGACATAAAAAAATATAGGTGCTACCTCATCTACTTCTGCCCAAAGCCTCTTGCCACTGTGGGGGATAGGCCAGGATCATCCTCGTTGCACACTACTAACCCAGGATTTAGGTACCAAAATAGAAATTTCCATATGAAATTTGGATGGGTGTGGGAAATGGTAGTGACCCATCACAGGACTAGAATATGAACATTTTCAAGGAAAATTAGTTTGCAAGTTAGACAAAATAACCCTATTAAGGAAATTTGTATGTGTGACAATGTAATTAGTGGACTACTGTAGGCCATGTAACATACATGGAAAAATATTACATGCAGTCAAAAGATACAGTTCAGATAGAAAGTATATTAATTTAAATAAATAAATGGTCAGAAGTATTAATTATGGTGCATTTAATATTAGTAATGATTTCTTAAAATTCATCTGTACTATTGATATGTGTTTATGTTGCTATTCAGCATTGCTGATATGAAAATGTTGCTATTTAGCTTGAGATGTATAAGTATGGGGTTTTTTATTTGAAGGGAAGAAATTCCATTGTGGATATAATTGTAGTGAATTAAAAGTTCTTCTAAAGGCAGTAATAGAATCATTGAAACATATTCAAAAATAAGATGGCTTGAAAACATTTAAATAAGAGTTTCCAGGGTACAAACAATAGGTAAACTGATTGAATAACTCCAGAGCACAGAAGCCTTCTGTCTTACATACATTATCATGTTACATATATATTTGCTCTAGCCATCTCTTGCTGCTGTTCCCATAAAGCAATAATAAAACTAATTTAAGTACTTGAAAATGCAGTGCAACTGACTGTTGATTCAGTCATTGAGATACACTGCCTAACTTCAAATTTTCTGAAGACAGGGCATGAAAATAAACAAGAAATTTAGCATAACTTTATTTGATCTAAGAGATATGTTTTATATAGATTAAGAAAACTATAATATGTCTTATTAAAACCAATATAGCCCAATTTCTAATTGCATAGTAAAGAAAATAGGTATCTTGTTCCTATTATTCTTCTAAGCCCTGGTCTACACTGGGGGCACGGGGATCAATCTAAGACATGCAACTTCAGCTACGAAAATAGCATAGCTGAAGCCTACATACTTAGATCGACTTACAGTGGTGTCTTCACAGCAGTGAGTTGACTACTGCCACTCCCCTGTTGACTCTATCTGTGACTCTTTTGGCAGTAGAGTACAGGAGTCAATGGCAGAGCGCTCAGGGATCAATTTATCACGTCTAATCTAGATAAATTGACCCCCGATAGATTGATTGCTACCCACTGATCCAATCCGGCAGGTAGTGTAGGCAGACCCTAAGACGGTAGATACTTAAGATAAGTGGACTTCTCAGTGGATTAAAAAAAAAAACGGACATAATAGCATGACACTTATTAATGTTGCCCAAAACAAAATCAGAATTAGCATTCACTGTGTCAAAGTTAAATTTCATAACTGTTATAAGATCTCATGACTGCTTGTAAATAGTGTAAGATATTACACTATTTCCATTATAATATTTGTAACATTGTAAAATTCTTCAGTAGCTTCATGGTAACTTTAACAATTGCACAATATCTCTGTTATCACTGTGTATTCTGTTTGCATGGATACGTGACACAATTTATTCAGCCTCCTGTAAAGGCAATCTGAAGCCATTCAGAGATGTTTAGATGCAGGTTTGGGGGTTGAAGCAACTTCTGCCTTTTGGATATATGATCTAATTCCTTCAAAATTGTTTTTATAAAAGTCTGGTTATTCCAAACACTTTTCTTTTGAATCTTTAGTTTTGATTTTCAATCAGAATACTCTAGATGGAGTAACTAATCAATAATATGAAACACTTACCTAGTTCCCCAGTCACGGAGCAGCACCCCATAGCGCTAGGGGCTCTTCAGACACAAAACAAAAAGCCTGTCCTTGCACCAAAGAGCTTATAGCCCAAGTATAAGACAACAGAGGAATACAGATGGACTGAGGAGTTTAAGGCAACAATGAAAAATGTATCTGTCTAACCTGTCCCAAGGCCATTTTAGTATAACACAGTTGTTGTTTCTATTTACTGCAACACCTGCTTTTCGTCATAAAGCATGTAACATATTAAAAGTAATTTCTATGAGCATGAACGGGAGCAATGTGAAAAGTGTAGCTCAAGATTTTCACTATTCAAAACTGTAAAAGGACTATTAATTTGTGACAAACTAAGCAATGCAAAAGTCCATTTGAGTATTACTTCATGTCTGGATATTTTTCAAGGAAATGAAATGTGTGTTCATTCTGTGCACAGAATGAGGCATGTGTTCTGTGGAAAAATAAGTATGTAATCATGTAACTGAAGGTGGTATCTTAATGCATATGCACAAGGAAGAATTTGTTAGTATTTGCTCAGGATTTTGAAGATACTAAGCCATATATACAGTAACTGCTGAATATTATGGCTTATAGCTACAATCATTTCACTGTAATCACTCTTGCTAAGGAAGCTCCTTGTTATAACATTTCAAAGACTAGTATAGACAGGATGCACTTTATTCTGTTGCTTTCCAAAATGGCATTGTGGAAGGATATTGAAGGGGTGGAACTCTTTTTTTTTTTTTTTTTTTTTTTTTTTTAAGTCTAGCGTATCAGGTTTAAAACATCTGTTTTTGATGGTTTTTTATCGCAATCTGGACACTTTGCAAAGTGCAGAAATGTTCTTTCAATGTTCTGAGTATTGAATCTCCAATAAGGATTATACTTCTTCTGGTTTTGTTTGTTTGTTTGATTACAGTTTGGGCCAGTGTGCCATCCACATGTGTTCCATGCATCTCTCTATTCCCTTGGGCCTGCTGGATCTTTAGACATGTCTTCCATTGCTTCCATGTTGAGGATTTGCTATCAATTTGGTACAGATTTCCAGCTGTGTGAAATTCTCTGCTTCTCTTCTTTCTGGTGGCCACAATCTGCTTATCCTCCTTTATCTTCAACCATGTGAAATGCACAGCCTCTTGCCTCTAGTTGTTACAGACTGTCAGGCCTCCTCTCTGACTTCCTCACTCTCCAATTCCTTTTTGACCTGCTCCATTTTTCTTTGAACCAGGGTATTGGTGTTTCCAGAATCTAGTTGTCTAGGAACTCAGCTTCTCTGATTCTTAGTAATGTCTCACTTTATCTTTTCAGTTCAAGAATATTTTCTTTTAGACAGCCACCAGTTTGCACTTCATGCATAACAAATCTCTTCTGTCTTCAGACAGGAAAGAGAATATGGCACATTTGCTGGCCATCTTGATATCACATGTAGTGCTGAATCTGGAATGATACCCTTTCATACTCTCCCTCTAACTCTCTCTCAAACTCCTCTCCTAGCTGCCTCTGTTTGTGGCTCTTGAGTTCACCCACTAAATGACTTTTATACCAAGTCTTCCATGCTTTCCTTAGCGCACCACCGCAGAGTGATTAACTACGCAGAGACTTCAAACAGCTGGGCTGATCAAACTTCCAAGGACTAGAGCCTCGCAGCCTTTAACAAGGCAGTGATTAAAGCTCCATGGGCTTACTCAGGGTATGTCTACACAGCAATTAAACACCCATGGCTGGCCTGGGTCAGCTGACTTGGGCTGAGGCTGCAGGGCTGTAAAATTACAATGGAGAAGTTTGAGCTCGGGCTGGAACCTGAGTGCTGGGACCCTCCCAGTGAGTAGGGTCCCAGAACCTGGGCTCCAGGCCAAGCCCGAACATCTGTACCACAATTTTACAGCCTGAGCCTGAATCAGCTGACATAGGCCAGGTACCTACCTGCAGTGTAGACATTGCCTCGGGCCCATGGACCAACTACGCAGTCATCTGTCATAGTATTAAAAACTTTGAAGTCTTCATCTTTGTGAAATACCATTAGTCCAATATAAATACAATCTTTCCCTTTTTTGATCATAATACAGTGTAATCTTTCTCTCAAAAACAATAATTTGGTTTCAGCTTTTTCCATTTGAATTGTTTTGGCAGCTATGATTGGCATATGATTCCAGCTACTCTCATCCTGTAGAGTAGCTGGAATCACTGACACAACGTGCAGTTCTCATGCAATAATCTGCTTTTAAATATTTTTACCCGTTCAGTTTGACAAAGGGTATGCCTACAGCATCCGCCATAACTATGGAAAAGAAGGCAAGAGGACTGATTATACACCATTCAGCTGCATGAAGATTATCCTGTCCAATCCACCAAGTCAAGGGGATTATCATGGTGAGTATTTGTAACTGACATGTTCACAGTGCATGGAACCCAGAAGCTCTGGAAGAGAACTGACTGAATGGTTGTATTATTGGCAGGAGTTAGGAGTTAGTAGCTTATGCCAATCATTGCTGACAGGCTAGTGTTCTTACTCTTCCGGTGATTTGATTTATTAGGTCAAGCAAGAGAAATTCATTCAGCTGTAATTCAATATGCTCTATATTAAGCTCTTCACTATTCTTTTTCCCACTTCCCAATTTGCTTTGTAAGTGTCTTAGAAGACATGCACTGAAGTTTCTTACAGCTCTACTTTCAAACTGGCTAACATACTCCAGTAATGCTGCATCCATTTAGTTTTTAATAGGCTAATCCTTCAGCAATAGTGTTCAACTTTGAATCTCATGGTCAGTCTGTTTAATTAACTAAGATTAACTAAGAAATTTAACATCTTGACTACATATTTCTCTAAATCTGACCAGTCCTGGGTATAGAATGATGCATAAAACTCTCCTCTCCATTAAGTTTCATAAATATTACACTTCTCCCTGCATGACATTTTCTGGAGGACCGTCTGTTCCTAGAGTAAACCTTTTACCAACCCCTTGAGCCTAACTTCTTTTGAAAAGAATATGACAAATAAGTGCTGTCTTGGACTCTTCATCCAGCTGAACTGCTATTTGAGTGAGTGAGTGTGCGGGGGTGTGTAGTGCACTGCACTACCGGGGATACTTCAAAAGTTCCTAAGGAATTAAAGGCATTAATTCAATAGGACTTGTGCTCTTCAGTCTCTTAGGCTACGTCTACACTGCAGATGGAATTAAGCCTCCCCGCCTGGTTAGACAGATTGTGCTAGTGGGGCTCCTGCTAGTGAGCTAAAATAGCACTGTGAATATGTTGCTGCACTAGCAGAGGCTTCGGCTAGCCACCCAAGCTCAAGGCTACCCTGTCCCCTGGGTCTGATTTAGAATGGCTAGCCTGAGCCTTGCCCAGTGCTGCAGTATCCACACAACTATTTTTAGCACATTAGTGCAATCCCCACTAGCATAAGTGTGTCTACCCAGGCTGTGAGGCTCATTTAGGATGATCAGATGTCCCAATTTTATAGGGACAGTCCCGATTTTTGGGTCTTTTTCTTATATGGGCTCCTATTACCACCCCTACCGCCAGTCCAGATTTTTCACACTTGCTGTTTAGTCACTCTCCTTACTGCAGTGTAGACACACCCTTAGATGCTTTACACACACAAACTGTACTTACCAGTAATAAGTCACTCATTTGACCTTGTGTGCAAAAAGAATTGCTTTTGTTTGTTTCCAGTGATGGGATTCTTGAAGATATTTTGACTATGGAATAAATATTGTTGTGCCTTTTAAGGATCAAGTTCCATTTACTTTAGTTTTCCTATCTGTTGTGTGTGTCCATCACAGCCTAATGTTACTTTTTGTATTTGAGATTACTTTAAATTAATGTGATAGCTGTTTTGTGACTGGTTGTGCCTGTTAATAAGGAACCTAATTAAAACTGTTTTCCACTCAATAAATGTGAATCTTGGCCTGCTTATGTTGTAGTGCTTTATGTAACTCTTGAGCCTGTAATACCCTGATAACCCTACAGTGAAGTAATCTTTTAGAAAAAGAGTAAAACAATTGCACACATGGGCAATTAACTTCTTTATTAATAAGCTGTTAGACAATTAAGAACAGCTTAGTCAGTCTCTCGAGTGTATTATTGTGTTAACTCTTGGGTAAATAGCTTTGTTTATGTGCTTGTTTTTTCCCCCCATCAGGGTGTCCATTCCGCCACAGTGATCCTGAACTACTGAAGCAAAAGTTGCAGTCATACAAGATTCCTCCCACTGGGATAACTCAGGTAGGATGTATTCTGTTTGGACTCCTGAGTACTGAGGAATCAGGCACTGCCTTTCAGGTTCATTTACTATCCATGTAACAATGCCATGTACAACTTGTCAGAGTGCAGGTGAAATCTCTCTCTTGTAAAAGAATTAAGTCAGAGTCGTGGCTTTTCTGCATTATTACATTTGCTGATAATGTTTTCACCCTGCAGCTAAATGGATTCACCTTTTTTTTCAACTTATTGGCTTAAATTTACAGCATCCGTTATTTTTTATATTGCAGTGAGGACAATAAAGGATTTAGCACTGTTCTCTTTTAAATTTATTTTGCTGAAAATTATTATTAAAGATTCTTAAGGAAGCTGTCAGCATTATTCTTTTTTGGGAATTGTTTTTTAATCTTGTCTGAAAGTGTGAAAGTTACAGTGCTGTGTAGTCAATGGAAATTGTGATATGCATTAGTCACTGTGCTATGTAAAATAAAATGCTAATAATCCATTAGTTCCAACATATATTTGCTTTAATATTTGACTCGTTGTACTGAACTGCCTTAATCAAAAAAAGTACGCTGTACTGTTTTGAACAATCTTACAAAGATTTCAGTACCTTCTTAAAAGGGAGCATTAATAAAATGTTACTGCAAATCTCATGTAACTAAGAGATGTTGAAAGAATAAGAATGTTTAGACATTGAGGAGATGAGTTCTTGCACTGTTGGGCTGAGTGAAGAGTTGGTTGTGTAAAAGGATAACCAAGTCCCTTGCTGTAGAAAGTCAAATGGATTGCAGAGCTCAGCTGAGAAAGTCCAGCAGAGAAGTTTTAAAAAAATGTACTTTAGATGGCCAAAACATTTTTTAAGGCTATAATCAACAGAAAATATTTTTTTCTTCCCTCCATAATGTGGAAGGAATCTGGCATACACAGATAGTTGAACTAGTTAGAGGAAAATTTGAAAGCTCCATTGAAATGTCTTTTTTGGATGCCTGCTGCAGAAACAGTCAGTGCACAGATTAAATAGCAATAGTCTATAGTATTTATGTGTAAGCATACATATCCTTAGCCAGTTCTGGAAGGCCCCTCCTGGTGGTCCTCTCTCACAGGACTGTATTTTGGTTATGTTTACCTGGATTAATAAAAATAAAAACAAATGTCTCCTAATGAAAAGCCGCACCCTACACAAGTTGTAAATCAATAGCCAGATGTCTTTCTGGCATCAGGCCAGTAAATAACACATTATTTATTTGTCTTAAGCACGTCAGCTATCAGTGATACCTTCATTGAGTTTAGTTTCTTTTTATATGTGCTTCAAATCTTGGTGCCGGTTGAGATTTTTCCCACAATTGATCATTGGAGACATTGGTGGAAAGCAGCCACTTAGTGGACCGTTAGTATGTGTTGATAGTGGTTTTAAATAAACCATATCTTTTTCCTTGCTTCTGAAGCATTTTGCCCTCCGGTTCTCAAGTCATTTCAAGACAGTGTGTTTGTATATTGTGGTGGTGTTCATATGAGATGGCAGTGGGGTTTCACTTTTATGTTTTTGTAATTGTCCAAGCATATTAATATGTGTTTATATTAGAAATATAATTTATACATTTGCTGTTACACTTAAAATGAAAAAGTTAAATAATTAAAAGATTTGATTAACTCTTTGCCTAATGAAGTAAAAATGCTTGATACTAATTAAAGTGGAAGAAAAAGATCTGAAATCTTTCATTAACTGAAGTATTATTTCTTATTCTAAATTATTGTGAAAAAACATTAGGAACAAACGTTCATGAACAATTGATGTTATTGTTTTAGACCCAACTGAGTTAACACATGAAATTATTATGGTAAAATTTGATTTACCATTGAGTGTTCGTTAGTATTTCTTTGGCTCTTCACATTTTAGGCATTGACTACTTTACTTTCAAATTATGACCCCAGTTTACCATTAATGAGGGCACACTTTGAAACATTTCAGTTGAACCTTCTTGTTCACTGACCATATCCCAGAAAAAGCAGAGATTCTCTCTATAGCCTCTAGATGATATTTATATTACTAGTGCAAATAAGTTTACTTTTGCACGGGACTACCTTTTTGAGGATACTTTTGGAAACAGTTCAGAAATCTGTTAGAAAACTGAACTTTTGTTGTTATTAGTATTTAGTAAATCCACTAGCCAATACCAAAATAGGATAGGTAGACACCTGCTACCAAGAAGGCTTTTAAAAAATATTAAACCTACATGCTAGCAACTGTACATCAGTTGGATGCCTCAGGAGATTGGTTAAGCACCACTGTCTGAAGATTTTCTAGCAGCTATTGTCCATGCTACATCTAAAAACTGTATGTAGTTTTTAATGACTAAATCTTTCAAAGTGGACAGTATACGAGACTTAAAAGTAACACTGTATGAGGGGAACTTTATAGTAAAAGATAAATCTTTGCAACATTTTGTTAAGTGTTCATATCAATGCAAACTACTAAAAGCTCCTAAGATTTTTTAGTTGGGAAATATTTATCAGTAGAAGATGACGTTCAGCCTTTCCATTATTTTATGAACAGTAACTATGGTTTAAGAGTATCTCTTTTGCCATTTTATCTCACATTAGACTTCTACCATATATGAACAGCATTTTGATTGTTACATTTAGCTTATGGTTCTTCATGTATTGCTAGATGTTGGATGCATCCTTAAGCACAAATAACCTTACAGTATCGATTTCAGTGGGACTATTCATGATGTATAAAGTTAAAGGTATATGTTTGCAAGACCAGTCCATTAAATACTAAATCCTCTTTGTCACCATAAAAAAGGACATGCTGGCCACAATGTAATGTAATTTCCCGTGCTCAATCTTCAGGCCTTTCCTAACATATACTGTTTCCAATCACTATTAATATAACTAGCACCACAGGTGGATGGGGTAGAATAGAGTAGCATTTAAAGTGAAGTTGTCTAAAATCATATTGAGGGTCGGGGAGGGGGAAGGAGGGATAGGGATGGACAATGTGGAAGGGGAAAGAGATGACAAAGAAAAGGAGTTCTGAGAAAATATATGAAAAAAATGTAAAACAAATCCAATCTATTTGAACAGCATGAGGGAAACTAAGAAAATAAAAAGATTGTATACCGTATAGAACCCTAAAAAGCACAGCTGAAAATATTTTTGTCCAGTCTTTCTAAGTTTAAAACAATTTAAGATAAAAATTTAGAACATTTAAATTCTTTTTTCTTATAAGATGTAATCGTAGTTTAAATTTACAAATATTATATAACAAAGGTAAAGTACTGCTGAGAAAGTCTGTCAGTTCAGGAACCTGCCTGCTATAATAAAGTACCATAATACTGAAGGCAGGATTAAAATATAGGTTTTTGTCATTGGTAAAAGAATGGGCTAGGGTGACCAGATATCCCGATTTTTATAGAGACAGTCCCGATATTTGGAGCTTTTCTTATATAGGCTTTTATTACCCCCCACCCCTTGTCCTAATTTTTCACACTTGCTGTCTGGTCACCCTAGCAGAATAGGGAGACTTTGATTCGGAATGTCTTGTTGACTGCCCAGGTGAGAATATTGTTTATTTTATTAGTTGTAATCCTAAAAGGGGAACAGAGAAGGGAGAGAAATATGTACGGAAAAAGTATTGGAGATTAAGGAACACTACGAAAGGAAAATTTAGGAAAAAGAGAATCAAGAAATCACTTGAAATAAAACATATAAATAGAATATTCCACAATCTAATCATAAATCGATACATTTTATACATTTAGACAATTTATAAAGTAAAACATTTCCAAACTAAAAATTATATTAGTAAATTCAGAAGAAATTCAAAATGTTAAAAATAGCTAGGAAGATATATGTAGTACTTCCTTGTACCTGTGATATTAATCTAGATTGTACCTGAGAAATTTCCTTTTATTCCCTCCCATACTGTGGAAGGGAGGGAAACCCTGAAGAAATTGAAGGGTATGTCTATACTATGAAATTAAGTCGATTTTATAGAAGTCGATTTTTAGGAAGTGATGTTATACAGTCGATTGTGCGTGTCCCCACTAAGCACCTTAAGTCGGGGGAGTGCATCCTCAATATTGTGGCTAGCATCAACTTGCTGCACTTGGTGCACTGTGGGTATCTATCCCACAGTCCCCGCAGTCTCCGTTGCCCACTGGAATTCTGGGTTAAGCTCCCAATGTCTGATGGGGCAAAAACATTGTTGTGGGTGGTTTTGGATACATATCGTCAGTCTCCCCTCTTCCTCCTCCCACGGTGAAAGCAATGGATGCTGTTTTTAATTTTAAAATGAGGTACGGACACTAATACAATGGTTAACCATAATATCCTTTTACTTTCATTTTATAGAAATAATAGGGAAAAATAAGATAAAATTGTATTTGAACTATTTTGAACAATGTTTCTTCTTTGTTTATCACTTTTTAAACAGTTATTTATTTAATTTATTTATGATCTGTTTGCTGCAAGACTAATTCAAAAAGTGGACAGGTTAGATACACAAACAGTCCCTGATTTTAGGCCTTATTGGTTAGCTAGCTTTGGCCTTGGTCTTTTTACTCTGGATTTAAAAGAAAGTGACAGGAAGCTTAGAAATTTAATCAGTTAGGCTGTAATGGAGAAACAATGCAGTTATGTACTTTCTTGGCAGTGTGTAGTGATTTGATATATTCTGCAAATGTAATTTATTTGTACATCGGTCAGTAACTATAACACAGCATCCAGTAATGAGGGCAGCAGGGATTGAAGCTTGAATTTACTGCAGTGACATAGAAAGGTTAACCATTGAAAAAGGGGCTAGAAATTAACATTTTTTCAAGAAGTCTTTTTCTCTCTACTGCAGTAATCTCTTAATTCCAGCAGCTTTCTCGGTTTGATAAGCAGAGAGAGTACACATTTTGATTATTTAAGTGAAGGAGATGGTTATGCAGCTTTAAAAAATTCAACTGATATTGCATTCTGCTGATAAGAATGCAGCACAGAAGAGATTACAAGAAGTAGAACTGGGAAGCAAATTGTATTTACAAAAGATAGGATGATGCTCCTAATAAGTGTTCAAAAAAAACTCTTCACTCACATATTCTGCTGAGCTTTACTAGAAATAACTTCATTTCAAAAAGGGACAAATATGATTGAAGGTAAAAGCATTCCCCTCTTACAAATACTTTTCTAAAGGGTTTACATTAAATTTTCTTGATGGGAGCACAGCAGTATTTTATGTCATGTCTATATGAAGTGGTAATGTGGAAAATAAAAATATAAAAAGTGTACTTGATTGCTTCATGCTTCAACCACTTGAATTACTAGATCTTTATCTGCAATTATTTTAGAGATGTAACAATGATATTCTGCTGATAACTGTCAGAAATATAATACAAAGATATATTTTCATCTTATTCCTGCTCTTAAATGTACTGAAATCACCAGAACATCTTTCTATCTGTGGTTGTTTTGTTTTTAATGCTACAGATCTATATTTAAGCAACTAGGGTATGATGGAACACAGCCAGAGTTATTATAGTACACAGGTGACAGGGGTGTCATGTGCAATGTACTTTCTTGAGTTATATGCCTATCTGTTGTGAGGTATCTTATAACAGTCAATGATAAAACATCAGTGTTGAATTCTTCAGTTCTGAATGAATGCTACTTCTAATTACTCTCCTTTTTTCTACAGATTTTGGAGTTAGTGAAAGGTATGCATTACCAGCTGGCATGTCAGAAATACTTCCAGTTGACACATGATGTAAGTACATATTTAATTTTTGTCTTCTGTCTCTAGAAAGGGCCTGGAAATCATGCATGAAACTCCAGAGGCTCTCTACAGTTATTGCATCCATCATTGGTTGTCAAATCTTGTTAATTTTAATGACTTAATTAGTATAAGCTTTTTTGCTATATATTTTAGCATGATTTTTGTATAAATATATTAGACACATACATATCACTTCTGTAATGTAGATATATAAAAATAGAAAAGAACGATAAGATGTAGCAAAACAAAATGCTTGTTTCTGAAAAGTCAGCATTTCTTAATGTTATCACAAGCACTAAGGTTGTCAGTTATCTTTTTTTAAAAGAAAAAAACCTAATGAAATTTGTAATAGATGCAACTAAAACTCTAGCCACCAGTGAAACTCTTTTTAGCCTTTTTTAAAAACATATTTCATCATGTATAAACCTAGCTGGTATCTTTAATTTATGGCGACTAATCATTTGATGACATCCTACCTAATTTTCTTTCTCAGCTTGGTGACTTTTTAATTATTTTTTTTAATTATGTGGTTAGTTTTTGTCTTAAGACAAATTGAAATAATTTTCTCTTTGCTTAGTTCATCTCCTGTAATTACTGAATTTTTTATAAAGAATAAGATTTTTTTTAAAAAAAAACCTGGAAATTATCTTTCTTATTTGCTTATAAGGCACTAATCACTGTAGTACCTTAGCACCTCATAGTCTCTTAATGTATTTGTATTATGAGGTAGGGTCATACTATTATCCTCCAATTTACATATGGGGAACTGAGGCACAGAGAGGCTAAGTGGCAGAACAGGGCCTTAAACCCAGGTCTCACAGGTCCTAGGATAGTGCCCATTCTTCCTCTTTAGGATAAAAATGTCATTCAAATACAGTAAAAGCTTTGTTATCCATCATGTTGAGGGAATGGGGAGTGCCAGTAAGTAAAAATTCCTGTTTACTAAGAGGAAAGAAGGGAGGTCGGGCGTGAGAGGGGGCTCAGAGCTAGGAGTTGGACTCT
Source organism: Dermatemys mawii (assembly GCA_007922305.1). Taxonomy (NCBI): domain Eukaryota; kingdom Metazoa; phylum Chordata; order Testudines; family Dermatemydidae; genus Dermatemys; species Dermatemys mawii. The sequence goes on from ML677333.1 coordinate 28,126,358, forward strand.
GTGAGGGAGTTTGGGTACAGGAGGGGCCTCAGGGCAGGGAGCTGGGGAACAGGAGCGGGTGTGGGCTGCCAGATTTTGCAGTGTCTAAGTTATTTAGTAGCCTAGGTCCCATTGAAAGTATTGAGCTTCTAAATCACTTAAAGCACTGCTGAAAATTTTACCCATGGGTACTGAAATCTGTCTTCTCCCTTCTAGAGGTGATCCTTCCATGGGTTATATTGGGCATCTTATATTATGATAGTGCTCTACATGTTCACTGGATAAATAAAACACTCAGTTTCCAGGGTGGTTAAACTGGTGCATTTCAAGAGCAATAATTCACTTACATTTGTAGGGGGGAAAAAGAGATAAGAGCATAAACAAAATCATTTAAGAAATAGGTGGGCTATCGACAGTGCTCTGAACAATTGTGTTTGTGTTTGTTTCGCTGATTTTTTGCTACCTGGACTGGTGTCCTGGGAATGCTATGTAAGAGCGTGTAATCAGTGATACAGAAAAAATGTATGTATACTGTTGGTAATATGAGCCTTTGAATAGCGGCTTAAACCTTAGGAAAACAGGAGAAGACGACTATTAGTTTCAACAAGCATCCATTGGAGTGAAAAATGTAATAAGCTAGTTATAGTTTATGAATATAACAAGAATTATTAAAGGATTGGAAAATGCGCCTTATAATGATAAACTAAAGGAGTTCAATTGATTTAATTTAACAAAGAGAAGCTTGAGGGGAGATTTTGCACCTGTATAAGTCTATAAGCACCTATACGGGGAGCAAATATTTGATAATCATCTCTTTAATATATCAGACAGAGGTATAACAAGATCCAGCGGCTGGATGTTGTAACTAGACAAATTCAAACTGGAAATAAGATGTAATTTTTTAACAGTGAAGGTAATTCATCTATGACCCAATTGTGGTTGATTCATTCACTGACTATTTTAAAATCAATTGAATTCGTTCTAAAAGAAATGCTGCTGTTCAAACAGGGCAGTAATTTAAACAGAAAGTATTTTGGAGAAGGTCTGTTGCCTTTGTTATGCCAGAGCCTTTCACAGCTTCACTTACTACACTGAGTAGGGACGCAGCCTGCCTTTCACTGCAGCATGTAGGTACACATGCCCTAGATATAGCTGATTTCTGTAGTTACATGGGTTTAATGTTTTAGTCTACTGGGATATGAAGCCCATGCGGGTGGCTTAATTTTTTTGTTAATTAGATCATTCTGTTTTTTAAATTTAATGGATTAAATTCTTATTGAACTGCCAATAGAATGGCTTAATGAGTCCTGAACTGGCTGTTCACCGAGTTGCTACTTTGAAATATCTTTTCTTCTTTAATGGTCTATGAAAGGGGATTAAATGACTTAATTCTACAAAGTTCCAAGCACTGCTAAACAATACTAATACTTCATAATCCTGTAGTGGTATAATTTTTATACAGTGTGTTAGGGTCTGACAATAACCAAGCTACATTGAACGAGGAGTCCTTGTGGCACCAAATGCAAACAAATGGACATCATACCAAAAGAACTGAAGGTAAAAAATCCATTACAACCCACATATCACACATTTCTTTGAGATTGTGCCACACACACTCAAAGAAACTGTGGAACCACCTGATCAACATCCTACACAACAAACAGGGGAAGATCAAGAATTTAGTCCCTAAGGTGCCACAAGGACTCTTCATTGTTTTTGCTGATACAGACTAATATGACTACTACTCTGAAATCTGTCAAGCTAAACTGGTGTTTGTTAGACAAGACAGCACAGAAAGGAAAAGGTTAATACATCACCAATCTGGAGAACAGGCTTACAAGTATCCCTGTGCTCCAAGTTTCGCTCTGTCTCAAAGCTAAGCTTCTATATCCTGCTTGTTAACAATATTTTACTTTCCTGTTACATTTTGTGGTTGATTACATACTTACATTATCCAGTCAGACATTAATGTCACATAAGGCTTTATCTTAATATCCGCACCTATAATATGGAAAGTTTACCAGGGAGCTAATTATTTAAATGGTTATATTGGCTGTCTGTCACCTTAGGTCTCTTAAATTCTTTTGTGGGTCTGTGACAAATTAGTGCACGTCTATATATGTCTATATTAGTCTGCAAATTCCATTCTGTTTTGTGAGTGCCATTTTGATTGTAAATTGTACTGCACCTTTACTTTTATGACTTCCATAATGGACTAGAACAGCAGTTTTCAGCTGGGGTCCGTGGCTTTCAAGGGGGCTGGAGGGCTGAAGCCTTGATCCCCTGGCACCCCCCTCGTGGGACTGGAGCCCCTATTCCCAGCACCTCCCATAGGGCTGAATCTCAGAGCCCCGATCCCTGGTGCTCCCTGTGGGGCAGGAACCCTGAGCCCATCGGAAAAGTTGAGGACATGGAGGGCATTGCCAACTCCAGACTGCAGCACAAGTGCATGGCAGTATGTGGGGGACCTCCCTTCCCCCGGCCAGGTTGGAGACAGGAAGGCGGAGCCAGGCAGTGCGGGGCAGCTGCTGTTCTGGCTGGTGCCATGGAGCAGCAGCAGCAGTGTTCCCTCTTCTCCTGCTGATGCCCCAGGTTGAAGCCGCTCCTCAGCTCCAGCCCCCTTTGCTACCATAGAAGCAGCTGGTAAGAGCCCCCTGGGTGGGGAGACCCTCCAGGAACAGGGCCTGCAGGGGAGTCCTCCCAGCACACAGCCCCTAATCATAGAATCATAGAATACCAGGGTTGGAAGGGACCTCAGGAAGTCATCTAGTCCAACCCCCTGCTCAAAGCAGGACCAATCCCCAACTAAGTCATTCCAGCCAGGGCTTTGTCAAGCCTGACCTTAAATGCCCCGCTCCCTACCCCCGACCTACTCCCTATCCGCATACAGCCCCTATTACCACCTCCCTGCACCCTGAGCCACCCTTATCTCTGCACCCACAGCCACTTGCTGTGTGCACACAACCCCAGCTACCCCCTCCCTGCACCTTGCCCCTAGCTACATGCTCCTTGTACCCTAACCTGTTTTCAAACTTTTTGAGCTAAGCTCTCCAAAGCAAAGTAGTCCAAAATAGAAAAAGCAGAATGCAAAGAAATGCCTTTACACAATCACCATAGAAATAATATTTAATTCAGACATTGGAAGAAGCAAACTTCCTAACTGAAGAAATTAGAGGTCTGAGCTTAAAGAAAAACCACACTGATATCAACTATTAATTACTGATAGATTATAGGCAGCCTGTCATAGTGCCAGTTATATAAAAATGATTGTTGCTTTGAAATCAGATTGCATACCAAAATTCAAGAGCAGTCTAAATAAACATATTTTAAGGCCTGCATATTTTAGCATGTAGATAAATAATAAAGTAGCTAGCACATCTTTAACAATAATTAAATTAAATAATGCCTACATAATTTGCAAGAGTGATGCTTCAGCAATTGGTACTACAGCAGTTTATTTCTAAATTAGTGTGTCTTTTTCAAAAAACGTTATTCTTGAGTACCTGTAAATATTTACTATTCTTGCCAAATGTTTTAAATACAGTTTTTGTGAGTATAACTGTTTAGTGAACTTTCTAATATAGAACGTTTTAGATCTGTATAGTTAGAATACGTGATGTTAAAAATGTAAGCCAAAATATCTTTTATTATAATTATAGAGATAACTTCCATCTATGTTATAACTTGCCAGATATTGATGTTTTAATATTACTACATTTCTAATTTTATTTAACTACTTCGATTCCCTGCTTTATTTGGAAAATGAATTTCACTATCCTCTTGCTTATTTAAAGTGGGAAAGGTGGAGAATTTATGTTTGCTTTTCATTGTTCTTTGTGATCAAATCTCATTTAAGTGAAAGATTTTTCAAAATGAACCATTGATAGCATTTGCTGTAGCACTAGGAATGTTCCATATGGCCTTTTTTGTAATACTAGCTGCCTAGTTATCAGCTGTCATTGGAAGCTGCTTGATTAAAACCTAAAGATCCCAGAGGTGCAACACCGTTGCCTCACTTCCTTTCAAAACCACATTTGCTACAGTAGAAATATGAGACCAATGTTTGTGTGAAGGTCAACGTGAGGAAAATATGTTAAATTCAAGGAAATGTTTGATATCGTCTATTAGATGAAATAAACATATTTGTTTAAAGTAAAATGTCCTTTACTCTGGATCAATGTAGATTATAAACTCAACTTTTCTTTACAGTATATCATGTGAAGTTTTATTTTCCTTGTATGCTGAATTAATTGCATCTGTAAATGAAACTGATAAACTTGCTGAAGAAATTCAATTTCAGTCTGTTACTGGTTGGTTAACTTCTGAAGACACAAAGAACCTTTAAGGAAGAATTATTGAGACAATTTTTAAAAGTTGCAAATGACTAGGTTACTGACAAAATAAATATTGTTCTTAAAGTAACACAGTCTAACTAAACTCACAAAGCAAGGAAATATAAATATGTGCTCCTATTTTTTTATTTGTGGATCAAACAAACCATTAATTTCTCAGATTAATTTCTGTGCTATCAGAACAGTATATTATTATGCAGGAAAAATCCTTGTGGAAATTTATTTTCGGGGAAATAAACTGAGAAGAAGTAGTAAAAAAAAAAAAAAAAAAAAAAGTAGAACAGAAGTGCAGAATTTCCTTAAAGCAAGGTTGTCCAAACTGCAGCTGATGAAGTTCTAGAAAGACTCAGCAGTACCCTTCAGCTTTAAAATGGGGAGAAGTTTGTGGCAACTACCCTTAAGATTTTCAAAGCTTCACTTTGAAGTTTCACTTGACTTTAATGGGAGTTGTGTGACTAAATCCCAAAGTCATCTTTGAAAATCTCAGTCTGCACATCTTATCTTGTAGCTTCATTTTGATACAAGCAGATACTTCATAGATTGTTCTGATTTTTTATAAATGGAGAGAAAGGAGTTACTATCCAGAAAAACAAACTGTGATTCTAAGGATTAAATAGGACGCTTAGTAAAGAGATTTGGGTTGAGTGGCCTTGAATATGATGAGACACTGAGCTCCATAGTTCTCTCTTCAGACCCTTCTGGTGTAGGATGGCTAAGACTCACCTGCATAATACAGAGTTGAAATTTAAAGGATGGGGAAAATAGCCAGAAAAATATCTGAGATTAATCAGCCCTCCAAGTTAGGGGAGAGGTGGGTATGTCCCCTACTTGCTTCTAGGATTTTCAATCTGACAATCATATTGGAGTCCCAATTGCTCCTACATACCGAGGCTGTTGCACTTGCTAAAACTGCTTTTCATCATATATTTGGCAAGGAGATTGTGGCCTTTTCTTTCTTATGTAGGACCTCACTGCAATTATCCATTCTTTTGTCACATTCCCAGTTGGTGGCTCTTAGCTTTAGAATTTGTCCTTGGTCGCCAGATCCCAAAGTTGATGACCTTTTTAACTGTTCTCCCTGTTTTCCTGTGGCTTGTGGGAAGATGGTGGTGGAGTGAAAAGGTGAATGCTGGGGAAGACTTGACTGAGCTCCTTTTAAAAGACTATCTGGCTTTTTGGTAGATGTTTGAAGCTTTTAAGTACCTGAAGAGAGGGATAGGGGTTATAAGTGAGGTTGTGAAATGGATATGGCTGAGTAGCTTGCTTTTCAGACTGAAAAAAGATTATTTTTAATGTTTTGGTGTGTTTTATAACTGTTTTTTAGATTGTGTAAATGACTAGAAAGTTAACTAATAGGACCAATCACAAACCAAAATATATAATTATAGTAGATGAATGAAGAGACGTCTGACTTTAAGAAGTCAGTCTGTTTATTTTACAAATAAAGTAGAGTGCACATTATAGTAGTTTCTCTTCCTTCTTCCCAACTAATCAGAAGCACATGTGCTGTTTGTTATGGGACAGGGACATTACATGGAGCTGGATCACACATGTTCTTGCAGCTTAGCCCAGTGCCAGTAGAGCAAAGACAAGATCAGGCCATTGGCCTTCTGCCTAAGCCTGCTGCCTTGCTGAATATAAATCATGTCGTTGGTCAACATCAATAAGGGCTGCTTTGAGAGTACAGACAGAGGTGGATTTACTGTTTTACCCATGGCCTCACATTTGTATTGATAGCCAATCCAGATTTGTTTCATGAAACTTTGTCCTTACTGCCTTTGTCCTTACTGCCATTCTCCTGTGGCCCATTCACCCTAGACTAGTCTGGAGCCCGTCCCCCAAAATTGGAAAAAAAAATGGATATAAAGCATAGGATGGGTTCACCAGGTGAAGTTGTAACAACCTATGTAGTTTCCACACTTACGTTATTTTGCATGTTTTGTTTACATTTATTTGTAGTTCCTGCAATATTACAAGAAAGACAATGTTAAAATAATATATTTAATAAGAATATTAAAACAATTATGTTTTATTCCTAAAATGTAGGAGAAGGTTTGTGTTGCAGTTAGATCCATGGCATGATAGTACTGAACCAGACAAGTATCAGCAAAGTGATTTCTCCCCTCCCCCATTTTCTTAAGCAAAAGCTAAATTAGTTAAATGGCTAATGCTATTGAATGAGTTCATCTAATCTGAAATCTAAAATTCATCTTTTGAAATGGCTGAGAGAACTGGGATTGTTTAGTCTACAGAAGAGCAGACTGAGGGGAAATTTGATAGCTGCTTTCAACTATCTGAAAGGGAGTTCCCAAGAGGGTGGTTCTCCGTGGTACCAGATGACAGAACAAGGAGTAATGGTCTCAAGTTGCAGTGGGGAAGGTTTAGGTTGGATATTAGGAAAACCTTTTTCACTAGGAGGGTGGTGAAGCACTGGAATGGATTACCAAGGGAGGTGCTAGAATCTCCTTCCTTAGAGGTTTTTAAGGTCAGGCTTGACAAAGCCCTGGCTGGGATGATTTAGTTGGGGATTGGTCCTGCTTTGAGCAGGGGGTTGGACTAGATGATCTCCCGAGGTTCCTTCCAACCCTGATGTTCTATGAAATACCGTATACTAATTCCTTTTCCTTTCCTTCTGTGTCCAGGTTGATGATATTGGGTTTTCTTTGAATCACCCAAATCAATATTTCGCAGAGAGTCAGAAGCTACTAAGTGGTGGTAGAGAAGTGAAGAAAGAACCAAGTGAACCAGAAAGTTCCCAGCAAAAACTGAGTAGTCAGAAAAGTACAAATTCATGTTCCATTCCCACTTCTTCAAACACAGAAGCAGATACAGAACTGGAGGGACTGGACGCGTATTTCACTGAAGACTGAGAAGCTTTGTTGTTTGTTTTTTGTTCCTTCCCTATAATTTTAGCAACATTTTCCCTCACAGTAAGAGCATAAGCACCTGACTTTCTGGAGAGCTTGAGCCTGTAACGCTTTAAGCTGACTAATGAAAGGAAAGAAGAGATACATAAATAGTAATTATATCCAGTACTTGTCCTTGTAGATAGAACACATCAGTTCCCCCAAAGTGCAGTCAATTTCTAACTGCTTGGGGCATGGGAACCGAAGTTAGTTCCTAAATTTGAATGATATTGCAGTTTTTGTGACTTGTTCTGTGCTCATAACCATTCTGTGTCTGACATCTTCCCACCTTATATTCCACATTTCATATAGCTTTCTCTTCAATATTTGTCTTAATAAACATATGTTGAAATGTAAATATTTGTGATATTTTCTTGTTCAATTATATGTCTAGAGTGATTCAAGCTGCCTAAATCATACTTACAGATATATCTTTTTTGAGAAATATTATTTCTTGGGACATAGGGAATACCTGTAATTAGTAGTATTTATTTGCAATCTGTGATTTGTGATTAAGAACTCAGATCATTTTCTGTAAACTTTTTATTGCTATTTATAAACTATATTATGAAGTCAAAATATAAGGATTCTGAGGTACCAGATGACTCTAAGAAGTGAAAAAAATGTTATTCATTTACATTTTTTAATAACTTTAGGGATTTAAACTATTTTTCCTAACACAGAGGGACTTTGCAGATATTTTGTTTATTATAATCTTCTTTTACTGCTATACAGTGACTTCGCAAAGTGTACTTTGTAAGTACACTTCTGTGATACTTTGCAACCTTTAAAAAAAACCTGGATTTTAAGCTTGAAAGATAAAATGAGCTAATTTTAAACTTTCTATTTGGGGTAGTGTATACTATTTGCAAATTTAATCAAGGTCTTCCACAGACATCAGTTTAACATTACATTTAAGTGCCCATTTAAAGAGAGAATTTGAAAGCAGCTCTGAATGCTAGACTCAATGTGAGGACATCCTTGTAGCTGGAAGAAAAAGAATTGAGAAGCCTCAAACTACTGTGATAATTAGTTCAATTTGCTCGGTTTCTTTTGTAATGTTGGAGATAGAATATAACAGATGAGTATAGAATGCTTTCTGTGATTTGTCTGCCAGTGATGTATGCAAACATGGAGCTATTCTGTTGGTGAACATGGTGGGCTTGAATAATTTGACAGCTGTTTTCCTTTGAGAAAGACAATCTATTGGTCTGAAAATAAATTGACAGAGTGACTTAGTCTCCATTTTACTTTTTCGTGGGGAGGAAGTTAGAGGACATTGTCTTTGCAGTACATTTCTCCCTCTTCAATGAAAAAATAAATGCTAGAGAAATAAGAGATCTTCTGCACTAAAAGATCATGGAGTTTAAAGTTTGAACCTATTGTAATGTTAGAAAAGTTAAATTTTTCATGCTTTGAAAGGAGTTTCATATACTCCAAAGCTGGCATTATTCCTGTGTAGAGTCAAAAGGAATGACCATTTATTTAAACAGAAAGGTTTGCTTTCTCTGGAAGCTTTTATCTTAAAAAGACTGGAATCTGTCCCCCACCTAGATACTGCCATTTCCTCCTCAGGATTTAAGAAATTGCTCATGGGGAAAAAGCCAGAAAGTGTGTGCCTTTAAAACATATTTCAATCCCTCTACACTGAACATTTAAAAAAAAAAAAAAAAAGCATTCCCAGTTTTCTTAAACCCCCCTCAGTATAAACATTTTGTCATTTGATTTGATCAAGGTAATAAAAGTTCAGAATTGGTGAAGTGATTTGAAGTCTTCTCCTCTTTTGAGCAAATTATTTGAACTTCATAAGACTTTTGTCATTGCAGATAAGCTTAATATACTCAGTACATTATACAAGCTTAATTGCATAATTAATGTACATTAATATAATTAATGTACATTAATATAATTAATGTACATTAATATAATTAAT
>ML677333.1:28135927-28210281 GCA_007922305.1 Dermatemys mawii
ATTTACCTTTAACTATATTCTTCCCTCACTTCAGTGCAGGTTTCACTTTCACCAGGCATCTCTTTGTTCTCATATCTATTGCTGTCAGTAACTTTCCTACATCCTTCAATCATAAGAACATAAGATAGGCTTTACTGGGTCAGATCAAAGGTCCATCCAGCCCAGTATCCTGTCTACTGACAGTGGCCAATGCCAGGTGCCCCAGAGTGAGTGAACCTAACAGGTAATGATCAAGTGATCTCTCTCTTGCCATCCATCACCCCACCCCTCTGATAAACAGAGGCTAGTAGATATTAATGGACATAACCTTCATGAATTTATCTAGTTCTCTTTTAAACCCTGTTATAGTCCTAGCCTTCACAGCCTCCTCAGGCAAGGAGTTCCACAGATTGACTGTGTGCTGTGTGAAGAAGAGCTTCCTTTTATTTGTTTTAAACCTACTGTCCATTAATTTCATTTGGCAGCCCCTAGTTCTTCTATTATGGGAACAACTAAATAACCTTTCCTTATTCACTTTCTTCACATCACTCATGATTTTATATACCTCTATCATATTCCTCCCCCGCCCCAAGTCTCCTGTTTTCCAAGGTGAAAAGTCCTCTTTAATCTCTTTTCATATGGGACCTGTTCCAAACCCTTAATCATTTTAGTTGCCATTCTCTGAACCTTTTCCAATGCCAGTATATCTTTTCTGAGATGAGGAGACTACATCTGTACGCAGTATTCAAGATGTGGGTGCACCTTCTTCCGATAAGTCTCCATTTTCCTTGCTTCCCCTTCTCCATTTTTCTTCCTCAAATTCAATCTCATGTTCTTCTTTTCACATTCTATTGGTGTATGTATGGCCCATGCACAGTTGCTGGAAATTTTTACCTCAGTGGTATCCATCAGCATGGTTCAAGTGGCCTTGGCTGCTGTGTTCCGCTAGCACCAGTATAAAGCACCCAGCCAAACCCACACCCCCTAAATTTCTTCTTAGCAGCTGTGACAGTCACTGGAACTGCTCTTCTTCCATTCACAAGTCCTCAATTGACTTTCTTCTGTATATTATAAATAGTTTTAGTGAAGTTATTAGTTTACTTAGTTTAGTTTACCCTGAGTGACCCACACTCCAGTTGCTTGAAGAGCTTGAAGGAAGCTCATATTGGGGACTGTTGCCAGATCTCCAAGGACTTTAAGCCTCTCATGAAAATGGATTGGGAGGCCAGGCCAAAGTTTCTGCTGATGGAGAGCTCCATTTGAGCCAGAGCAGTCAGGCTGAGCACTAGTGTCTCAACGTCAGTAAGGAGTTCTCCTGCCATAGCAAAGTCCTGGCACCAGTCACCATCCCCAGTGCCTGGAAAAAAGCATAAGAAACAGACTGATGAAAGGGAAGCGATCACTGGCAAGGGGATCAGAGTAGATGCAGTCTAAAGCCAAGCACACCTGTGCTTTGGTACTGCAGAAGCCAGCACTGTTGACTATGCAGGTACTGTCAAGTCTGGAACCAAAAGAGGCTTCCGTATTGGCAGCACCACACCGTATCAATACTATCTTGGTACCGACCACACCAGAGGTGTTTGCAGCTGCCAGGGATCTCCTTTCGCTGTTGGTACTAGTATCGTTGACTGTACAAGAGTCATTGTTATGGCGTGGGGGAACTGTTGGACTGTAATAACACTCGGTGTCATGTCAGCCTCACGTACCCAGGATGGTTCACCCTTCAGTACCATGAAAGGGAAAACCTGAGATGTTTGCCTTACCACCTTGGCATTGATCACTGGCACCATGGGAACAGCACCCCTGTAGTCAGTGGAAGAAGGCTCATCCTCTTCTGAGTCAGAGATGTGGTCTTACTCTTCCCATCCTTGAAGCCACCTCCGCTACTCCTCTTCATGTTTCGACCCTTCCATGGATCCAGTCAGAAGAGTACCATCTAGTGGTTGGCCAAGAGGTCACTGGGGATTTGCGCTGGTCCAGTTGCCTTTTTAGGTTACATGGGTGTCTCCCCCAGTTGCCAGGACATATTCCAGGGACTCCAAAATAGTGGCCTCAGGAAGGCATACCTGCCACCCATCTTTGGTGACTGATGTTCCAGGGAACAGATTACTTCCAGCAAATGGATTTTGGACGCTATAACATCAGGTTACTCCATGTATCTTACCTCCAACCCCCTCACTGCACAAACTGGTGCTGAGACAGGAAGTCATCTCTCTTCTACACATGGGGCAGGGTGTCTAATGGGAAAGAGGGTATGGAAGTTGAAATTACCACATCTGAGGTGGAAATCGAATTCAAACATCTTAATGGGATCAAATCGTGGGCCTCAGATAATCTTCATGCAAGAATATTAGAAGAACTGGCACATGAAATTGCAAGCTGAATAGGAAGGATTTTTAATGAATCCATAAACTTGGGTTCATTAAAACATACCCTATGACTGGAGAAGTGTAATAAAGTCCCTATTTTTAAGAAATGGAAAAAAGTGATCCAGAAAACTACAGGCCCATTAGTTTGACTTCAGTTGTATGCAAGATCTTGGAACAAATTTTGAAAAAGAAAGTAAAGGACATAGAGGTAAACAGTAATTTGGATAAAACACAACATGGTTTTACAGAAGATTGATTGTGCCAGACCAACCTGATCTCCTGTGAGAAGATAACTGACTTTCTAGACAAAAGAAATGCAGCAGATCTAATCTGCCTGGATTTCAGTAAGTCATTTGATACAGTTCCACATGGGAAATCATTAGTTAAATTGGAGAAGATGGGGATTAATACAAGAATTGAATGATGGGTAGGGACCTAGTTAAAGGGGAGACTACAGTGGGTCATGCTGAAAGGTGAAGTGTCAGGCAAGAAAGGATGTTACTTGTGGAGTTCCCTCAGGGATCAGTCTTGGGACTCAATCTTGTTTAACGTTTTCATTCATGTCCTTAGTACAAAAAGTGGGAGTGTGCAAATACAAATTCAGAACAGAACGCTCAGCATTTCTGAAAATGAGGCTAACTCTTAAATCTTTTATATTTTGCTGGTAAGGATTGACATCCTTAAAATGTGATAAATTAATATGCTTAGTATGCAAATAAGAATATCCCACCAGTGAATAAGTAGGTATTGGTCCACACCTATCCTCCACTCAGATATTTGAAAGATCAAACTTGTTTACAATTGCTAGGAAACCAATCAGGATGCTCCCATGGTTGAAGAATTGCTGGTTGTCTCTACCAATATTCCTTGCCTCACTCACCATCACTAATAATAGTCCTATGCAAAACTCACCAAACTTAAATACCCAAATAATTTTGGCTTCCTTTGCCGAGATCCTGCTGGTGAATGTATTCATTCTATTAGCAACAGGAGCATATCATAAAATCTCTCTTCAAGATTCCAAGTAAGATTCCTGAGCTTACTTTTAAGTTCATTATTACTTCTCTCACATCTTTTCCTCAGGCATGCACAGCTACACCAGGCTCAACTTCAGTATTTTTGAATAATGTGCCCTTCCGTACAGTACTGCTCTATTATTTTTTTCCTTCACATTTTTCTCTTCCTCATTTCACTGGACTGTAGATCCTCTGAATTACTCTGTGCCATCTATTACATAAACTCTGCTGGACACAGCTTCTTCATCTCCTTTCTACATCTTGCCCTTTCTTACTCATGACATGAGTTACTGATCACAATTTCCAGGAGTGTCACTGTGAAATACCATACCTTAATTCATGTTAACTGAGTAAATGGTGCTTGTCACTGTACTACTCCCAGTCACTGTCTTTTATGGCATGCTATTTCTTTTGTATTGCACCCTCAGCACACTGATCCTCTATCTCACACAAATGGTTGTCCTCTTCTTTTGAGGACATTTCTGCCATTTCTTTTGAGTCAAAAGCCAACCATGTGTTGTCAATGAACCTCTCATATTAATAGATCATTCTGAGCATGTCAGTTCATCTTGTTAAATCTAATCTCCTATTTTAGTACCATATCCAACAGTGCTTCACCTTGACATCAAAAATATTTAATACCTTGTACCATCACAGATTTTACCCTTGCCTTTCTACAAATTAATTCCCTAAAAATCATTATTCTATCTTTTATAATATAACTCTCTCTTTGGGAAAAGTAATCTAGAGAATGATCTGGGAAATGAAACAAAACTTCTCTTCAGCATGCCCCTTACATGCTCTCCTCAGCATCAGTGTGGTAAAATGGCCCTTTATGGTTATGTTTTCCCGCACAGCAAGTTTGGCCTGGTCTACACTACACGGTAAAGTCGAATTTGTCTGTGTTAAATCAATCCTTCCACTTTGCCGTCCTCACTACGCTGCCATTTAGGTCAGCCTAAAAGGGTCTTTAAATTGATTTCCAAGCTCCTGCCCGACAAGGGGAGTAGTGCTGAAATTGACGTTTCCGGGTTGAACTAGTGTTAGTGAGGATGCAATTTGACGTTACTGGCCTCCGGGAGTTATCTGAGAGTGCTCCAGTGTGACCGCTCTGGACAGCACTCTGAACACGGATGCACTGGGCAGTTAGACAGGAAGAGCCCCGGGAACTTTTGAATCTCATTTCCTCTTTGGCCAATGTGGTGAGATTTCCTGCACAGCTCACCATACAGAGCCCACCAGCATGTGGTCCCAGAATCGAAAAAGGGCCCCAGCATGGACCGCAGAGGAAGTTCTGGACCTGATCACCATATGGGGAAACGAATCCATGCTGGCAGAACTGCGATCCAAGCAAAGAAATGCCAGTACAAATGCCAAAGTGTTCAAGGGCTTGATGGAGAGAGGCCACAGCAGGGACGCACAACAGTGCTGTGTTAAAATTAAGGAGTTGAGGCAAGGCTATCAGAAAACCAAAGAAGCCAATGGATGCTCCAGGTCACAGCCCAAGACATGCTGCTCCTACACCGAGCTGCATGCCATTCTAGGTGGGTGCGCCACAACTACCCCACCCGTATCTGTGGACTCCACTGATGGGGTGATTATCAACATGGCAGAGGATATGCTGGACGAGGAAGACGATGTGGAGGAGGACTATGACAGCAAGGAGTCTACGGAACAGGCAAGCGGTGACACCTATCTCCCCGAAAGCCAGGAGCTGTTCATCACCCTGGAACCAATAACCTCCCAACCCTCCCAGGAAGGTAATCCGGATGGGGAAGGTGTGCAAGGCAGCCCTGATGAGTGTCCCTTGGTCAATGGAGTGCCCGCTTGACAAGCAATTTTTTTTAATGATTACTGTGCCCTGAGGATTTTGGGTGCAAGTGTGTCTGCAAGAGTGTCTCTATCTTTAAAGAACCCCCCCCACCAGCCCCCCAAGTTTTTTTCTTTTTTGTGGGGGGGGGGGGGGGGGGTGGAGGGAATTTGAATCTGGATGACCAGCAGCATCTGGGACCATTGACCCATTCGCTCTCTGACCGCGATGGGGGAGTGGGGCATAGACGCCGTGCTGTAATGGTCTGACTAAAGGGATCTTCCCCGATACCAGCCAGGTGCTGGAGTGGAGTGCAACTCTCATCACAGAGAACTTCTTTATTTCCTTTTTTTAAAAAAATATCACTCTCCCTTTTTTTATCTGACAGCTGAAACTTTCCAGACTCTTGCTCTCATCTACGTCCCACAAGCTCGCACAGATAAGGCGGTAAAAAAAAAAGGCAGGTGAGATGAGATGTTCACGGAGCTCATGCACTCTTCCCGCACAGAGAGCAGAGCTTTGGGCTTGGAGACAGTCAATGCTGGACTGCCGGAAAGCGGTAACTGAGCGTGAGGAAAGAAGGGACGAGCAGGAGCAGAGAAGGGACGAAAGGGAACAACGGAGGGACAAGAGAGGAGAGAAGGCAGGAAGCACTGCTCCATCTTCTGGCGGAACAAACCGACATGCTCTGGCGTCTGGTGGAGCTGCAGGAAAGGCAGCTGAAGCAAAGACTGCTACTGCAGCCCCTCTGTAACCGCGACCCTTCTTCCCCAAGTTCCCTAGCCTCATCACTTGCACTCTAAAGAACTCGAGGGGCAGGGTCCAGGAACCTTGCCACTCCACCCCTAAGAATCGCCCAAACGTGAGAGAGGTGGCACTCCCAAAATTATGACTTGTTCTGTGTTCCTGTCCTTCCCTCACCCGCCACCCTGCCCGATGCTTACACCCCCCCAACTCACTCCTTTCAGTGCAACATTTGCATTAATCCCCCCATTTCTGTGATCTCGTTAATAAAGAATGCATGGTTTTCAAACATCAATGACTTTATTATTGCTCAGCAATCGATAAGGGAATGTTGGAGGGAGGGCGGGTGCCTGAAAGTTCAGTGAAGGGAAGCAGGAGAAAGGAAAAGGACACAGAAATAAAAAAAAAAACCAACTTTAAACTATTAGCCTGAGCAAGGGGGTGGGTTTTCAGGAAGCATAAACAAACATCACAAGCGGGAACAAAGTGAAGTCTCACACTGTAGCCTGCTCTGCCATGAAACTAGTTGTCAAGGCTTCTCTTATGCGCGCAGCCTCGGGGGGGGCCCTTCTAACCACCTTGGTGTCTGGCTGTGCATAATCAGCGGCCAGGCAGTCTGCCTCAATCTCTCACCCCACCATATATGTCTCTCCCTTGCTCTCACAGAGATTGTGGAGCACACAGCAAGCTGCAATAATAATGGGAATATTTCTGGCACTGAGATCTGAACGAGTCAGTAAGCTGCGTCAGCATCCCTTGAGATACCCAAACACAAACTCTACCACCATTCTGCATTTGTGCAGTCTGAAGTTGAACAGCTCCTTACTACTATCCAGGGCACCTGTGTATGGCTTTGTGATACAGGACATTAATGGGTAGGCTGGGTGCCCAAGGATAACAATCGGCATTTCAACATCCCCAACAGTAATTTTGTGGTCCGGGAAGAAAGTCCCTTTCTGCAGCTGTTTGAAAAGGCTAGAGTTCTTAAAGACACTCGTGTCATGAACCCTGCCCGGCCAACCCACGTCGATGTTGGTGAAATGTCCCCTGTGATCAACCAACACTTGCAGGACCATGGAAAAGTACCCCTTGCAGTTTATGTACTCGCAGCGCTGGTGGTCCGGTGCCAGGATAGGGATATGTGTTCCGTCTATAGCACCACCATAGTTAGGGAACCCCACTGCTGCAAAGCCATCCACTATGGGCTGCACATTTCCCAGAGTCACTATCCTTGACAGCATCAGTTCAATGATTGCGCTGGCCACTTGCAGCACGGCAGCCCCCACTGTAGATTTACCCACTCTGAACTGATTGCCGACTGACCAGTAGCTGTGTGGAGTGGCCAGAGGGTTATCGCCACTCGCTTTTGAACTGTGAGGGCTGATAGCATCTTGGTATTCTGGCAGTTCTGGACAGGGGAAAGCAAGTCCCTTACGCATTTGAAAGTTTCTGAGCCACTGCGAATCATCCCAGACCTGCAGCACTATGCAGACCCACCAGTCCATGCTAGTATCCTGGGCCCAGAATCGCCGTTCCATTGCATGTTCCTGCCCCATTGCCAACAGGATCCCTAAGCTGCCGGTGGTACTGCATTTGGGAAGTCCTGTGTCCATGTCCTCCTCACTCTCGTGACCGCCCTGCCTTCCCGTTCTCACACGGGTTTTCCTTTTCTGCATACATTGCACGATAATTCACGAGCTGTTTACAATGCCCGTAACTGCTGCAATAAGCTGAGCGGGCTTCAGGCCCGCACTACTATAGCGTTTTTGTGTGCAGTCCAGGGGAAAGGGCAGAGGAAGTGTTCGAAGAAAGAACCAAGTTGTAAGACGAGAGAAGAAAAGAGATGCCACTCGGCCACCAGAATTGATGTACTTTTCAGGAGTGCTTGGAGCATGGCAGGATAGCAGGCGCAGGGATAGTTATGCTGATGCCACCAGAATAGATATTCCAGCCCAACAATGGGAGGACCTTCTAGGTAGACTCCTCCGGGCAATCCATGGAGTTCTGTGGCATAGAGGTGGAAGGAACTGAGGTGGTAAAACCATCACTGGGACATGAGAAATGAATCCTTTTTCTTGACTTCCTAGAGACTCTCAAAAAGTCAAATGACATTATCAGATTGCTACTGATCAATACAGTAGAATTTCATCTGAATACATTTGACCAACTTCCTGTACATTTTTTCTGCTGCAGCCCTGATGATCTGGTTACAATTTGATCTGGTTACAGTCCAATCCCAGAGATAATTTGTATTTCTTCTAAGACTCCAGACTGTTGCTATGTGCCCACTATTGGGACACCTAGGAAATATCTCTGCACTTCACATGTGAGAAATCACCTAGCTAACCCAGATCAGGAAGGTAAACAAAACAATTTAGATTGCCTGCCTCCAAACAGAACCCCATGGGTCCGAAGCCTCACCCTGGTACATCTCCATATGATGGGCACATCCAACTTAATTCTCAAGTTCTCCAGTGCACTGTAACTTTTCTCCCTTAACTATGTTGTGACAGTCCTCCCTGGAGTAGCACTTATCGAGATAGTCTAGAAAGAAACTGTCTTCCTCTCTCTCTTATAGCTGAATCCTATCTTAAAGCCATTCAACTCTGCAACACTTAGGGCATGGCTACAGTGGAAACTTCAAGCACAGTCGTGAGCACTCCCTTGGCACTGCTTTGAAGTGCGAGTGTGGTCACGCGGAAGGGGTAATCCACCTCCATGAAGGGATTTGCTCCGAGCACTGGGAGTGCAGATCCCAGCGCTGGGAGCCTGTCTACACCTTTACTTAAAATGCTCAGACTTGCACTCGGAGGGGGGTGTAATTTTTCACACCCCTGAATCAGCAAGTTAGAGCACTATAAAATGTAAGTGTAGCCATGCCCTGAGTAGAGGTCTGGGAAGGAGGCTGTGTCTTTTACCTATAAAATGTCTGCAGCAACTAAAACTGGTTCCATTAAGAACTCATTTAGCTTAAAGAATTTGTGATTGTAAAACTAATAGCCCTAATAGAATTTGATCTGTGACATTTTCACAAGCGGTGTTCTTGCTACATGGTTAGTGCATTCTGTGTATATTGAATCATCTGTCATGAGGAGATTTAAAGCATGCAGAACCAATTTTTCAAGGAGCACTGTTCTGCTCTCTTCAGTAAGCCCATTAGCTCAACACTGTGGCCTCAGATCCAGTTCTTGACTTTCAATATTAGTAGCGGGTGCTATTATCCTTACTAGATAGCAAACTCTGTGGATGCTTGATTATCTTCAAATGATTTAATGGTAGTTTAAGAATTTTACTTCTGCTTCCAATCTGGCCTCCACAATGAAAGTAGCATTACCGGGTAGTGTTAAAAAAACAAAACCCCTTTAGTCATGCTGAAGTTCAATTTGGGCAAATCCTGTAGTTTTCAATGAGATTTTATGGCGCGCCTGTTGCTATTTTGCTGAATAGTTTCCATAATCATTATGCAATACTTTTCATAAAGCTCAAAACTTAACACCATCAATTTTGAACTTTTGAAGAAATTAGCTTTTCTTACATTAGTTAACACATACTCCTCTGAGTCATTGCTCTTCCTAGCCTTGATAATGACAATTGCTTTTTCCAGTACCAAGTCCCTGATTGTGTGTGTGTATGTATGTTTAAGTGAGAGAGAGCTAGAGATGAATCAAGATCTTGTTATGCAATATTACCCTAGAATTGTTCTTCTTTCAGTTTCCTTTCCTCCTTGTGTTCACAGCTGTAGAAAATATTGGATTGTGAAGTTCAGATCCTGATACCAGTCAAACAATCCTAGGTGTTCAGAGTTGTTGTTAGAGACCAATTTTCTTCTGACAAAGGGAAAAATAAACAAACTCTCTCAGCCTTATTTAAAAAGATTTACATTATCAGTGGCATCTTAAAAACGAAGATGTGATTCTGCATTGAAGATCACAGTGACTACTTTGTGTTTATTTCTCAAGGACCACAAAACCAAACCTGTATTCTGCCACTCAGGTAGACTGTGAAGTGTATTATGGATTGTTTGGAAGAACCAATTCTGGTAACCTGGGAGTTGTCAGCATAAGGCTACTAGATACTAAGGGGATAATTATAATCCATTACCACCTTGCTTGAAACAAAATTCAACAGTGTAAGTATCTTCAGGGCATTCCCATTACTTCCATTTTCAAGAACACTGAAATATTTCAATATATGCATTTCATTTACAGATTTCTAAATGTGTTTTAAATTGTAAAAAATCCAAAACAAAGTACTCCACTGAATATGTGCCCCTTCTGGGGAAAGGATGAGAGAACAAACACATGACAGATGTTAGTCATATTTTGTAACTAGCTGATGCACTAATACTATAGCGATGAGCACATTTTAAGAATCTGTATACCACAGAATAAAACATGTAATCTGTAACGGCCACTGAGTGGCTGTCCTGGAAATGAGGAGTTGGCTTTTGCCTACAATCTAAATGAACCTACAATCTAAATGAATAAAAACATGGAGCATTTGTATGATTTTAAACAAAGAGGTTTGTGTCTCAGTGTTCTGCCATGGTGATAGGCTTGCATGCAAACACTGAAGGACAACACTTGAGTGATACTAAATCTAAATCTCTTCTCACTCTAAATGCAGGTTTTATGTGTAATTCACAGTGCTTCATTCAACAGGATCCACAACATTAATTAGCTGCATGGAAAAACGACTTCCTCCTACAAGTTCCTTTGCAGCTGTCTGCACAGTTAGATTAGTTCTAACTTAATTTCCATGAGCCAGTAGGAAGTTAGAAGTCAATGGCAACCTGTTCAGTTCCTGGGCCGAGGGGGAGGGGAGGAGGAAGAAGAAAGGAACATGAGCCTTTTGTTGTTCAGTAGTGACTCTTCCCAGCATTTGATTCAAAGTTGATATGAGCTCTGAAAGGAGTCCTGGCCAATTCTCTTGGTAACCAAAATATGGGGTTTTTTTTTCAGTGGGTAAAGGAGGAAAAAAACAGATCTAGTTATTGTGTTTGTGGATGGGTATCTTACAACAGAGTGGGTTAACAATTGTGACTGCATGTTAGCTGATTTCACCAAAGATGATTTATCATTTACTGACTAATTTACTCAGTAAATTAGCCATCTGTGCAAAAAAGACGACATTTACTTTATAGACTTTAAATCAATTAAATCCAGAGAATTATTAGAATTACATATTACATAACATTTTTAGAAAACCGGTGGATGAACTGTTACATTGTTAGAAAACAGGGTGATGAACACCATATGAATTTAGTTTGTAGAAAGCTTCCAGTTCCCATCTATGGGTGTCATTTTCACCACCATGAATAGTGGTGTCCAAATAGTTTTAGCATCAGTCCTGATTATTGGACTAAAAAATTATCTTCCTCATAAGTGACATTGTTTGAAGAGATTGTTTCAAGGGCATAGTTCTCTTGATTACAGCCTGTTTTACATCTCATAGTCACTAATAGATGTAAAGAAAAAGAAGAATACTTGTAGCATCTTAGAGACTAACCAGTTTATTTCAGCATAAGCTTTCATGGGCTATAGCCCACTTCATCGGATGTGTAGAATGGAACAAACAGAAGTAAGATACATTTATATACAGAGAAAGCAAAAAAAAGGTTGTAAATTACCATACCAATTCTAAGAGGCTGTTAAATGTTTTTCCTAGTTTAGTCTCTTTTACAGATTCTAATCAACCGTCAAACATAGATAACAAACTGTAAATTTTCACTACAAAAGTTTTTTTTGTTTTTTTTCTCCTGCTGATAATGGCCCATCCACATTTAACAGCCTCTTAGAATTGGTATGGTAATTTACAACCTTTTTTTTTTTTTTTTGCTTTCTGTGTATATAAATGTATCTTACTTCTGTTTGTTCAATTCTATGGATCTGATGAAGTGGGCTATAGCCCACGAAAGCTTATGCTGAAATAAACTGGTTAATTTCTAAGGTGCATCAAGTATTCTTCGTTTTCTTTATGGATACAGATTAACACGGCTGCTATTCTTAAACCTGTCACTAATAGATGTGTGATTCAGCCCCACAAGCCATTTGTTTTGGCAGGAAGCAGTATAGCATTGTTTGTTCTCATTGAATTAGCATGAAGTGTATAAAGTATATTGTATCATGGATTGAAGATATTTTCTGTTTTGGTCTCCAGAATAGGGTTACTTAATGGTGATCTTTAAATATACTTTACATCATCATTGTCTTGTTTTATTGGTTTGTATTTTTTATGGGACATCCAAAAGAAGGAAAGTATGTTCTATAAAAGAAATATATATTAAGATCTTTGCTTGCTTCTGGATTCTTACTGAATCTGTCTATGGGAAGTTTAGAGCTCATCTAGCTTCTACCTGGAGAAAAACATAAGAGTAGCAGTAGTTTGGGTCACATATACTGCCCAAGAGATCAGTTACTTTCACGGAAGCATGTTTGACACTTTATCGTACAATTACTGAGCGTAGTGTGCTTCGGAATGCCACAGAGCGACTCTGGAACACTGAAAGATTACAGTGTGTGACAAAAACAAAGGATCTTTCCTTGAAGGAAGAGCATGGTCTGAATTAATTTAATCCATTGTTGACATGAGACATTCTTCTCTACAGCCAGTGGTAGGCTATAAGAAGTACCTACGTGATGGAGCATGTGTGACAGACTCATGAGTCCATTGCTGGAGGCTGATCATTGATATATTACTCATATTTAGATATAAAACTGGCTGTAGTTTCTGCTTCTCCACTTAAAAAGGAAGAACTGCAGAAAGGAGCTATAAGCAAATAGATGTAATGGATGCATTGCAAGTAATGGTTTTTATTAAAGTATTGATTAATGAAACATCAGAGAGAGTAAGCTTAACCAAGTTTTTTTTAAAGTTAGATTATTCTAGCAACACCTTATAGAAAGGTGGTACTGACCAAGCTGATTTGGAGGCCAGTCTGCCACTCTACTTGACCCAAGTTTGGTTACAATTCTACAGACCTTTTACACAATACGTGTTTACCTCATATTAAAATTTGTGGTTTAGCTCTGTGATTGGTACCATTCAATCATTAAAAGATGTCAGACTTGTTGACCACACAACTTAGACATTCTGTCATGCCCCAAATTTCCATCATAGCAATTTTAAACTGCTTATATTAGAGCTCAGCACAAGCCAAACGAAGTTTTTCATACACCTGCACAATAAGTAATGTTTGCTCCACTGGTTTTCCATGCTATGTGCCCTTTTCTTGTGGTTCGGGGTACAACGTAATATAGCAGAAAGCAACTTTAAAATAGGTCACAAAAGTGCACTATACTCTTTCATTCTATAAGCAGTCTAGCTAGTAAATTTTCATTGTCTCTCTCTTAGCATCACTTGCAAAGCTTTATGGGAGTCTTTCTTGACAGTTTGTTCAGCATAGTCACGGGAGAGGCTTACGCTTTTAACAGCATTATTTATTATTTGCATTAGTTCCCAGTGGACTTATCAGATCAGCACCACTTGGTGCTATACAAACAAGTAGTAGGATACGTCCCTGCCCCAAAGAGCTTACGATATAAATTATGACAAGTCACTACAAACTGGTGTAACACGTAAGCAGAGAGAGTAAAGGATGGAAGGGTTAGAAGAAAAGTGACTTGAGGGCGTTGTTATATAAATGGCTTATCGTACAGTCTGCAGGGTTGAGATGAGTTATCTGTTTAAAATAAACATTAGTGATATCAGTTGTCTCAGCTGGTCACCTGTCTTTCCAATATCAGCTGGCAATTTACCAGAGGCATCAAGGTAAAAGTGGGTCTGGAGGGATTTAAAATCAATGAATACAAAACAAGAAAATGTATGAGATCACATTAAATAGTAAATGACCCTGATCTGAACTTTTTGTCTGTTTTATAGTCCACAAACTTTTCTAATGATTTTTGACAGTGTGAGAAGCTTTTGATTGAATTTTGGCATTCACTTTCTTGCCATTTATTTTTCAGTATTGACAAAGAAGGCAAAAAAAGTCATAACTCTTGTTCAGATGATATGTCAGACATTTCCCAACCAATTCTTGAGAGAATTACACAGGTTATAATGTAAACCAATAGGTATCTTTCCAATTGATTATAATTATGTTAGAAAAATTCCTTTGAAAGCTTTAAATCAAAATATAAAAAATTGTATGGGCTTTATCATGTAGTTAGACCAAGATACAGTCTTGTTTCACACAGCTATTTGCAAGTGGAGATGTCTAACCAAAGCACTAACAAGACAGTCACTGTGATCTTTATTGCTGATGCCACCATACCTAGTGAATGTGGAAGCTTACAATTGATATTAGTTGCAACATCACTGCATGAAAAAAGTGGAAGAAAAATCCACAATTTATCTGATAAAAGGATGAAAAGTTGAATATATAACTGTTTACATCAGAGGTAAGGGAAGGCTGGAATTTAAGGTGGCTATATAAAAAACTGAGTACTAAATATTTATTATTGGTCAGGCAGTTGGTAATCTCTTTCTGGGCTCCTTTCTGAATTGACAGGGTTGAAATAGATAGGTATTGGAATTCTCCTCCTCCATATGCTTATACATGTACATGGGAAGAATGTGTTGATATCTAAATGGCAGCATTGCTCTCTGTGCTTTTTACAATCTGTTTAAACAGAGAAAGGACTTCAGTAAAAGGAACTGCCTGGTTACTTTCTTGTCCTTGTCATTATCTAAAGTCCTCTCCTCTCAATTAGTTTTATATTTTATCAGTTTTTTACACACACATTTTTCTATTAGCCCTTGCATCTTACTTTTACAAATACATGCAGAATCCTGCAGACACACATGAGTAACTTCACACACTGGGATCAATCATATGTGTAAAGTTACTCACACATGTAAGCATCTGCAGACTGGGCCATCATAAATTCTTCAGTGTATACTAGCTTGGTTTTGGCAAAGCTTTCAGTTGTTCAAAGGGAAAAGCTACAGTAGCTGGCAATTTTAATTCAATATGAGCAAAAAGTATTTTGGATGTGAGTGACATTGGGTTAATGTGCACAGTGAGATGACACCTCTAATTTGCCATTTGAAGACTGTTAGCTCTCAAGTGCCAACTCATAATTACTTACAATGATTATTTTAATGTAGGTTTTAGTGCTGAAGGATTGCATTTTTAACTGATGGCAAGGGACATTTAGAGCCTTGGATACGTATTCTTTGATGGTTGTTTAAATTCAGATAAATAAATAATGTACACACAGAATAGTGCTTAAAAACTTTCTTCCATTTTGCAGAACCTTTTGAGATTCTCAGTATTTCAAATAGAGAATCCTGGGAAAATTAGCAAGGCCTCTCAATCAGAGTTCTAGTTCTTACACATAAATTGGCAATAACAAATATTGCAAATTCAGTACATTTGTCATTTGTTATAATGGATAGGAGCTTTCATTTTAATTGGCATTACTACTTCTCTGAAATAGAAAAGCTCGTCAGTGGGGACATTTTGGAGTATAGACATGAGATGGAGGCATTCTCCCTCACATAGTGTAATATGAAGCATATAAAACTGGCTTGTCTACGTGTTGTAAACAAATGCCTGGAACCACTTCTGTGGTTGAAAGTTCACACCAATAGCTGTATATGAATAACTGTACTTGATTAACAAATTAGTTGTCAAAGTCCATTATACTGCCTTTTACATTAAAAAAAACAACCACACACACATGCCATGATTAGGGCCTTACCAAATTCACAGTCCATTTTGGTCAATTTAATGGTCACAGGATTTTAAAAATTGTTAATTTCATGATTTCAGATATTTCAATCTGAAATTTCATGGTGTTGTAATAGTAGGGTCTTGACCCCTAAAAGGAGCTGAGAGGTGATCACAAGGTTATTGAGGGGAGGTGTTATGGTCACTGTTCCCACACATTTCTTCCATATTGGTGCATATGACAGAATTCATGTGGTGCGGGTGGAGCTGATGGGTTTGGAGTATGGGAGGGGGCTAAGGAGTAGGGTAGGGGGTTGAGGTGTGGGGGGTGAGGGCTCTGGCTGGGGGTGCAGGCTCTGGGGTGGGGCCAGGGATGAGGTGTTTGAGGTACAAGAGGGTAATCCAGGGCTACAACGGGGAGAGAAGATTTCCTCCTCCCCCCGCAGCTCTCTCCCCTCAGCAGCACCTGGACTGGGGGGGATTTCCCGTCTGCAGCTGCAGGATAGGAGCTCCTTCTCTGGGCCCAACAGGTCCAGGCCAGGGCTGGATTTGGGCCAGAAGAGGGGTGATCTGGCTACACCTATGGCCAGGCCAGGCTGCTCCAGCTGTGCCTGGGTCTGTGCCACCCCGCCTGTGGCTAGGTTCGGGCCACATGAGAGCTGGGATCAGCTGAGAGGTGTCCCAGACTTGGCAAGGTGAGAGCTGGGCTAAGGGAGACCAGGGAAATGGTGCCTCTCCCTCCTCAGTCGGTCTCTGGCTGCATTAGGTCCCCAGGTGGATTCCCTAAGCCAACATGCTCTGAAGGCGGAAGTAAGGGTAACAATGCCATACCATGCCATCCTTACTTGTGTGCTGCTGCTGGCGGAGCACTGCCTTCAGAGCTGGGCACCTGGCCAACACCCACCCTCTCCAGCCTCCCACCTCTGAAGTAAGTGCAGAAGTAAGGGTAGCAATGCCACGACCCTCCCCTCTCCCCCCGGCAATAGCCTTGTGACCACCCTGTAACTCTCTCTGAGGTCAGGACTCCCCAGTTGAGAAATGCTGGTCTCCGTGAAATCTGTATAGTAAAGAGTAAAAGCACACAAAAGACCAGATTTTACAGGGGGAGACCAGATTTCATGGTTCATGACACATTTTTCATGGCCATGAATTTGGTAGGGCCCAAGTCATAACTACAAAGGCCTTGTCTACACTATTGTTTGGATCAATGAGTAGAGGTCGATCTATTGGGGATCAATTTATTGCGTCTCATCAGGACGCGATAAATCGATCCTCAGAGGCATTCCCATCGACTCCGGAACTCCAGCTCGCCAAAAGGCGCAAGGCAGAGTCAATGGGGGAGCCTGCTGTCTACCGCTGCCGCTGTGAGGACAGCAGGTAAGTCGACCTAAGATGCATCAACTTCAGCTGCACTGTCCACGCAGCTGAAGTTGCGTATCTTAGGTCAACCCTCCCCGCTAGTGTAGACCAGGCCAAAGTGTATTTAAATGGATATAGTAAATAAACTAAATTTAGTAGGAAGGATTTTTATTCTCTCATTTCCATAATCTATTTAAGAAATTTTTTCTTAATCATTTGTCATATTTCGTAATGTGCATCACACGTAATATAGTGACCCCACTTATGTGAAGTACATATGTACCTTCACTAGAGCCCAGGATGTTCTGTTTAAAACACCTTGGACGGATCCTTGGATTAACTTTATCACGTGTGAACTTTTCTGGCCAGAAATATCAGTTTAACAGCAACTAAATAATTCATTGATAGGCACTATAAAGTTATTAACTGGAGGGAAAAATAAAACTAAGGCTTAAACTGCACTAGGAGAAAACCTAACAATTGTTTAAAAGATTTAAGTAGTACATAAAAGTATCAGTTCTATCTTCACTTCTAACTTTGATGCAGAAAAGTGTTCTTTAGAGCAAGGAACTTTCCATAAGTTCTGAGGTATTTTTGCTCTAATAAAGCTGATGGAAGGCCAGACAAAGAAAATATACTTTTTCTTCAAACCACATCTAGCTTGAAGAAGGTTGATTTTATACCTTTGGAGTGATAGCAAGCCCCATCAACCACTTGTTTATCATATTCATCCACAGCGAGATCATGGATGAGAGGAAATACCCAAACATGTTAAGTTTTATGCTTACTGACTGTCTGTGGAGTTTTGCTTATTTGTCCTTTGTAGAAGATCCTCTAGTTTAGAGCATTATCTGATCGTAAAATTGTAGGACAGGGAAATCCGCTGGCGGGCTGGGACAGTTTGTTTACCTGCAGCGTATGCAGGTTTGGCCGATCACAGTTCCCAGTGACTGCAGCTTTCCATTCCAGGCCAATGGGGACTGCGGGAAGCGGCAGCCAACACATCCCTGGGCCTGCGCTACTTCTTTCAGCCCCCATTGGCCAGGAACGGCAACCTGTGGCCAGTGGGAGCTGCAATTGGCCAAACCTGTGGACACTGCAGGTAAACAAACTGTCCTGGCCTGCCAGCGGATTTCCGTGATGGGCTGTATGCCAAAGGTTGCCGATCCCTGATCTAGACCATACCTGACATGTGTTGGTCTAGCTAAAGTCAGGTACACTTTTCTGAACACACACCCTTTTCTCTTTAGATGTACTATTTCAGAAGCATTTTCGTATTTGGAATTTGCTGTATTCTTTATTCCACTTTTTAAAATTAGAAGTCAAAGTGCTGGCCCTAACTTAATCATGTTCCATACACTAGGCTACACACTATAATAAATCATTTTAGATTGATTTTTGCTCAGATTGATTTATAATTTTATAGGTATGTTAAAAAGATCTTAGCCTGACAGTGCAATTCTAAATACCCTTTGCAGACTAAGTTGAGTCAGGAGAATGAAACTTAGCTTTGTTTCTAATTCATCAGTTCAAATGCAAGATAGCTCAATTATGATCAAAAGTTCTTTCCCACACATGAGTAAGAGTATGATTGACATGATTGTTGGCAGGTAGACTGACCTTCTTTCTTACCTGCTAGACATGATCTTTCTGAAGCAGAGTTAGGGGACATTGGCAGTGCAGCATGGGGATGATTTCACTGTTGCTACCTGTGCTGTACCTGTTTTATGCACTCTATAGAGTTATCAATCCCAGCACTTTTAATGAACATCAAAAATACATTTTAAAAAAATTCCCTGCTTGCTTGTGTTGATTCTTTGCTGTCATTCCAGAACATGTTTCATGATAGTTTAGTTGTGATGCCCTGTGAGGACAGCAAAATTAAAAGAGAGAACAAATTCAGAGATGGCAACTCACTAGAGGAAGGGATCCATAAAAGGAAATGTATTGTCCTCAGAGAAGACTCCCAGTCCCTTAGCTTGTGTTTTGCACTTATGACTCAAAGGGGACAGTAACTGAAGTAACCATTGCCAACAAAGTACTGTGCAGTAAGTAAACTCTCTTGGCTCTGACAACAGGCTGGACAACACTAAGAACTCAGAGTTTACCAGAGAAATTGTTTTCTGTAGTTGCCGTTTTTGGAACTTGCTCTAAGGCCATGACGTAAAGGAAGCAAAATACACAAACAGGAGAAGCAAGAAAACACTACTTGTTTTGGAGGGAAAACCTCACAAGTAAGAATTGTATGGTCTTTGTAAGAAATATAAGAAAACTGGAAGGCTAATTTTTGACCATATCAATCAGCTCAATGTTCCTTTTAAATGTAAGGTTGAGTTTACACTTAAAGCAATGAGTTCCCAATATCCAGAAACCCTCTCCTCTCCTTGGACCAGCATTCTGTGTACCAGCCAGAGAAAATCCTAGAAAATTGGCCGGTTTTCTAAGGGTTAATCTCCTTTGATTTAGATTTCTTTTCTAACTCACCCGAAGTCAAGAAATTAGCTAGTTATAGGTTTTCAGAGAGAGGCACCTGCCTATACCTGCATATACCTGGAATATATACTCCTGGGGGAATTCTGTGCCAAAATTTAAAAATTATGCACCTGACAATTAAAAATTCTGTGCATAATATTTTAAAAATCTGTATATTTTGTTAAAATAATGCAGTTTAATCATGCTAGTTTCAATTACTTTGGCAGTTTATTTAAACTAAGAGTACAATGGATGGAGAATGAGAGTGGGGAGCATTGGAGAAAATCACCAAACCCACTCTAATAGTAATGTATCTAGTATCGACCTTCTACTTCTAGAAGTCAACAAATATATGCAGCCATATGCTCAGTGTTACATCATAGGCAACTGAAGGCACACCCTAATGCAGGGTGGGCCACCAGCCCCTGAGCTTCGGCTGGGAGACTGCTTCTCTCTGCTCTCCCACTGTTCCCCTCTCCCGCAGCCTCAGCGCACCACATGAACAGTGCTCTGTGGGGGGCAGGGCTGCGCAATAGTGTGTCTGGCTCCAGGCCAGACACACAATGCACTCGGGGGATCATCATGGTAGCATGCCTGGCTCCAAGTCAGACACGCTGTTCTGAGCAGCGACATGGTGCGTGAGCCAGGGCCAGGCCAAGGGGTTAGATAAAGGCCACAGGATCTTGGGGAGGGGGGCAGTCAGGGGACGGGGAACGGGGGCATTGGACAGGGCGTGGGAGACCCAGGGGGCCTGTCAGGGAGCAGGGTTGTGGCTAGGGGTCAGGGTAGTCAGGGGATAGGTGAGGTTGGATAGGGGTTGGGTCCTGGAGGGTGATTGGGGGATTGGGGGTCTCTGGAGGAGGCGGTCAGGGGACAAGGAGCAGGGGGCTTAGGTAGGGGGTGGAGTCTTGGGGGGTGGTTAGGGACTGGGGGTCTCTGAAGGGGGTAGTCAGGGGACAAAGAGCAGGGGGGCTTAGAGGATGAGGTTCTGGGGGGGCAGTTAGGGTGGAGGGATCTCCAGAGAAGGAAATCAGGGGACAAGGAGCAGGGGGGGTTGGATGGGTTGGGGTCTCTGAGGGGGTGGGGCCAGGCTGTTGGGGGAGACGCAGCCTTCCCTGGGTGCACACCCTAATAAATGTACTGCGCACGCCTATGGTTGTAAATAGACATATGATCTGTGAAGCTATTTTCAGTGAGACCATAAACACTAGCTTCACTAAGAAGAATTCCTCAGGATGTCACTGTACTACCAACAGCATTCAAGCTGTAATCTGACACACAATTGATGGCTAAATCAAGTGGAGAATAGCTATCTTACCAGGACTGGCCATGGCCGAAACGCACTTGTCTTCCATGTCATGAATTTATGTTAATTGCTAATATGAAGTATCATAAAATACTACTTATAGAGACAGACAGTCATAAAATACTCTATTGCTTTAGTTTTAGGCAGTGTTTAAAAAGAAGTGGAAGTGCCTTGGAGAATGGGAGAGGGAGACGATAATAGGGACAGCACAGGAAAAAATAGCAATTTCATCTTCTCTCTCAGGTGCGGAAAGTTAAAGGGAATCTGGGAAAAGAGAAGGTATATGTGGAGGGGCCACTTCCTTAGCTGGTGTGAGTTAGTATAGTGCCACTGAAATCTAGTCATCTAGTGCTAAAGCAGAAGAGTGAGTGAGTCAGAGAGAAGATTTTGTCAGAGGTGTATCATGATCAGTGGAACTGGTTCCACTTTGTTCACCTTAAACTGTATTTGGCTTCACTCTTTGTTAATAAAAGGAGAGGTAGGTGGACTGAGGTGTAGACAATTTTGAGAGAGAAGGGAAAGCTGCACTGAAAATCTTGGTGAGAGGACATAGACAGCCTATGAAGGCAGAAGAAAATAAGAGTGATAGGAAGATACTCTTCTACAAATTTATAAGAAGCTGTTTATATTTGCTAGAGTAGTTTAGAGATTGTCTAGAACCCAAGATCCTAACAGTTCCAAAATTTGGAGGTGTTCAGGATCTGTATCTAACCCCCAGATTTGAATAAAACCAAATTTTGATGAGTCTGAAGTATGGATACAGCTTCGATCATCTCCAGAGTAGTCTTATCCCACTCCTAAAGGCTGAGAGAAAAGGACTGAGTTACAACGTGTGTTTTCTTTGAAGCACTTAGAAACGCTGCAGGAGCAGTAACAGATTTTGCTACTGGCGTTGGTGGCTCATCCTATTCTATTAGTTGCTTCATCACTCCTCGATGTTCTAAGAAAACATTTTATGCCTTGTGATATGCCTGACCTACAAGTAGGTCAGGGGAAGAAGGTATGTGAAAGGGGTAGCCACTGGAACTTTGCAAGGCATCACATTAGATGTAGGTAAAGCCCAGCTCATTACAAAAGCAAATCTCTTTGGTTTTATCTCCCCCAGAAGAATAAATGTCCAGAATATGAATTAAAGTATATTTTCCATTTAAATGCAACAAAAAGTCCTAGTTGTGGTGAAACCTAATGCAAACCTAATGTACTAGAAGGTGGAAACAATGGCAGGTGACCCCCGATGCTTAGCCTTTTGATTTTCCAGATGGTCCCTATATAAGAAATTTAGATCTTTTTTTTTAACCTTCCCTGCAGCCCCCCACTCACACTTGTGTGGCTAACTTCACAAAACAGCCTCTGTGATTTGTCTCATTTCTCCTTACTCTGTTGGAGAGGCACGTCTGCCAACTATAGAACTGCCACAACATGATGTAGACGATACAGGTTGCTTGTGCCTTGAACTCACTGCTGTGCTCGGCTATTTGCTTTAATATTTAGCTCAGAGACAGCAGGGAAAAATCCATCATGAAGAGTTTTAAAGAGAAAACAAAAATGTAAAACCAATTATTTTAATTATTTTGGGTGTTGTGCATGTCTGTGTTTATTTTCCCTCCCACAGCTGCCATCCCCTAGACAGGCAAATGCAACAGGATCAGAAATTTAACAGGGCTGCCAGCTGCTTGTTTGTTTTTTACTAGCTCAGCTGTTTTTTATATGAAAGATTCTTGAAGCTAGCTAAATATTTTATGAACAAGGTTCCTAGCGCAGCAAGGCACTGCAGGGATTCACGGACCACAACAGAGATTAGGGACACTTATGTCTCCTGGGACATTAATTTTTTTTTTTTTACACACACTCATTTTCAGGAGAGGAAAGCATTCTATGTAAAATGAAAAAAACAGCCCAGGGACTGATTCTGTGAAAACAGGGTCCTAAAATGCTTCTACTAGGGAAAAATAGAAAATTTGAATAACTGGTCTCATTATCAACATCCCATGGCCATTTCAACCCTCTTCCATCTAAGAGCAACTGACAAGAAAAATCTGAAACCAGAGTTTGTGGTAGATTGGAGGAGACAGGCAGAAAAAGGCTGAAGGAGAGTGGCCAGGGCAGAAGAGTCTGTGTTCACTAGAACATGCGCCTTTCCAGAACCTGAGATAGCACCCAAGATTCCTGAGTCTCACTATTCTTCTTCTATCAGCAAATAGCTATCAAACCTACTGGCGAAGTGTCCCATGCTCTCTAGTGGCTGATATCTAGAGAAGGATAACCTCTCCTTGCTATCCATCACTCCATTAGCTCATGTAGCAGAGGTCTGTGTGGTGGATTTAAAGGTTCTAATCCTGCTGATCATGGGTATCATGGATATCAATATGATGCCACATAATGGAATGTTCTTTTAAATTTGTTTTTTTAAAACTAGGAAATTACAGACAAAAGTCTGAAAAGAACCATGAAAGATGCAAAGTCAAGATGCAAAAGCAAGGAAATGCTGGTAGTACGGTTTTCTCTGCAACTTTACTTAAGCCCTCTTGTGCATGTGCATTGTGATACTGTCGTTAGTTGCAGGATCATGTGCTATTTTTTCCACACAAACCCTGTTTCATTCAATGCACAGGATGGTTGGTGCTCTGGGGGTGAAATGGAGCTGTTTGGTAAAGGAGGCTGGAGGCTGTTGTCTGTAGGGCTCCTGCTTCATTTGTTGCTGAAGCTGGAAGACGATAGTGAATGAGGCAGTGAAGAACGGATGGTTTCATGATTAAGGCATTTGGATGCAGCCCTGGAGAATTCTGCCCTCTGCCATAGAGTTCCTATCACTTAAACCAAGCTTTTCACAAGAGTCTGTTGCTTCCTGTTTTCTGGGTGTCCAATGCGAAACAACAGGGGCCAGATTTGCATAAGTGCTGAGCACTTACGACTGCAAATAAAATTGTCGGAGCTGTGCTTGACTATATAAAGTACTTCATAATGCTAAGTACACTGACAAATCAGACTCAGACTGCATACTGTTAACCTTAATCTCCTTGTGCTTCAACTTCCCATGTGCAAAATAGGGATGGTGCCATCACGTCATTTCACAAAGCTGTTGCCAAAATAAATTCATTATCATTTGTGAAGCACTCAGTTACTTTGGTGATGAGCACTGTAGAGAGGCCCATAAGGAAATAAGGCCTGTTACCATATGTTGAACTATGAGGATGAAACAAAATAGTGATTAGTTGCTCAGTCAGTTAGCACCATCATTGTGTGAACTGAAGAAGGTATGGGCTATGTGGAAAAATAGTATAGAATAATATATAATTAAAGATTGAATCATGAAGCAAAAGTGGTTGAAATTAATTCCGGTATTTCCTTAGTTCTGAGTGCTTGACTTTGTAACCTTATTGCTCTTTTAAGTGTGTGTGTGTGTGTGTGTGTGTGTGTGTGTGTGTGAGAGAGAGAGAGAAATTGTTTATATTAAAGAAGTATCCAAAATGTGTGTTTGATTTGACAGGCGAAGAGTATGGTTTTAATTGCTGTTTGTATGAATTGGAGGATGGTGATGTTAATAAAGAGGCCGCAGAGAAGGCCTTGTGGTAAGCAAGACAAGGGCCTGAAGAAGAGAGAGCATTTGTACGGACAGAAGGAAAAGGTCAGACCTTAATAATATTGCAGCAAAAGAAACTGTTGGATATGGCTCACAGGTTGTGGAGCCAAGTGACTGAATATAGTGCTGATGTCCATTCCAATTCAGAATCAGGGAGAGGAGAGGGCTCCAGAGTTCATGTTAAGTTTGTGTTGTCAGAGATCATTAAGGAGGAGATGGCAGTGAGACAGAGATGAGGAGACTGGAATGGAGAGGCAGATTTGAGAGTCATCAGTGTAGAGATGTATTTGAAGCTGCATGAGTGCATGAGATCACTCAGAGGAGTTAAAATAGGAGAAGTTGAAGGGGTGAAAGGAAGAGGCCTGTGTAAACCCCAGGGAAAATGGGAGAAAGATGCAGGAAGTCTCCTCAAAAGAAATGTTGAAAGAGTAGTCAGAGAGGTTTGGAAAAGCAGGTGAGGCCAGTACTGTGAAAGCCAAAGGAAGGGTGTGATCAAATGTATCAACAGCAGCAGAGAGATCAAGGAGGATGAGGATCAAGTTCAGACTCCTAGATGTGCTTAGGAAGACAGCATTAGAAATTTTGGAGAGAGTGGATCAAGATCAGCATGTCTTCTGTGTTTGTGTTGATGGAAAAGCTAAATGGGATCATCGTGTGTCATGAACATAGGTGAAATCAGTAGAAAACAACACTAAAACCTACTGTGCAATGTTAAATGTGAATCCGAGGGGAATACTGTGAGCATAAATTGTCTCCAGCTTCAGCTGGAACAACAGGCGCTCTTCAGAAGCCACAGTGGCATAATCACCAGGGAGTCATCTAGCTACATGTAATTTTGTGTGTCCGTCAGTCACCTTAGAGATTCAAATACACAATTTAGCACTCTGGGGCAATCATAAGGGTTGTGATGCCCCCTTGGAGGAATTTAGGGAATGGGTTACAAAGAACGACAGTATTTTTTTCCTCTGTTATAGCTATAATCTTGACGCATTATTGTCATGCACAGAAAAATTGTATGCATTTTCCTCCCACGAGAATTTGGAATTTCAGTTCTCTGTAGTTTGCTTTTCTAAAAATTATTAAATAAAATTGTTTTTAAAAGACAGGCAAGAAGCAGCTGGCAGCACAAAGGAACAGAAAAAATATACATGGCATCCTCTTTTAAAATGTACTTGATCAGCAAAGTAGCCAGTCTCCTATTTTACCTCAACAACTGCAAGCATGTGCTCAAACTGACAATTACTAAACTAAAACATGAGAGAGTATCATCACATTATATGACAAGGCATGAAGGTTAATGTAAGTACAAGACATGTTGTTCATGTTTTTGCTGTGTGATGCAACAAACCAGCAGTTTTGTGACAGAGCCTAGATTTCCCGCCACAACCTAAACATAATGCACTCACAGACAAATGAATTGCTTAAAAAAGTACATTTTATGGGCTTGTCTGCAATTCCACGAGAAGACAGCTGATTATGAAAGGTTAACTGTGAGCTCAGACTCCATTTCACAGAGTTCTAAATTATAGCAGCTACAAACACACAATCCCCAAAAACTGCAAAAGCAAAGAACATTTCATAAATGATG
Source organism: Dermatemys mawii (assembly GCA_007922305.1). Classification (NCBI taxonomy): domain Eukaryota; kingdom Metazoa; phylum Chordata; order Testudines; family Dermatemydidae; genus Dermatemys; species Dermatemys mawii. The sequence goes on from ML677333.1 coordinate 28,161,827, forward strand.
CAGAAAATATCAGCAAAATCATTCCAGCTCTTTACTCAGAGTTATTATTTACAGCAGCTGCAATGACTGACACGTTTAAAGAACAAAATTCCTTAAGAGCAGCGGATGACACATACCTCCCAGCCAGTACATTACAGTGTCTTCCTGCCAGAGCAACCTGGTTGGCTTTTGCACATAATGCAAGTCTTCTAACCAGTCCTTTTTCTTTCCTTCACTTCTCTGAGTTCTTTTTTCTTTTCAAGTTTTAGTCACAATTACTAATTTTCCTGTCACTCTAATTTCACAGGCCTCTTCCTGCCCTTTCGAAAACTCAGATATCCCTACTCACTTTTCTTTTTAGTGGACAACATGACATGGGAATTCACTAGCATGTATATAACGCAGGGGAATGCAACCTGTGGCACGCATGCCAGCCGGGGTCCCGGCCGCCGGCCCTGCTCAGCCTGCTGCCAGCCTGAATGAATGGAATCCCAGGCCAGCAGCGGGCTGAGCAGGGCTGGCAGGCGGGACCCTGGCTGGCAGGAGCCCAGGGACAGAACCCAGACTGGCAGCCGTCTCAGCGGTTCAGCACGCTGCTGGCCTGGGGTCCTAGCTACAGGCCCCTCTCAGCTCACTGCTGGCATGGATGGATGGAACCCCAGGCCAGCAGCAGGCTAAACAGGGCCGGCGGCCAGGACCCCAGCTAGCAGGAGCTGGGGGATGGAACCCCAGACCAGCAACAGGCCGAGCAGCTCAGCCCACTGATGGTCTGGGGTTCCCTCTGTCACCTGCACTGCCGGTATGGGGTTCCATCCACCGGTCCCTGTAAATGTAAAATTTATTACTGGTACGTGAAACCTTAAATTAACGGAGACTTGGCACACCACTTCTCAAAGGTTGCCGATCCCTGATATAATGTATGGCTTTATCCTGCATTCCATACACAGGCAAAACTCCCATTGAAGTCCATTGGTGTCTTACCTTCAGGAAAACTCTCTGCTATATCCAACGGTACATAATATTATGAAATACAATTTCCTTCATTGTACTTCAATATTTATTCTGTTCTACAGAATTACTGCTGTATTAGCTATAGATTTAGATGAAGAGATGGATTCTCTTTTAATACTATGTACTATGACATGATATGCTTGAATTCACAGTGGGTCAGTATATTAAAAGGAACTAAAATCTGATGAGCAAAATAGGTTAGACTGGAACACAGTGAAATAAGCAGAGCTAAATAGATTCTACTTACTGGGCTGCCACAGCAGGAATTTGTTTTTCCTTTACTCATTTCTTTGATCATTAGGCAGTATTAATGGGTACAGTATGTTTGCCAATAGTGCAGTATACACAAAGGGAAAATATGAGAGGGAGATTAAAATGAAGCATAATATAAGAAAGTAAAAGTTATATCCAGAAGACTGGAAGGTTAGTCACTCATACCTTGTAACACACACAGATGAAAAAAGCTGCAGGGGAAAAAAATCTTGCGTTAATCATAGCAGAATGATATCACCATATGCATATAATAGAGAGTTTGTTCAGAGGCACCCTCGCCCACTAAGGTTTTTCTATGTGTAAAATGGAGAACAAATAACTGGTTATACCAATTATTTCAGCTGCTGTTTTTATGTGCAGTGTGACAGTCACTTTGGATAGCCATTCGGAGGATGGCTAATCATAGCTGGCTGTCAATGCTGAACAATTGCTGTCTTTGCAATACCCACAACAATTAGCACTGGAAACTAAATGGTGATGTGTTATCAAAAATCCTCAAAGTATACATGAGGGGACACAGACACGTGATTAATTAAGGTAAAGGGCCTATTGAAGTGGGAACACAAAATATGAAAAGAATTGGGAATGGCTAGAAACTAGACTTACAAATGCTGTTACTCTAGGGGCCTTGCAGGAGTGATGCTGCATATAGTCAAGAGAACTGTAAAGGAAAAGCTAAGGCACAAAATATAAATAACATTTGATGCATCCAGTCTTGTGCCATTTTACATTGTGTTGCCTGCTTTTCTCTATTTTATGATGAAGCATAAGTAGGGGTGACCTGTACACCTGGCAAATAAGTTTGTTTGAAAGACCTAAAAGGCTGAACAAATGGTACAATATTTCCTGGAGGGTGCACTCTTCATCTACAAATTAAATGAAATTCATTTTTAAGGTGAAAGACATCCCAGAAGACTGAAGTCTTCCATTTACCCACAAGACACAGGATGGTAAGACCAGAGCGAGCATTTCCCTACACAACCCTGCCAATCATGTGACACGCCTCGGAACTGGAGGGACCATCTTTGGTAGAGAGAGAAGAATTCACTCTTCACATCTAATAAATTCTTGGCCTCTCTGTTACTGTGATTGCCAGAAAGGTTTCTCTTTATGATGGTGGTGTTTTGGGGATTATAGTAAGCAGCCCGTTAGAAACCAGAGTGAGGCCAACAAATCACAGTATGCAGACATTCAAAAAGCCTTCAGGTGGGAACCAATAGGTGAAGGGCCCAAGAAAAATGTAAGACAGTCTTCTAAAATGATTACAAATTGCAATTTGGAAGGCCTTGTATTTAGCTGTTCCATAGTCTGTGCCAATTTGTCAAAAAGTTGTATCTTATGTTGCAATGTGATGTACCTGAAAATAGTTATTGGTCCTGGTCTTATTTTCCTCAGTTCAAGGACAAGTGGGAATGCTTTAGAGGCAACACACTCTTTGGGTTTGCATTTCTCAGCAGCAACCTCTTTGCTATATAGAAATGGCCCTATGAACCCTTTTTGCCTAGCCTTCTTTGGTGTCAGACACAGGACACAGAGCCTTCAGATGGGAGAGTTAAAACTGTTGAAAACATATGAGTTGTCAGGGCTGCAATAAGAATGCAGAAAAGATCAAAACCTGTTTTTTTTATGAATAGTTAATTTCATCTGGGAGGGAAGAGAAGAAAAGCATCTGTACTTGTATTGTTAGGTGCAGATTTTGAAAGGCCCTTTGATGCACATAGTGCTTTTAATCCAGGAGGATCCTCCAATTGTTTTACTTACAATCCTAGCAAACTACTTGATAGATTTGTAGAAATAGCATCACCCACCACTGAAATGCAGCTTCTCATTAATAGTACACGCTTTGAAGTGAAAAATTTCTCTTTGAAATTTAGCATGGGAATTTGTGGAGACAGAATTTAATTTCCAAAGTGGCACTAGGTTATGATGCTGCAATCATTACTAGTACTCTTGCAAAAAATACCATGAGGTCTTTAGCGACTACATGTGGTCACGGTCTGAGTTCTACGCAAAAGACTGTGCTAAACTCTGCCTGCTTTACATGTGGTGCAATGTAAGTAGCTTAATTTGTCCTAGCATTTCTAAAGATACAGAGTGAAATGTTGGCCCCATTGAAGTCTGTGGGAGTTTTGCTGTTGACTTTAATGAGGCAGCGATTTCACCCACAGTAATCACTGGCACCATGCTGAGTTATTTGTTCTATGCCAGTCAGAGAAAAGAATGGCAGCCATTACTTTCCCTGAAGGTTTTATATCCAAAGACTAATCCTTCTTAGGTTAGGACAGCTAACAAGAAACTGTCTGAGAGGTCATACAATAGGTTTGAGTTCTTGTTAGTGATTAAAGGACTGAAATCTTCCACCTTTTTTAACTTAGTATGTAGACTAAAATACCGGCTTTCATATGAGATGTGTTTCTTTATTTAATATATTTCTTAAAACTAAAAACCCTTTGCTGTAATTTCTATGAAGAAAGTTATAAAGTTAAATAAAATATGCTTCACAGAAAAGAGATGTTTGGCTTTCAGTTAGCAGCATCAGGAAGGATCAAAGTGTAAACAATTAGAAGACACTGCAGACACTTAGGGCTGGTCCTCACTAGGTCAGGGGATCGACTGTAGATACGCAATTTCAGCTACGTTAATAATGTAGCTGAAATCGGCGTATCTACAGCCGACTTACCTGCTGTCCTCATGGCCGTGGCAGTCGGCGGCGCGCTCCCCCGTCAACTCCAGCTTGCACCTTTTGGTGAGCTGGAGTTACGGAGTCGATGGGGGCGCCGCTGGCGATCGATTTATCGCGTCTTGACGAGATGTGATAAATCGATCTCCATAAGATCAATCTCTCCCCGCGCCAGTGAAGACAAGCCCTCAGATGGATTGTAAAGCTGGTATAATTTGATTGACGTTTTCCATAGCCAATAAAAAGATATGTTTATTTGAGCCACCCAAGAGAAAAGAGGGAAGAAAAACTTACTTTAAGATAAATCAGATTAATTTTTACTTAAGATTCTTAAAGAATTCTGGGTAGCTGGATACAACTGGTACTCCTGTGGACATGAAGAAAGGGATAATTAAAAATGGGCAATGTCCAGGTTGCAGTCCAGTGAGCCTGCCTATACAGGTATGTGTAGCATCTTGCAGGATAGGGCCCTAGTTATGTTTACTGGTTTGCCAGTTGCATTCTAATGGAACATTAAACAAACATTAAAGTCTAACTTACAACGGTTTGCATATTTCTGTAATTTATTTACACATAATTGCTCAGTTCAGTTGCAGCATCTGATGTTTCAGGCAGGCATTGTTTTCATACAATTTTCCAGTGGGATTGTTACTCTAAAGCTTAAGAAAACTTGGAGAAGAAATTAAAATGTATATTTTGTAAGAAGAGTTTTAAGTGAACAGGAGTATTGGTATATATATGTGGATGTATACAGTACATATAAAGAGCCTCAACTACTGGCACTTAAAAATAGGGTATTGCTCACAAATGTTTAGATTCAATAAAGCTGCTGTTCCACTACCAGTGGCATAATGGGGGAGAAACTCTTGACACAGTTTGTGTGCAGGATCAACTTACAGCAATGTCAAATTTCTATTCTATTTGTTCTTACATTGTTGTAGAATTTGAGAGTCTCTAATGAAAACTGTTTAAATATGGGGGCAAAATGACAGAGGAAATTGTTGTTTTTATATTAAATGTTGACACTAGAGTCCCACATGTAATATACAGATATGACGATTCTACCTGAATTTCAAAATCTATTTCCTATTTTCTTTATTACTTGAGATTCAAGGCCATACTGTGGAGAGCAAAATGAGGATTTCCCTGCCATCTGCCCTGAGCCTAACCATTAGACCACACAGCCATGTCTGCTTTTGTTTTAAAAAGCTAAATGTTAAGGGCCTGATACTGCCACCCTTACTCACACTAAGAAATACCTTACTCTGTAAGCAGTCCCAATGATTTAAATGAGTAATGATTTCAGAATCAGACAGTATCAGATTTAAGTGAATAATATTGTCAGACTCTCGACTTAATTATCTTTGTCCCTGCTGGATATTCCAATTCTGTGCTCACTTATGCCTGGGTTTAAAGCACTTGTTATTTCAACACCTCATAATCCACGAGAGCCTTTCAATAAATTTCACTCACTCTGTGAAATTTTACTTCATTATTGTTGTTCATCCCTGGGTGCTTAACCTACTCAGTCTGCATAGTGCTATTAAGGACTGGACTAAATACCTTGCTTTCAAATGAGGCAAATATCAGTTCACTTGAACTCCCTCACTTGCTGCCAGAATGTGCATGTATAAGAATACGCTGCAGTCTTATTCAGAATAGCTTTTAGAATGTTTGGAATACAAAGTGGTGCTAAATTTTGCCTTAGGGGCCTCATCAAACCCTATTTAAATTGATTCAGTAGACTTTGGTTCAAGCTCTAGAAGCGAACCCTTTCTGTACTTACCTGCTATGAAAGGCTGACCATGGTGAATAATCCTGGAAATTGAAAAAAGGACTTTTAAGTAATATCTTTGATTTTATAACCTGAAGAAAAGGAACTTTGAGGGTATAGTGGAAATGTCATAATGGGAGTTGCCCTAGAAAAGAAAATGTCCTGGAGATTTAAAAAAAAAAAATTGACTGTTTTTTGGATACCTAGAGATTTTAAAAAATGTCAAATTTCAGTTGCTGGGAAATTTCTGAAAAACCCCCATGGGTTATAAAATGTCTAGATCTATGGGAAGAGGAGTACATTAACTCTTTCCTCTCCAGGTATGGTAGCTCACACATATTAGGGATTTTATTTTATGCGGGTAACAAGACCACCCATAACAACTGTCAAAATGAAAAAGCCTTTGAGAACTTTAACAACAATAAAATAAACACTGAGTGAAATCCTAGTCTCATTGCGGCACTGTGCTTCCTAGCATAGCTAGACAGACATGTTAGCTGGAACAGAGTTCACATGTTAAAAATGACAGTGTAGCTGTGGCTAGCACAGGTGGCAACTTGGGCAAGGCTTCCCAGTATATACCCAGGAGGTCTGGGCAGGTCTGTACTAAGGTGACTAAGCAGCCTAAGCTGCTGCCAATGCTACTGCCGACTGTGCTGCTACTTTTAGTGCACTGGCTTGAACAAAACTAGCGTGTGTCTGTCTATCTGAGCTGGGAATCACACTCCCTGCTGCAGTGTAGATGTACAGAACACTTGTTGATTCCTAGCAGGGCAGCATTTCATCCACTGTTTCCCTCATCTTGCATTACTCTGCAGGTGGTTTCACTGGGCTAGATTTACTAAGGAAGAAAACAGGTATCCTTCGTTTTTAAGTTTTATCTGTGAAATATTGGTGCCTTGATCTCTGTCTGACTGACAGCTGGAGTAAGAGAACACTTAGACAGACAGTGAGTTACATCTCTTTTTCTATGCTGCTCTGTTGTTGTGGATTGGAGCCATCATAGCCAAGAGCTTAGCAAAGGATTGGGCATCTTTATTGCCAAGAATCCAGTTATAGTAAAGGATGTTCTTGTTAGTCACATTAATAATTGTTAGTTAAAGATCTCTGTCCATGTTCACGTCTACCTCACAGCCGGAACAATGCGTTCATTCAACAGAATGAGTCCTGAAAGTTGCCGAGCTACCTTCTCTCCTTGTCTCTTGGGGTCAGGCTTATGACTTTGTGGGGGGCTTAGGCAATATAGGAACTCCCATGCTGGGTCAAACAGCCTAGACCCACGGTGTGCTGTTTACGAGACATGGAACATGATAAATCATGGGGAGGTTGTAAAAGAGTCAGTGTGAACTACTAGCTAGTGGTGTCTAGTTGAAGTTGTAAAGGTAGAATTACTTATGTGCAGTTTTTTTGCTGCTTTTCTTATCATTGTTTGAAGTGAACAGGACGTGTGTACACATTGTGAAAGTAATGGACAAGGAGATATATGCCAAGTCTCCATGTCTTTCATTTTTCTCTGTGAGACATCAACACGTTTGAGAAGACCCAAACTCTACTTTTACTGCTCAAGTGATTGAAAATATTTAATTAAGGATTATTTTTAAATTAATGTTTAGCATTTGTGAACTGATGCCATTTTGCGGGCTGTTTTTTACACCCACGTGATAGCACGGATCCAATGCTGCTGCAATCAGAGGCGAATTGAAGAGGTTGCTGGCAGTCCAACTAATTCACAGATGGTTCATGGCTAGGAGGGAATGGGAATGAGGAGTTCTTTACGCTAAATTCTTTCAGACTTTTGTACAGACTGGGTACTAAATAGCTCAGCCATCTGCTGAAAGATAAGTCCAGAACAATAATTAAATACTCACACCATCCAAGTTATATCCTTATGTATGGAGCCACCTGAATGTTTACTAACCAGGTCAGCACTGCTCTGGTAGTTAATTTCAAGAGTAGAGTGCCCATTTCCTGGTAATAAGATTCAAAGCTGCATTAACTTTGGACATCAATTTATCTAAATTTAGTTAGCTATTCCACCTTTTCTGGATAGGACAGGAAGTGTTTTCATGCATACAAGAAGTTTAATCAGAGTTCACTTATCTGTGAAAGGGAAAATGAAATTCAATATTTGCAGAGTCTCACTGAACAATAATTATTCTCTGTCTGTAATTCCTATCATTGGGGCAGGGGTGGACACTTTCTCCTTATTTATGGGTTTATGTGGCACAATTTAATTTCTTTTACATTGTTGCCATCCTTAAAATAATATCTTCACTGATGCTATCTATTTTAGTAGCAGATATGAAGTTCTCTGCTCAAAGAACAAGTGGAATCTGATTGCCTTCAAACAGCATTGCTATGTCAGTGGTTATTACTTTTTAAATTTTTTACTACACACACAAATATTTTAACAGTTTCTGTTATTCTATGCGTGGGATTAGGAGTCAGGAGTCCTGCTCCAATAGTGATGCAGCACAAGAGCTCGACTACATCACTTAACTTATCTTGTGCCTGTGTTTCCCCATATAAAACAATATATACTCAGCTGCAATCTCTATAAATGAACATGATGAATATGATGTAATAACTAATTTGTATTATTTTTATATTTTATTTCATAAATTCTTTATTCTACTTTTAGGTGCTTACAATGTCATCATTTTTGAAGTACAAACACAACCCTCGAATCAGGTCTTGGAGGGGTATGTTTAAAAATTTTTTGCTTTCAAAAAGTTTGGTTTCTTAATGCAAATACTTGTATGTACTTGCATATAATATCCAGTGGAAGTCACTAAACAATGTAATCTTTCATGGAATCTTCATTAACCTTCCTTTTTGATCACATATTATATTTTTAGTGAACTAGGATTTTTTTTTTAACACATAATGGTTTGCCTTTACAACAGGAATCTCTGTATGGGATTAGACAATAGGAATAAGATAATTCCACTATTTTAGAAATTTTCAGATACAAACAGGCTAGTACAAAGTTAACAAGGATCTGGGTTATATCTGCTGAAGTCTCTTTGGGCTAATGCTTCAGCAGAGAAGTATTGAAGTTTTTAATGCATAAAAACTTTCCTTATGTAACCCTTCTGCCCATCAGAGTTGGCAGCAACAAGGGCCGGGTTCAGTATCCAGGGGTTCTGTTCCAATAACACAATACAAAACCGGCTCGAGCCCCCACCCAGTGACCTGGGACAACCATATACCACTCCTCTGGGTGTCTCTAAGAGACAATACTTCCCCTCTCGCAAGCACAGAGTCTGAGTGTACCAAAAGCCTTTTAATAACAGAGAGAAACAATGTGGCATTATATTGGGGAAACATCACAAACAAGATTAATAAAACAAACCATGAACCAGAAGCCCCATTCCCAGCAAATAGGCTGTGTCCTTCCCTTTGGCTCTTGAGTCCCAGAACCCCAAAAATCACCCAATAGTCCCAAAAGTCCAACAGCCCAAGAGTCTCTGTTCCTGGTCAGTGCAGAGTTCAAAAGTCAAGCTGCAGAGTCTTACCTCCCAGCCTGGGTGGAAAGGGAGGGCAGGTTAAGGGGCATCTTACGTGGTCCGTGGCTGTCCCACGAATTGCTCTACTCTGCCAGTTGCTCTGCCAGCTGCTCTGCTCTGCCAGCCGACACCCAAACTGCGCTGCTGTGCCAGCCACTCTGCCAGCTGCACAAACTGCTCCGCTGGCCGCCCTGCCAGCCGACACCCGAACTGCGCCGCTCCGTAATATTTTCAGGAACTGCTTGGCTCCATCAGCTGCTCAGCAATAGACCTTCAGGCCCCCCTACTTAACACAATGCTTAGTGATTTCAGCTCTTAGTTGATTTCAGCTTTTAGTAGTGTGGCCTTAGTGCAGGTGCATCACTGGACCCAAAGTGAATTCAGCTCAGCAGACTGAATCTAGACTCCTAATAAAATCAAAAATTAGCTCTGATATTCCACAGTAGAGAGAGGCAAGGTGCAATAGGCCTGTGGGGCCCTTAGATAAGGCCCTCACCAATAGGTATAAATACCTGTCTATGACTTTTCTCCAATTCAGAGTGTTCAGAAACGCCTGTCCCTTGCCCAGTGGATGCTACCTAGATGATGGCAAGTCCCTCCATCATAACAAGGGCCAAGTACATGTCCATAGTCCTTCATTCACATAATCAGGGTAACAACATTTTATCATTCCTGCCCCAATAACATAGAAACTGGGCTCCCACATCAGCCGAAGTGGCCATGTGGGCTGCTGTGAGCTCAGGCTAGGCGTGGTGGGTGTGCCTATGCAAATAGATCAGCCCTGAAGTTATTTTCCACAACTCACTGCAGTTCTCGTAATTCACCACCAGATGTCAGAGTAGATCTCATCCTGATGCTGCTTACACTTATATCTCCTTTCTTCAGCCAACTGATCTCGTGCAAACCAGCAAAGCTAAGGGGGGCTGGGAATTGGAAGTGGAAGGCATTCTGACCAATGGGAGGGAACTACATATGGGACTGAAGTATACCAGAAAAGGCTGCAGTCTTGGGCACCTGCTCAGTTTTGGGAGCTGGATTATTAATATTAGTACAAATACCAGAATGCTCCTAGTGTCTGTGAAGTTACACATTCCAGACCTGGAATTGTCCCATCACTAATGGACAAACATAATAGCTCAGTCAATGCCAACACTGATAAAACTGATTCTTTGCTTGCCTGCACTTATGGTCACCTGTTAAAATTATATTAAAATAATGCCAGTTACAACATGTTTATAAACTGTGACATCTGAATGCTTCATTCTGTGGGATCACATCTGCTAAGAATCCTGAGCATTGTCAACTAATAAAAGCCTCTTTCCCCCTTATTTCCCCTCCTCTCCATTCGATCTGGGTGCTTGGTTCTCCACAGGCAGTTTCTGCATACAGCTTTGTTTTTGGCTCTGGAAAAAGGTACAGGATACAAACTCATATTTTTACACCATATTTATCATCATCTCACCTGCCTGGAAATGGAAGTTTTGAGCGCTTTGATGAATGGACTGAGAGTTGATCAGTTTTACTGTGGCTTCTGTAAGTGTGTGTTCTTCTCCAACCATTGCTAAAATGCCTTTTTGTAATTTTTCGTAGCAGAATTGCTCAGCAGTGGACTGATCCATCTCTCTCTTCTCAGGCTTAAGATGACTGTTGACTGGCAAGGCAGTTTTGCCCAAGCAATTATTGGATTAATGTCTGAATTGTAAGAGAGATCCTACCACTGCCTACCACTACGATACACAATGGGGAATAATTGCACCTCTGTCCCACTCCCCGCACACACACCATTTTCTCCAGTGGTGAAAGTACAAGCAATGTCAGGTCAAGATCATGAATGCTATAGACCAAAAGAAAAGAAATTCAGCTGTGAATTAGATGTATCTTTGTATAACTGCAGGTACTAATGAATTCACTAAAATACAGACAATTAAAGAGCGCTCAAATAGCACCTATCCCTTATTCATATTAATATGATTTGAATTTTTCCAGGGAGTTATCACTAAAGGGACATATTGTTAGAAAAGAAAATTAACTTACCTCCTGACACACAGAGTTTGGTATTGTCTTTTTATTTGTTTACCTCTCTTAACTGATTTCTTCTTCTGCCATTTGTTTGATGTCCCATTTAAATAAGGGTCCGAATAAATTAACCCAGCTGTATATAGCTTTGCCTTGGGTTTTCCAAAGTGATACTTCATTGATGATGATGGTGTAAATAACTTTAAAAGGTTTGCTATCTCCTCCCTCCTGTGGAGCTCAGTGCCCTGGGAATTGGGAGTAGCCTGAGTAGTGCCAATGGCCTGCTGAGACCAGCAGGTTTAAAACAACTATGTTAGTCTTGCCTGACAAGGTGAAAAGAATGGTCTTGAAATAACTGGCAATTGAAGAGGTAGCTGTGGCTAGTTTTGGCCATCAAAGGTAAAGGATACTGGTGCTGATTTGTATGCATGTAACATCAAAATCATGAGTGGGTCCTTAGTGACTGATACATTTTTCTATTATCTTCCCTTTTTTATCTGTACAGCTACTGACTCAGGATATTTATGTTTGATAGTTTACACAATGGTAATTTAGCTAATCCCCAGATGAACGCATTGTACTAAAAAGTGACTTTTTTCCCTTAATCAGATAATTGAACACAAAATGACTACATTGTATTAAGTGCCCCAAAAATCCAGAGATTAAGAAACAGCTCTAGAAATTAATCTCCTTTGCTGCTTACCTGTGGGTTTTTTCTAATATGTAGTGAAGATATAAAAAGTTTAAAACTGCAATAAAATCAGATGATGAACATTGTGCTTTCATGCATTGACTTTCATTGCCATTTCCCAGGAAGAAATGGAGTTTATTGTATGTAATTTAAAGCAAATTTTGTATATTGGGAAATTACAATTAAGTGTCTTTAGAGCTGGAACATAACTGCCATGCATCCCACTTATTCTCATGCTATTATTTATGACTGGGGAATGAATTGTGCATTTCCCCCTCCCCCGATATCAAGGAACTGATCTACAGTTTTAAGAAAAATGTTTCAGGATTAATGCAAAACTGTGACCTCTGCTTGTGATCATGAAATCTCTCCCATTCAAGAGGAAATCCTGACTTTTCTCTGCTAGAAGATTTGGAAAAATGATCTTTCAGGATGCTAAAGAAAATGGATAATTCTACAAAAAGGTACTTACCACTTCATAGTACCTTGTAGTGTATCACATAACCCAGTTACTAGATGTATATTGACTGATAGAACACTTACTAATACTTACACAATATATAAAGTTTAAACACACAGCTCATTTTTACTATCCACTTTTCTCTCTTTCCCCTTTGTTTTTCTTTGACTGTCATGTATGTTGTCTTACCTTAAAATAAATACACAGGATCATATTCTTAGCCTTGTTCTGCTTTCTTTATGCTGCCAGCATCTCTCCAGAAAGCATAGAGTCAACACAGTTTGTAACTACACCAGCTTCCATGCATCTCTTGGTAAAATAGGGCATTTTGTGGACAGTGAAAAGTGATTTTCATGAGCTGTTTTGGGGTTCCTTTTGAACTGTAGCCATTTGGTGTAGGTTAGGATAGCCCCTATGCTGGTCTCACTTATTCTGATGATAGGATGGTGCCAGGCAAAGAATCAGTGAGCCATGATTGGCTCTCCAAAAGTATTTTCTATCCCTGTATTACCAGGCAGGTCTTGTTCACAAGAGTCCATAAAGAGACCCAGTATTTCATCAGTTAGGGTCTGGAACCCCACATAACATCTACAATACTACCGGAGGTTGCAGAAGACAAACTTCAAATGGCTTTAAGAAGCCTACCATTTGAATGGTAGCCCTTCATTATGAGCTGTGGTTCTTTTTTCTAATTCTGTTATTTTCTAATAATAATAATAATAATTAATAATAAAAGACTTGTTTAACTCAAAGCAGAAAGCCAGACAAAAACTCAGTCTTGCTATATAGGGAATAAGATGGTAAAGATATTCTGTTTGGTGGATCTGCCATAGTATGTACAGTAAAGCTTATATCTAAGTGTCTGGATTCATTCAGGCAGTTTTCCATTAAGTAATCTATTTCATGTTGACAAACTCAAGGGCACTCAACGGGGCTTGTATTGAGACTGTCACCTTGATTAATGTCTGCTCACGTGTTAACTCAGTGTAGCTATTGAATGGTGAATGACTTACAGAGGGTTTTTGTTGAACCACAGTGCAGTACAAATTTAGGATTTGATGAGTGCTGATTCCTATGAGTGCTATAGAAAATCAGGATATTTGGGTTCCTATTGTATATTTTGCATACTGTAAATCAGTAGGATGAGTTACTTGTGATGACAGACCTATTTTTTGCTATTAGAAGTAGCGTTAATGACTTGACATTTAAAAACAAAAACTAAATAGCAGCAGCTGCCATTTTAACAAGATACTATAGGATTAACTTATTGACCAAATGATGTCAGGAATCTGTCTGGGATGCTAAATGACTCAGTGGGGTATAGGTCTCTTTATACAGAGCTTTCTGGGAAATTGATAGGGAGGATTAGCTTGGCACCATTGAACTGATTAACAAAATACCTAGGAATGCAGTAGTACTGATGTGGTATTATGATAAAATAATGAATCTCATGTAGCATGGACATTTTCCCCTGTATTAGTTAAAATATTTTATGTTCATTATTTTGGAGTTTTCTGATGCACATTTGGGCTTTGGAATCCTAAACTGCGAATGGAATAACTTACAAAGAATAGAGATGAGAAGTGGACCAATTTCCAGAAGGGCAAAGAGGTTTTGACAGGTTAGAGGAGCCTGGGGGGTTCATTTTACCATAGTTGGGTTGCCATTTGGTTCTGTCTCCCTCCAGCTCAAGTTTCTGAGGAAGAGTTATTGCACAATTAAAAAACTGAACATTTTCAACATCAGGGTATTCCTTGGATTGGGAAATACCTCAATTGCTGTGGCTAGTTTTACTAGCATGAACTGTAAATGTTGTTTTAACAGCACCAATGATATATATATAGAAGAATTTTCCCATCTGCTGTAGTCCTTTTATGTCCCCGCCCAGATCAGAGAATTTTGGCTTGTGTTACAAGCCATAGAGCAGCCCTGGACTGTCTGTTATACTGGAGACTGGTTTAGCCCCAACAGTGCAAAGTTGGTATACAGTTAGAGATTATGAATTAGATTCCATCCTTTAATTCAATTTTTATTTTGTCAGTTTATCTGGTGTCTGACCACAGCTCTACGAATCTTCTAAAATGTTAAAAACATAATTAAAATTCTAAAATGTAGATGTACAGAATTTCAATTTACATTTCCAGATTCACAAATGTCAATTTATAGATTCTCTTTCAAATGCCTTCACACACACACCAAATCTGAGACCACATCCAAGCAGCCTCTAGCTCCTTCTGTATAGTTCCCAAAACTTCCAAAACGCCAGTGGTTAAAAAAAAAAAGATTTTTAAGCATGTCCAAAAGAGTAACACATCAAAGGCATTTCATTAATCAAAGTTACTTTGCTGTGTGAGTGTCTAAACAGTGGAGTTTTCTTCTGTTTTATTACTAGACTAGTAATAAAATAAGAACAGAAAGTTCTACTTGTCAACTGAAAATAGCGGTACCTGTTGGTAGTGTAGGTGCCATGCTGATCCATCATGTCAATCATCCAAGGACAGCAGTGGCAGGGTTACATGTTTCATGAATTCAGGAAATTAGTTCTGCTACAATGCATCACTGAGAAGCAGAAGTCAATGGAGTTGAGAATAAGGGCAGGCAGAAGCACAGAACATTGGTGACAGTTTAAGTCTGCTGTAATAGGCCGGGGAATCTATTCCAGTCTTGCATGTTTTTGGAAGAAGCAGCTTTGCCTAAAGGTTACCACTTTCTTCAGTATCTTCTTTTTCTCCATCTAAGGAGGTTTCTGCCATTCCCACCCGTTTCATCTTCCCCCCACCCTTTAAAAATAAAACCCCAGCCCATTGCTGTTGCTCAAAGCCCCAGGCTTTCAGTCACTAAGCAGGTGTTATGGACAACATGCTGTTTGTGTCCTTCAGGCTGCTGTTAATTTTTAAATTCCTGTTTGCAGTCGTGCTACCAGGTGAGAGGGTGAAGAGGAGTCCAAGGCTGACTTGAGAAAGGCAGACACAGCAGAGCAGGATACACATAGAGAAGCAGTGAACCAGTAAGAGCAGCAAGAACATTTCGAATCTTTACATATAAAGCATAAGGATTGTATAAGGGCACTAGTGTCTTCCTCCATGGATCTGTGCACCTTCGCCACTGCCAGACCTATTTGTAGAGCTGCAGTCAAAAAAACCAACCAAACAAAAACCCAACACAACAGTGGAGGAGAAAAAGCAAAACCCCAAAACATGAACATTTTGATGAGATCACCAAAGGTGCAGAGCTTTTTAAAAAGCCCTTCTCAAGGACTAGTAATTGGTTTTCTCAGCTTTTGTGCATTTTCTTTTGGGCAAAGTGTCATTTTGTAATCGGGAAGAAAAATAAAAAACCCCGCAAAACACCAAAACCCCATAACACTAAGGAGTTCTGGTCTTGCATCAGAATGTCTTTTGATACAGGCAATTTATATGTTGAAAGTCATCTTTTTCAGAAGCTTAAAAAGGTGTCAGCTGGGGAAAATAATCATCACAGCTAAGAATCAGCAAAGAATTTCCTGCAGCAGGGAAAAAAAGACAAGGTTTGAAGATCTATCTGATCAGAAACTAAAAAGGATCGTATTTTACAACAGAATTCACAATGTAGACTGCATCTGAGGGCATATTTTCCCCCACCCCCACTCTCTCAGCTTCTGTGTTGTGCTCAGTTGTCCTTCATTAAGATGTCTGCTTTGTCTCTCTCTGAAAAATAAAAGCAGGAATCTCAATTCCCAGAGCCTACAATGAACCACCTGTTTTAAGAATCTCACAGGATGTTGCTGTATGCGTTTGACAGGAAAAATGACCGGGATGACAGACAGCAAGTGCTGTATTTATAAAAAGCAAGGGGCAGCTGCCTCTCTAGAACACTTAGTGCTTAATGTTTTTTGTCCCTTCAAATTATTCAAAGACAGTCACATTTTTTGACAGATGCTATGGACAGTTCATGACGTCACAACAAATGTTGCCCAGGTTATAAGGCCATGTTACTGCAAAGAAGTGTTTTGCATTAATAAAAAAATCACTTTAGAGAAAATGAATGTATCACCCAGACATCTACTGTGAGGCAGCATGAGATCTCTGATACCATGGAACCGATTCACTTACTGTTTGACAAATGATTCTAGTTGAATGGCACTTTTTCTGGGACAACACAGAAGTTAATGTGCTACAATGAAAGCAGCTGTTTTATGAAATGATCTATGTCATCATGGGACCAACACAGCTACAACTACAGTGCATACAACTGTTTCATCATGGAATTCTTTTCTCTAGCTTTGAAATTATTGTATTTTTCAACGAAAAGGGTGGGGAGTATATTGGCAATGGTGCTTCTATAGCTTTCTGAGGATAGGGAAGAGCCAAATGCAAGAAAAGTGATACAATATTCGTAAGTTGTTGCCCTACATTAAAAAAAAGAAAATGTTAAATAGACTGCAAAGAGCATGTATCACCATTGGCCTCCCATCTCTTCAATGTGTATGAGTTCCTACCCTTAGCTATAACAGTATATATTGGGGCTAGTGCCTGACAAAGCGCGGGTCACATGTTCAGAGCCTAACTTACTTACATGAAAAAGTCTTCCTGGATCTGCACTATGATATTTTTTGTCACTTTAGTATTCAGCACAAATGATGCACTGTAATAAATAGAAAGAATAACAGAAATATGGAAACACATGAAAAAGAGATAAAAGAAGGCTTGTGAGTAGCCCAATAAAAAGTTGTCTTCTTAACTGGGAGATTTGTTCTCTCTTTGTCTCCCTCTCTTTTTGGATGTCTCTTTCTCTTATGGACATCCCTCACTCCCCCACATACCCAGCTAAGTAATGGCATACTAGGCAAAATTTACTCTTAGTGAAAATCTCAAGGAGCAACTTTACTGATGTCATTGAAGTTACTCTGGTTTTCTATTGTTGTAACTGGGGAGAAGGATGTATGCCCATGTGTGTTTGGTGGATGGATCAATGATGACACATACACAGTGCAGCTGTCCAGATAACTAGTGCACAGGAATTGGAGCTTGCTTTTGCCGAGAGATTTTTCAAAGGGATTTTCTTTGTAATTCTCTTCAATCTCATCCAAAACTGGCTTTTAATGTTAGGTCTTGATTTAGACAGGTAGCACAGGTGGTACCACCTACTGCATAGTTCATTAGTTCTTGATGGCAGACATCTATTCACATTTTCCTGTTTCCTGAACTTTTTAAACCCCACCAAATCAGAGGAGCAAGCTGCAAATGAAGTGGGAAATGAATAGCCCTGAAAACCAGTGAAGAGAGAAAATACAGACAGTGCTTTGTAAACACTGCATCAACTGCGGTGTTTAATTTGGGTGCAAAACAGGTCTGTGAGTCTCAGCCCTAAAAATGGAAAACATGATCACTAAAATTTCATTTGTGGCTTGTTTTCTCTCTTTCCCCACCCCCCCTTCTGGTCATAATAGACCTTTGTTTATTATTTGTATTTAAATACTAAAGACATCACCCAATATTTAGGGCCCAGTTTTGGGAGATGTTGTACAAACATATAGTAAGAGAAAGCACCGACACATACATACTGGCAAATCTTTTGAAAGATTTTCAGTAGCTTAAGATTGTATGCTTTCAGGGCAGAGATTGTACTTTCACACCCTGTTCAGAATAGGGGTAACCCATTAATGCCATTGCAAAACCTGCTTTTGGTATTGTTTATCCACCAAATCCTGGGGGGAGGAGGGGAATTTAGGTTCCAGTTGTTATTCTTAGTGCCAGTGTAATCAAGCCCTTTATAGCGCTATAAAGCCGCCAGGAGTGCTATAACCTCCTACCTGTCCACACTGGCGAGGCACATAGAGCGCTATAACCACGGAGTTATAGCGCTACTAGTAATCCACCTCTGCACGGGAAATAAGAGCTGTAGCGCTGCTGCTGTAGCGCTACGGCATGAATGTGGACACCCAATGCGCATTAATTGGCCTCCAGCCCATCCCATAATTCCCATTCGAGCCACTCTGCTCATCACTTTCAAACTCTTTTGTCCTGTCCTCAGGTGACCAAACATCAGACTCGCCCTTTAAATTTCCGGGGAAATTTGAAAATCTCCTTCCTGTTTGCTCCAGCCAAGCATGGAGTGCTCTCAGGGAATCCTTGTAGGTGATTGTTCCACTTGATCATGACTCCATGTGCCATGCCTCCTCGCAATAGGTGATCCCCAGTGTGGAGCAATAGCGAGGTGCTGGACCTCATCAGTTGTTGGTGGGAAGAGGCTGTTCAGTCTCAGCTGCGGTTTAGCCACAGGAATTATGATACCTATGGGCAGATATCACGGGCCTTGGTGGAAAGAGGCCACGAGTGGGACACTCTGCAGTGCCGTGTTAAGGTAAAAGAGCTTAGGAATGTGTATCGCAAAGCCCGCGCGGCAAACGGCCGGTCCGGGGCAGCACCAGCGACTTGCAGATTTTACAAAGAGCTGGACGCAATACTTGGGGGGGATCCTACATGCACTCCATCGACCACCACGGACACTTCTGAGCCCACCAGTGCAATGTGGGGGAGGAAGAGGAGCAGGACAAAGAGGAGGAGGAGGAGGCGACAGCAGCAGCAAGCCAGGGCACGGAGGACTCCCAGGAGGCATGCAGCCAGGAGCTGTTCTCCAGCCAGGAGGAGGGAAGTCAGCTGCAGCATCTGGCAGTTGTTGAGGGCAGAGCAGCAGCGGATTGTGGAGGTAAAGCTACTTTTCCATTGGGAAGGCAGGCACTGTGGTTTCTGACTATTTGGGCGAGGATGGAAAGGGATGCTTGCATGCATGCCTATATGTGGAATGGTGCATTTCTTCAAAGGTCTCAATAACAGCAGTGGCAATGCGCCTGTGCAGATTTGTTGGAAGAGCCAGCATGTTCCCTGTCCCGGTCCCGGTCACTAGCTCCCGTCACTGTGCTACGAGGGCGGGGAGAGCATTGCTGCACAGAGGCAAGCTGCATATAGGCCTGGGCGGAAGCCGCATTGCATTAGAATGTCTTCCCTTTCCTCGTCGGTCACCCGCAGCAATGAGATATCTTCCAGGATGAACACCTACGAAGAATGTTGGGACAGTGTTCCGTGTAGGGTTCCTGCCACTGTGCTGTGCTCCCCCACAAGGCAACCCATAGGACAGCACGGCAGGGAAACAATCGGTCCCCCTGCATCCCCAGATTACTCACTATGGCAGGGGCTCCTGTGAGTTCTGTGCGCTCTCCCTGGGACAGGCAAACTGTGGGTTTCTTTGGACAGGGAATGCGGGGGACTCATTGCTCTGTGTGTTGTGTACAATGCTGCCTGTGTGTAATGTAACATTCTCTCTTGATAGGTTCGACCTTGACTTCTTTGTCACTGTTATGTGCTGCTGACAGGCTGAGAAGACTCAGGAAGAGATCATGAAAAAGTAAGGAGGATCTGCTACAACAAGTGATGCAATAATCTGTACAAGAAAATCGAATTGCACAGAAGTGGAGGGAGAATGAAAGCAAGTTGAGGGAGAGGGAGAGGAAGTTCTGCCAGAAGAACGTGACTCACTGGTGGGAAATCGCTGATAAGCTGGTCATATTAATGGAGTGGCAAGTAGAGACTATGCAGTGGATCGCTGATATGCAGGAGGAGCAGTACCGGGGTTGCCGCCCCCTTCCTCAGTTGCCCCAAAATTCTGCCCTCTGTCCCCTCCAGCCCGCTATCACCAGCTTCCTGGTTATTGCCACCCACAGCTGCCTTCAACCCCCAAATCCAGGACCCTTATCCACTGCACTCAACCCCTGACAACATGCCTTATTGCCATCCAGAAATGGGGTTCGGAGGATACAGCAATTCGGAGAGCATTGGAGAGTATGAGATCCGGACATACTCCAATCTCTGACTGACCCCATCCCATCCCAATCGCATCCCACCCGCTTCCAACACACATTCTGCATCCATAACCTTTCCTTTCAGCAAATGAAGTAGCTGTTCAATAAATGAATTGTCTTTTTAATCAATGGGTTTTTTTTTTCATAGTACATAGATTACTAATGCCTAAAGAAAAACACATGCCTTAGTCTATGAAAACAATGAGCCCTCCCTCCCTCCGCACTTCCCATTAGAACTGGCTTTCAGCCTCAGAATGCTCCCTCAAGGCATCCCTGATCCTTGCAGCCTTCTGCTGGGCCCCTCTAAGAGCCCTGCTCTCTGGCTGTGCATACGTGGCCACCAGGTGTTGAACCTCTGAGGACCATGCCTGAGTGAAGCCTTCACCCTTCCATTCACAAAGATTATGTAGGGCATAGCATGCGGAAATAACTGCGGAGATACTCCCTCAGCCAAGTCTAGCTTCACATAAAGACAGCGCCAGCGTGCTTTGAGACGCCCAAAGAGACTCCACAGTCATTTGACACCGGCTAAGTCTGTAGTTGAACCTTTCCTGGCTGCTGTCCAGGCTCCCTGTGTAGGGTTTCATGAGCCATGGTATTAAAGGGTAAGCGAGGTCGCCAAGAATCACAATGGGCATTTCTACTTCCCCCACAGTGATCCTTTGCTCTGGGAAAAAAGTCCCAGCTTGCAGCTTCCTGAACAGGCTGGTGTTGCAGAAGACACGTGCATCATGAACCTTTCCCAACCAGCCTGCATTAATGTCAGTAAAACACCCATGGTGATCCACAAGTGCCTGGAGAACCCTGGAGAAGTACCCCTTTTGGTTAATGTACTCTCCTGCTAGGTGGTCGGGTGCCAGAATAGGTATATGGGTCCCATCTATCGCCCCTCCACAGTTAGGGAAACCCATTTGCTCAAAGCCAGCCACGATGTCATGCACATTACCAAGAGTCACGATTTTTTGTAGCAGGGTGCGATTAATGGCCCTGCACACTTGTATCAACACGACTCTGACGGTTGACTTTCCCACCCCAAAGTGGTTGGCCTTTGATCGGTAGCTGTCTGGGGTCACCAGCTTCCAGATTGCAATAGCCACCCGCTTCTCCACTGGGAGGGCAGCTCTCAGTCTCGTGTCATTGTGCCGCAGGGCGGGGGCGAGTTCAGCACACAGTCCAATGAAAGTGGCTTTTCTCATGTGAAAGTTTTGCAGCCACTGCTCTTCGTCCCAGACATGCATGACGATGTGATCCCACCAGTCAGTGCTAGTTTCCCGTGCCCAGAAGCGGCGTTCCACGGCCGTAAGCATGTCCATTAGTGAGACAAGCAGTTTCATGTCAAATGCGTTCAGTGCCTCAATCTTGTCTTCAGACCGCTCACTGTCACCTTGCATGTCAAGGATTAACTCCACCATGCTGCGAGATGTGCTGGCGAGACTCGTCAGCATGTTCCTAAGCAGTCGAGGCTCCATTACGGCACACCAAAATGGACAACAGAGCGCGCCTCGCTGAAGCCGTTGAAAGATGGCACCAGAGGTGGACGGAAACAAAGGGAGTGCTGAGATGTGACACAAAGCATCATGGGAGTTAGAACAGGATGCAGAATGCCCCACAATCAACGCCCTCCCCTTCCCACAAGTCATTGCCCCAGTTTGGGAAGAGGTGCTCTGTGGGATACCTGCCCTAATGCACTGCTCCCAATGCCGCCTGAAGTGCCGCAAAAGTGGCCACGCTATACCGCTGGCAGGTGTCAGCGTGGCCACACTATAACGCTATAGCTAGAGCAAGTTGTATATGAGGACAGCTATAACCAATAGCGCTATAAACCTGTAAGTGTAACCAAGCCTTTATTCAAAGTCATCAGGTGAATTAAACTTCAAATGTTACACAGTAAAGTATGTTTCCAATATTTCTAATTTACATCCCCTCCCCCCAGTTTTTTTAATCTCTCTGGGGTAACTGGTTTTATAGATTCATAGATACTAAATACAGAAGGGAAAAGTGTGATCATCCAATTTGTATAGCACAGACCATAGAAATCCCCAAAATAATGCCTATAGTATATATTTTAGAAAAACATCCAACGTTATTTAAAAATTGCCAGTAATGAAAAATCCATCATGACCCTTGGTAAATTGTTCCAATGGTTAAGTACTCTCACTGTTAAAAATGTGCACCTGAATTTGTCTACCTTGAACTTCCAGTCAGTGGATTGAGTTATACCTTTCTCTGCTAGACTAAAGAACGCATTATTAAATTTTTGTTCCCTATGTCTGTACCTAGACTGTAATCAAGTCACCCCTTAACCTTCTCAGTGTTCAGCTAAATAGACTGATTTCTTTGAATCTATAACTGTAAGGCATGTATTCTAATCCTTTAATCATTCACCTGGCTCTTCTCTGAACCCTCTCCAATTTATCACCATTCTTTTTGACTTGTAGGCACTAAAATTAGAAGTAGTATTCCAGTAGTAGCCACAACTGTGCTAAATACAGAGGTAAAATAACCTCTATAGTTCTATTTTAGATTCCCCTGTTTATGCATCTAAGGATCCCAGTAACCTCTCTGGACACAGCATCACTCTTAGAGCTCATATTCATCTGACTATCCACCAGGACCCCTCAAATCATTTTCAGTCAATCCTTCCTAAGCTTATGCTGAAATAAACTGGTTAGTCTCTAAGGTGCTACAAAGTTTTCCTCGTCTTACTTCCTAGGATAGAGTTCCCTATCCTGTAAGTATGGCCTACAGTCTTTGTCCCCAGATGTACGCACTTACATGTAGCATATTAAAATGCAAATTATTTGCTTGAATCCAGTTTATGAAGCGGTCTAGATCACTTTGAATCAGAGCTTCATTATTTACCACTCTTTCCGCAGTTTTTCTGTCAAGTTTTATCAGTGATGATTTTATGTTTTCTCCAGGTTATTGATAAAGATGTTAAAAGTCACAGGGCCAAGAACTGATTCCTGCGGGTCCGTACTGGAAACAGACCCATTTGAGGATGATTCCCCATTTACAGTCACATTTTGAGACCTATCAATTATCCAGTTTTTTATCTATTTAATCTGTGCCATATTAATTTTAGATCATTCTAGTTTTATAATTTAAATGTGCGGCACCAAGCAAATGCCTTACAAAAGTTTACATATATTACAACACTAATACCTTTATCAACCAAACTTGTAATTTCATTTAAAAAAATCAGGTTAGTTTGATAGGATCTAGCTTCCATGAATCCATATTGACTAGCATTAATTACATTACCTTCCTTTAATTCATTATTAATTAATTCCCCCTATCAGCTACTCCATTATCTTGCCCAGGATCAATGTCAGGCTGACAGGCCTATAATTATCAGGTCACTCCCATGACCTTTTTAAAAATTTGGCACAACATCAACTTTTTCAGAATGTTCCAGTACTTCCCCAGTGTTCCAAGACTTATCAAAAACCAATATTAATGGGCCAGTGAGCTCCTTGGCCAGCTCTTTAACACTCTTGAATGTCAGTTAGCTGGACCTGCTGATTTAACAATGTCTAACTTTCATAGTTTCTGTTCTCCAATGATACTAGAGAAATGGAATGAAAGTTATCACAATATGTGTTAACAGCTGTTTTTCCTCAAATAGAATCTAGAAATATTTATTAGGTGGCTAGTAGATGTCAGGAATACATACAACATGTAAGCCTATTTGCTCATGGCTGGTTTCTCGGAAAGTTCCTTTATGACCCTTTGTGGTGTTATAGTTGCTCAAAGGGTCATAGAAAGGTTGGGAATTTGGACCCAAATCTCTCATCTTAAAAAAGAAATCCATATAAAAACACGAAATCTACAAAAGTACTTTAATTTTCAGATTGTAATATTCTTAAGTAGTCAATATGCTTCTAGTGAAGAGGTGGTAATTTTAACAAATAATTTGAAATAAAACTACTTAGATGGTAGATAGTTTCTAATTTGTCAATACTTGAGAAAGGTCTGAGTTACATAATTAATTACCCTTACAGGCTTTTGTACCTATGAGTCCTCCTTTGGTTAAGATATATTTTGAATTGTGGTTTTTACTATGCCCTACCTTATTGTTCTGAGGAATAACAAGAATCCAGCTGAGGGGTTTCATCATTAACTAATTCATATCTAATAAGATGAATATCATTCTACTACATTAACATCTATATTTTCCCCAGTGCAGAAACCTTTCCTCTCCGTCTCCCCCAGAGTAACATATCACGTGATGTCTTCAGATCAAGACTGGATATATTTTTCGAAGATATGCTTTAGCAAATACAAGTTATGCTTTATTCAAACAAGTTATTGGACTCAATAAAAGGGTAATTAGTTGAAAATTAAAGGTATGTGATCTATAAGAGGTCAGACTAGATCATCTAATAGTTGCTTCTGACTTTAAATTTGATGAATCTATTCATTCCCAGTAAATTATCTTATCATCATTGGATTGGAGTTCATTACATAATAGTCATTTTCATTCTTCTTAGCTATTTAGAGATTTTCAAGGCTAAAAGGGGACCCTTGTGATCATAGTCTGACCATCTGTACAACACAGGCCATAGACATTTCCCAAAAGAATTCTTTTTGAACTGGAGCATATCTTTAAAACAAAAATATGATCTTGATTTAAAAATTGCTAATCACAGAGAATCTACTATTACTCTTGGTAAGTTGTTCCAGTGGTTAATTACCCCCATTGTTAAAAATTACACCTCATTTCCAGTCTGAATTTGTCTAGCTTCAACTTCTAGCCATTGGATCTTGTTATATGTTTGTCTACTAGATTGAAGAGCTACTATCAAATATTTATTCTCCATTTAGGTACTTATAGACCGAGATCAAATTACCCCATAATCTTTCATTTATTAGACTTAAGGAGCTCAGTCTATTTATCTCTATAAGATATGTGTTCTATTCCTTAATCATTCTCCTAGCTCTTCTCTGAACCCTCTCCAATTTATCAACATCCTTCTTGAATTGTGGAGGTCAGAACTGAACCAGAGTGAAATTCAGAGGTAAAATACTACTACTTGAGTTTTCCACTGTTTATGCATCCCAGAATTGCAGTAGCCTTTCTTGCCAAAGCATTGTTCTGGGAGCTCATGTTCAGCTGATTATCCGATGCAACCTCTGAATCTTTTTACAGAGTTACTGCTTTCCAGGATAGAGTCCCCAGCCTTGTAAATACAGCTTGCATTCTTTGTTTCTAAATGTATACATTTACACTTAGCCCCGTGGTTCTCAAACTTTTAAGAACCGCAACCCATTTTACCTTCTTCAGCTGCCGCGGCGGACCCTTGTATGTCCACTGAAAAGCTGCTGAATGAACTATTTCCACATTCTGCAGCTTTTCGGCGGACATGCACAGCGCTCCCGACAGTGGCTGAACGGTGTGCTCGGTTTTACTGAATTACTAATTACTTCTGCATTCGGTGGCCGAAAAGCCGCCGAATATGGAAGTAATTCATTCGGTGGCTTTTAAGATATGCCGGGAGCTTGCGACCCCCCTGGAAGTGCTCGGTGACTCCCAGGGTTGTGTTTGGTTGTTTGGTTGTGCCTAACTTGCTAAGTAATCCAGATTGCTCTAAATCAGTGACTTTTTATCTTCATTATTTACCACTTTTACACGGTTTGTATCCAGTTTTGTTTACTTACCCCGTCATGAGTATTGGTTATCATCAAATTGTACTGTTCTTAGTCTTAAATTGAATGGCTATGTGGTGTCAAATATTCAGTACCTCAGACTGTGTTGTGGCAACTGTGGAGTGTCATATTGTTTTTTATCCAAATTCTCTATCCCAGATGGCCTCTTTTCAAGGTTTGGACTCATTGTTCCTACTGTGGACTTTCTTTGATCAGCCTGTTCATATGTTCTACTTGTCTATAATGGGGAGAAAAGAGAAGTTGTTTTCTGGGTTGTACCATTTATCAATCGTTTCCCTTTTTACTAGAATTTGTTTAAAGTCAGTTACTCTGTGACAATTATGTTAGGACCTCTCCTTTTGTAACTAATTAAATGAGATTTTCATGGTGGCAGGAGAATATAGCCTCCGGATAAAGAAGATGATTTTTAAAAGGTCCTTGTATGTCAAAAGCTCTCTCTTCCTATAGCGCACTTGATAGTTTTGCTTGGGTTAGTGGTGCAGATGGTATGCTGCTTTTTTAAAGCACAAAGTGAGCAATTCTGAATTTCATTTTCTTATTGCTGATCCAAGGTTACCACAATTTCTGTCTTAAAGTGCATGTCTCCTTGGGAGAGTCACTGTGTAAAAATGGTCCCTCTTACTAAGCAATTTCATTCCCATCGTGTATTCAGGCTTATACCTATCTTTGTCAGTTGACGTAACTAAGATTTTTATTATTTTTTTACTACTTTTTACTCTTGCTGTTAGCACTGCAGAGCCAAAACAGCTCTGAGAGACTGAGATGGATTTTATTCTGACTCACATCACAACAGAATTGTTAAATATGTTCCTGGGGGAGTGCACTGATGTGTCTTAGGAAGAACTTAGCCTGCAGTATCATTATTGGCAACGAGCTAGAAATAACAGAAAAATCCCAGGTTGAATGGAGTTAAAAAACCCACCATTTTTCTATTTGTAAACAACTACTTTGACAGGGAGTCATTGAGTCACAACAAACTGGAAACCCAACAATATTGTTTTTATAGAATACCTTGTCATGTTAAACTGCACCTTTCCAACAAAGCAGTGCATGACATACTAGTCTGTCCTGGTAAAAGTTAAATGAAAGAAACTTCCAGGGATTTTAGTACATGTTGTCCAAGCACCGGCAGCAGAAAGGTTGTCGCATGCATTTCACTTACAATTTCTTTTGTGGCCAGTGAGATTCTACTTAGTACTTCACCGTAAAGGTAGGGTCATTTTCAGATGTCTCAACAAATTGTATTATGAACAGAATTCACTTTGTAACTTGCATGACTTGTGCCCTCTATTATATTTCCTCCTTCCAGTGGATGGTCTCCAGGCAATCTTACAGTAATAATCCTGAAAGGCAGTCTGTAGTAGATAGCAAGTAGTACTACTCTCTTTGGGAGTTTAAATTAAATAAGCTTATCTGACCAGAGAACAAGCCTAATGAGGGCTTTTCCTAAACCTTTGTTAGTGAGCCATGGAATCAGTAAATAGTGATAGTTTCAAAAGAATGGTCAACCTTCATAGTTAAAGCACATTAGAATAGAAGGAGAAGATCACCACTTTTGGTGACTGGTTGTCACAGGTCTTAACATTATATGATAATACATCATTGTTTCCTCTTGTGGTGACAGAACACAGAATGAGAGAGAATGGGAACAAAGGAAGAAATATATCCAAAAGGAACTTTTGCGTGCACATACATGTGCAGCTTCCTCACCCATTTCTCAAGATGTAATCATTTAGACTTGATGATGATTGAAGCATGAATATAACATGGGAAGAGGACACCCCTTTGCAAACAATGGGAAACATGTCACTTATAGGGAGCTGAATGTTTTGCAAAATTGTTGTCTAATATTATTAGAAATGATTTTAAATCCTGACCTTCCTATGGACATTTTAGAAAGACCTCCCTTTTGCTTACAAAATCTAATTCCACTCAAAAAATTTTTTATCTAGAACTCCAGGATAATAAAGAGGTGGCCCTCTTCCCCTCCTCCACACTAACTTCATTTCTTCAGGGTGCAGTAAAGTAGAGCATCAATATTCTTCACACAAAGTTTGCAAATGTATAGGACTCATTGACTCCTGCTGAGAGAAAGGTAGACTCTTTCTCAGAAAATATGGGGCACAGATGTTTAAATTTCTGACCTGGAACATTCTGTGTTTGGTTTGCTAGTCAGAGAAACACATTTCACAGGAGGGTCAGGTTCAAACACACAAAACCCTCTCTGGAGTTTTAGTTTTATTCCTAGAGTTCTGATTTAGCTAAAACAACACAAACTTGGCAGAAAGTTCTGTGTGCATTCCTTCCACACAGTTATAATCAGTTAATGCCAAACCAAAATACCTACTAGAACTCCCCCTCCCCCAGCCTAACTCTTCAGCCAGGCACCATTACCATTAGGAAAGGCCAAGTTCATTAAAATAAATGAATATGTATCTCAAACCCACCTGTAGAAATGTATCCATTCCCAGGCTTTAGGAACTCAAAATGGAATCCCCTGATCACTTTTCCAGCTCCACCTGGAAGCTCTCAGATGTCCAGGCAAAATGAAACCACCAATATATTTTATTTGAGAAAACAAGCTAAACATATTTACCTAATAAAATTAAATTAGCAAAACCCAGTATATGAGGGCTATGGCTTAGCTCAGAGTCTCAGTTAAATGCCTGGCATTCCAAAACATTCCAAACAATACCCTCCCACCTAAACTTCACTCATGAATCTGTGGGCAAGGGGTTACCAGAAGTGGCTTTTCTCAATCTGTCTGTTGCAGTCCAGCGAAGTTTCCCTCCAATAACTTCCTGCTCCAATCCTCTTTTGCAAGGTCAGATTTATGATGTCTGTCTGGGCTCACAAAGTCCACTCTAAACAAGCTCTAAAAACATGATACTCAGACCTCAGTGGTTCAGGAGCAAAATTAATGATCAGCATTACCCTAAAGAGCCACAGTAGTGTGAATTAATTGTTTAATTTACTATAATGCTATATATTCATATTTAAACAAAGGAAATATGTAGTTTAGAATAAATTATTCTCAAGGAAAATGACTGACCAAGTATTATTATTTTATCAGCTACACTTAGTTAATCACATAGTAAAAGCATCCTGGTTGGATAATAACTTAGATCGGTTAACAGTTAAATCACACAGTGTTTTAATATCGTGTGCTGCAAAGACCCACAGGAGACATATTCAAGAACCACTTGCAGCTCGCAAGCCTCAATCTGAATATCACTGCTTTAGAACCTCTGGGCAGGAAACCCAAAGCAAAGCAATATCCCTGGACAGATCCTGAAGTCTCTTGAACAGACTCTTCTCTCTTACACAACTACATTTACAATCACCGTTTAATGACATTTTCAAAAACAGCACACAAAGAATACATGATAAAATACTGTACAGAACCACACTGGGTAAAATTATAGGTCAGTTGAGACTGCTGAAGCTATCATTTCCCCTTTCTCCTATAGGGGCAGCAGAGAGATTCTCTTCCCTTTATGCCTTCTAGCATAGAGCTTATACATAGAACTGAGTGGACAAAGGTGATTCCATTTCATGGAGGATTTCCATGTTCCAAAAATCTGGTTTTGTTCCAGTTCAGAACAAAACCCAAAGATATCAAAATTCTCCCCAAAACAGAATGGATCTCTTGCTCCAAAACAATCTGTCTGGCAGACTGTGCCAGAGTTGAAGCACCTGGAACACTAGGGTCCTCACCTCAGGCAGGCTACCTCTGAACTGTGGTCCCTGAGAGCATGGGCAGCTGGGGAGCCATGAACCTGGAAGCCTGGGTTTGCCGGGGGCTGCTGAGGAGCTGAGCAGGCAAACTGGCAGGAAACCAAGTAGTCTGCAATGGAAACGTGCCTGGCAAGGCTGAGTTCCACAGTAACTTCATTAAAATCAAACCATTCCTGCACAACTTTTCAATTTTGTTGAATTTTGACAAATCCAAAGAAAAAGTATTTTGTTGGAATTTTTCTGATAAATTTACTTATGGCAGACTCTGCTTCTATTTTCCCAGAGCTCCTTATCCTGGAATAAGATCCCAGACCCCCTTAAGTTTCTCTGCCAGCCCCTCTTTAGGTATTAAATAGATGTAGCTGTCTATTGTTAGATCCTGGTTAGAATTTCCCCCCTTGCCTCCCCTCAGCTAACTCTGAATCCCACTTGACGTTAACTGAAAGCCCCAAGCTGCTGTGTGACTTCATGAGGCTTCTTATTAGAGGTGGCACTGGATTTTTGCAGCAGGGCTTTGCAGAGTCCTCCCTTGACAAAGGAAATAATAACACCTGTGTGCCCTGTAATGATACGATAATGAAAGAGACCTGGAAATGGAATCAATCTTTCAACAGCAGAGTATAGATCCTCAGTAATAAGGCTAACACAAAAAACAATGGTCAACGTTTTCAGACCTGGGTTCCTGAATTTATGCCACTGAATCCAGAGCTAGATTTATTTAAAAAGGATGGTTTGATTTTCAGGTGTGCTTACTACCTCTGACTCTGGCAGCATCTGGAGCTGGAAGTTAAATGCTCTTGCAACCATTTCATAAAAATAGAAACTTGGGACACCCATTGATTCTTTTTTTCCCCAAGAACTCCCATTAACTTTGGTTAAACTTTTAAAACCTGATGCCTTAAATTAGACTCCTAAAACCATATTTTGCTATCTAAGTGTGTATTTTGTGCCTGTGTAACATTGTGTCCTTCTTTGAGGTTTGGCCCCAAAAGTTATTTTAAAACCCCCAACATTTATTTATGACTATTTTCTTAGTAGTCTGTATTTGTGAGAAATTATAGTAAAAGGAGCTACAGCAAGTCGTTAGCAGATGACAATCTGTGGAGGACTCTTTCTCCATTGCAACTTCATTTAGATATACCCATTTCTGCATTCCTTTGGAAATAGATTATTTCTGTCTAAATATCTTAAGCTTAGATTGCTGAAATGGATGTCAGAATACAATTCTATTTGTTATTCTTAACTGTATGAGTTACACTGGTTGGTAGGTCTGCTGTAGATAAGTTTGTCTTGACATTTCAATTAAAACTTGTGTACATTTTTAAAAATCCGATATGAATGTTGGTTTGACTCATTGAAGCTTTTTAAAAATTTAATGTGAAAACTCCATTATTTTATTTGAGTTGGAACATCGTAAAGTGTTAATGTCAGGAAATTTCCTTTCTCCTAAAACAGAGAGAGTATAGAATTTAAAACCTAGTTTCTACATACTCTTAAGACAAGCACAAAAGTACCTTTAAGGGCCTTGTTTTCATTACAGACATCAGTTACATCAGGTGTTCAACAAAATGTTGTGTTTTTACTTAATTATTTATGTAGTTTCTTCTGAAAATTCTGCTTATATTTACAATGAAAACATTTTGTTATAGTAACATTTAACACCAAAGCTATAAAAATATAAAAATCCCATTAAACTGAAATGAGACAAAAACACAAAAGAACAAGAAACTGCTAAGTTAAGGCTTAATTCTATCCTTTGTTATTGCAGGACATATTTTTTCAAGTATTAACTTGCCTAGTGGTTTGGGACGACCTGTCAAAGTACAATGAGTAAATTTAATGTAATTTTTTTGAAAATTAAAATTTAATACATACTATCAGAAGCAGCCTCTCATGAAATCAGGTGGTCATTCTACAAGTGGTAGGAGAGAGATCTGTATGCTGAATGGTCCCTGCATCCATACAGTATAGAAGAGAGAACTCTTGCACACTAAAGCATACTCAAGAGAGTACATATTCATCAGTTACTGTGCACAGAGATGCCATTCTCTGCATATCCTTTTTTTAGAGAGGAAACCTTCCTTTTAGTGTCTTCTAAACAGGAATATTCCAGGGAAATAAACCTAACTTCCCCAGTTAATCAGAGTTTCCCAAGGCCCTGCTGCTCAGAAAACGAGTGTTTTAGCATAACGAAGAATCCTGGATCCTAGCTGACTGGTTCTGAGTTAAAGATTAATAATAGGTTTAATATGTATGAAAATTTGAATCATGGGGTGTCAACAACACACAAGACTTGAAGGGGTTACATTGGCCAGATGGGCCAATTAACTACTCAGGTTGCGCCTGGAGGAGGGGCCAGGAAGCAGGGATTAATTAGGTGACGGTCAGCTGGACAGAGATGGGAGGAGCCTGTATAAAGCACAGGAGCTAAGAGCAGAAACGGAATGCAGGGAAGTAGTCTTCAGTCACTCCCTCAGAGATGGGAGGTGGGTTTGGGACTACAGTTACTCCCTGGAAGGAAGCAGTTTGTGTTAGCAAACCCAGAGGGTGGGAGGGAGAATCAGAAAGGCTCAGGGAAAAGCAGCCAGGCACAGGCTAGTGCAGATCTTGGCTTCTGATGAGAGGGCTGCTGAGCTAGAACCTGAAGTAGAAGCTAGGCCCGGTTTTCCCCACCAGCCACGGGAGAAGTGGCTCACACTAGGCAGGGGAGAGGAGACTGTGGAGGGAGAAACACACATGGTGATCTGCCTGGAGGGATAAATTGCAAAGAAAGAGCACCGGGAGTTGCAGAGACAGGTGAAGAGGCTGCCAGTGGAGGACACAGCATCCATATATAAAATCTAATTTAATCTTGTATGTCTAGGTACTTCTGTAGGACCATCACCTTATTGTTTGAATACCCTGGATGCACACTTTGTCTTCCCTTTTGCTGTAGCACATTTTAGCACTATAAATATTAATAATAATTTTATGCAATAGTGTCATTTATAGCTTTTTATCTCAGGTATATACTTTCTAGAAGTATTTAACTTAGAATATCCAAGTAATCATTAGATAAAAGGTAATAACTCTCTTTTGTTTATGGAGTGAAACCTGTGTGATGCTAAATTCCTTAGGCTGGTGTGTTAGTTTGCAATGGGTGGTCTCTCAAGATAGGAAAAATAAGTTTTGGCTGTCTCCCTAAAGTGGGGTGCTTGGTGGACAGCTCACAGCTGTCTATTTCCCATTCTGTATACCCAGCATATTTTTTTTTGTTTGGTTGTGAGAACTGATTTGTTAAAGAGGCACTAAGCTTCTTTTATTCTATTTTGACATATGGTCAATGGACCTGACTCCCTTTTAAAAAAAAAGTGTTGTGGACCATTCAGTATTAAAATCATTGCCTTGTTCTAAGAATTGATGTGGGCTAATCAAAGTACAAGTTGTGCTACATGCATCATCTTGTTCAGTCCAATGAGAAAACAGGGTGTCTCATTTGTGGTTTCATTTTTGTAATTGCAAATATTGCTGGGGGGTTAGTCCTCAAAACTCAAAGTCCATAAATCTTCACATCATTGTGAAGCTCATACTTGTCAAGTTGCTTAGGAGATTTCAAATATGACTTTCAGAATTTCAGTGATCAATGGACGATCTGCTTAGCACATCTTTTTCTGAGGTCTCCTGTTTTGACATCCACAGCTGTGTGATCATTGTAAATCTTCAGTAAGGCCTGCTCAGTGCTTAATTTGTGCCAGGGCTGAGCCCTGGCACCTCTAGGCTTGGCAGCTCTTAACCCTGGCACCTCTAGGCTTGCTCCATCAGTTATGAATGTAAAAAAATTGCTTGAGCACCGGCACCTTTTTCATTACAAATTAAACACTGGGCATGATCTGTCTGGAGGAGGTGTCACCTCCTTGGTGCACTGTGCAGAGCACTGTATATCTTCTCTTACTGAAGTTTTCTCTTTTATGAAGTTTCCACTTTATTTCTTTGCTAAAATGTTAATTCGAATTTTCCCGGGGGTATGTAAGGTGGCTCCAGATCATCCAATGCTTTATAAACTGATTTGATCAGGCTATTTTACATCAGTATAAAAGTCATTTGAGTAATATGTTTTCCTATAGTTATAGCTCAGCTCAACACCAACAGGACGAAACAACTGTATTGCATATTCAATCTTTACATGAGTACCTGTTTCTTTAGACTTATTTGAGTTATATGCTGGAATGACTTTGACTGTACTCAATGTTGATTTCACAGTACATACACAAACCAATGAAAAAATATTTCCATCAATAATACTGGAAATTTACAAAGGCAAACTAAGAAAAATGCTACTTGAGAACCTAGCGTTTGATTTAAAGCTGTTTACTTTGTACATTTTGACATGTGATGTTGACAATTTGTGTTTAAATGGTTATAAATGGTTTCACTTTTGGAATCTCACTGACTACTGCCATTAAATAATTGTCTGACCTCTCCCCATAATTTCACACAACTGTGAAAATTTAAATCGATAACTTCAAAAATGCTTAAAATAAACATCTTATGTGCCAAAATTATAAAAAAAATAAAAAGGATTTTGCCAATCAATTATAATGCAATCTGTTTTCTTTCTGTTGGACAATTAAGTTTTCAGTCGCTGATGTAACGAGTATCTCATATTATATATTGGCTTCTGATTCTTTTCCTGTTTCAATGTTTACTTGAACACTGATTTGTATTTAATAAAAGATTTTCTTTCTGTGTACCCCGTAAGTGTGACCTTTGTGTTAAACATAAAAGAACAGCTGTTTCTTCAATATGTTTCTATGAAAGAAAACCATAAAAGGTGATATTCCAGTGGTACCTCCACTCCTCTTATTCAAATAACATTTAAAGATAATCGTTTGGGGAGGATGTGAGGAATAAAATATTTTTTTCCACATCTTGTGGGACTGTCCAAAAGAAGGACCATTCTGGTTGTTTCCTATGTTTTATTTTTAAATTACCGGGATGCAGATTTCCTCTACACCCTATAATAGTATTCTAAGGCTATCCCAATGCAAGGGTTCACCTAGTTAAAAACCAGGATTGCCTCATCTCCTGATTATGGTGAAATACTTTTCAGGGGGCCCAATCTGATGACCACTGAAGTTAATGGGAGTCTTTCTACAGACATTAGTGGCTTTGGAGTGCTTGAATCAGAAAGGTCTGGGATTAAATTGTAATGCATAAACTCATGTATAATAATACAGGGCCTAGTGATTTCTATATGTCTGGCTCCTTTTCTTGGAATGTAAACCAAGTAATTCTTCAACATCTAGGAGACTCCATTAATTGAAATGTTTCACTTTGTTATGTTATATGTAAAATATTGTCCTAGTATATCAGCAAATCTTCTGTTTGTCTTTGAATTTTTTCTGGTCTTATTTGTCTCTGTTGAATTTATGCATATACTCACTGTAGTGCTATAGTTGCTTTGTCTCTCCCATACTGTTTTGTATGGTTATGTTAAGACAGTGATAAAAAAGAGGTCCTAATTAGCATGGTTTCCTTCATAGCTCTTGAAAAAGTTGTTGTTTACCATACACAGAGAGCACCCCTGACACAGGCTAATTGTTACAAAGCATCCTTTAAAAGTGAATATAATATCTGATTGTTGAACACTAAGTATTCAACTTACCACAACAGAGACAATTCAGACTGGATAGCAAGATGCCAAACTTCATACTACTCAAATTGCAGCAAACACTGGATTTCAGAGTTTTAGCCACTAATGTATATTTGGAATTGACTATCCTTGAACAACATTTTGCTGATACAGCTTGTGGAAACTGTATCAGAAGTTTCTACTGGAGACTCAATGTGGATTTATATCAATCTGTATATCAGGCTGGAGCACCACAGACATGATTTTTGTTGTGAGACAGATTTAGGCAAAATGTACTGAACAAAACATGGAACTGAATGCTTTCTGGATCTTAAAAAAAGAGTTCGATACTATGTGAGCAGAAATGGCCTCTGGCAAATTCTAGGACAGTTTGGCTGCTCCACCAAATTTATCATACATCAATTCCGTGAAGACATGACTGGTCAAATACACTCACATGGTGTCCTTTCTAAACCATTTCCCATATCTAATGGGCTTGAGAGAAGGCTGTGTGATGACACTGAATCGGTTTTGGCCTCTTTGCAGCTGTTCTGAATTATGCCATAAATAACCTACTAAAAGGCACCGATTTAAGATACAGAGCTGATGGAAAACTCTTCAGTCTCCAAAGGTGTCCTACAAAGACAAACGCTCTTGAGGAACTTATGTGAAGCCCTTTTTGAGGATAATTGCATATGATGATATAATGCAGCAATGATAACATCCTTTATGCAATTACTCATGAGTCCGATATCTGTTTAGAATTTTGTTCTGAAAGAAATACAAAAAACAGAGAACTGGATATATTCTAGGCACAATATGCCAGATATTATCCCATCTGTCAGAAGAAATGGAGGTGTTTAGCTCTTTAGCACATTTTTCTTTTATGATATATTCAGTAGGACAAATCAAGGAGTTCAGCCAAAATGTTTTTGTCCAACATACTTTTTAAGGCGCACTTCAAGTGGAGTATTATTTGTGACCTGCCAACATTTTCCCAGTTCTTATATAATTTTGAGTTGAAGCTTATTGTAGAAAGGACATTGTTCTATTGGTAGCTGGTATTTATCATGAAGACATGTGAAGGAGGCTAAAGTTGTCAGTTCAATAATATCTCTTATGATTAATATGCCCTTGGTTAGCCAGGTGGATTTGAGTTTCAAGCTATTAGCAAACTTAAATCAGGGATTATTCCAGATTGACATAGAAAGTGTTGGTGAGATTAAAAGGGGTAATGGACCTAATTTTTCTGAAGACCACTCCAAGAAGAGGTAAATGCATTTTTCCTTAAAGTTGCAGGCACCCATTTTAAAAATGGAAGCGCAGAGAGAGACAATTAATTTAAATTTAATTTTAACTAATTTTTGTTCAATCTCAAATCATGCTGGATCTTGGGAAAAACTGGTGGGATGGAACCATTTGTTAAAAATCTTAACTGAAAAGCCTGGTGATATAAGTACAAATCAGGTAGATAATAATCTCACCAACCCATATGGCCATGACTTCTTGAGTAGTTTATGGGATATCTGTGGTGTCTTTATATTCCATAAAAATTATTTTACAACTGTATTTAGTCTTGTGAAAGTTGAAGGCAGCAATTTAAGTGGAATTAAACTAAACATAGATATTAATCTTGGTCCTACATTCATTTGAATAGCTTCTACCTTTCCCAATAAAGTGCCCAGCATTTCTCCATATCTTTTTGCCAGTGTCTGAATAGGACATTCATATTTGGAGATACGAGCTTTGATAAATCAGAGCATATCATGATGCCTAAGTAGGCTATCTCTATGAATGAACTAAAGAAAACTGTTTGAGGTGGATTTGATTTAAGAGAAATATCCATCACTTGAGACTTGTTACAGTTTATTCAAAATCCTGATATCACACCAAAGTAGTTTATTGCAGATAGCAGCAGAAATTGAAGAGAAGAGTTTTTTGAGAGTGAGCAGAATATCTATATATAGACTAATCTTGTACTCTTTATCCTGGATGGTAATTCCTTCAGTAGAGCCTGTATCTAATATATGCTGCTAGTAATTCCATGGCTATATCATGTTGTAGAAGTGATAGAGAGCATTCCTCAATTTAACTAAAGAGAGGAGGAGATAGCAGAGGCAAGGGGTGATTTGTAAATAATATCAAGTCATATCAGAAATTTAGACTCAAATCCTAATTTTCTCATGCTTATAGATATGGCCATTCCACTCGACTGAAGGCCTTTTCAGCATCTAATGACAAGATAGCAACTGAAGCATCAGTTGTTTGTGCCTGGTAGAATACTTTCTGAGTATGGTATGCTGCTAATCTGCCACCCACCTGGTCCCCCTGAATGATTGATGGAGAAACATTGTTTGTGTGAAGTGAGAATCTTTGTCCAAATTTTATGATTTGTATTCAGTAGAGATTAGATGGTAATTGCCAGAATGACAAACTGTCCTTGTGGTGTTTTATGGAATTAGGATAATTATCACCACCCTCACATCCCATGACATTATTCCTTTCGTAAATATTTCATGAGGGACTTCTGACAGTATTGGTACTAATTAATTGATAAATGTATTATAAAATTCTGTTGGAAACCATTGCACTTAGGTGCTTTGCCTGAATTGAACAAGCCAATTGCTTCCTTAAATTTTGGTGGCACTATAGTTTCCTCCATATAATCAGTTTGAAGTACCAACAATGTATTTAGGAGGTAGTTCCTCCATGAATTGGTCAAATAGATTGAAATTGGACTCACCATGAAATATGTAGGCTCTTATGAATCCCTTTAAATTATCTGTTAATTTTATGAGGTTCTAGTACAGAAATGTCCTGTAGCAATGAGGATATAGTGTTACAGGGTGAAGCCATTTTAATTTTACTCACTAGAAATTTGTCCGATTCATTCACCCATTCATAGTGCCTCTGTTTAATTCTATTAAGCATAAATTCAGTCTTGGTGGACATACATTAATTGTATTGGTATTCTGACGTAATGAGAGCATGTGGCAGCTCACTATTCTGAAGATCTTCTGTATATTTTTTTCCAAACTTAGCAATCATATCTGCCACACAATTAAGAAATTGCTTCCTTACTTCTGTTCAGATGCAAATTGTATGCATTCTCCCCTTAAGCCTTCAGTGTTTCCATTAAAGTTGTAGTAGAGGAGACTGTATTTATATTTTTCTTCAAAACAATGTTATATTTTCTTCGTCAGGAATGGATGTTTTAATCATGTGAAGAAATTTAGGGTCTTTAATTAGATTTGAGTTTAACTTTCATTCTGAAGATCTTACAGCTCTACAACCAGAATCTATGTGTAGAGAAGGTGGAGCATAAACCAAGATGAAAACATTACAGACTTCTGCCTCTAGACATGCAGGAGCTAGCACCTTTAATACAATAAAAAAGTCTAATCGTACTAGGAGGCACGAACCATGGAAAAATGTGTGTAGTCACACTTTGTAGGATGAGTCAGTCTCCAAATATCCACTACTCCTTTATCCTTCTATAGGGATAATGGATGATTTGTGGAAGCCTGAGATTTTCATCTAGAACACTGAGATTTATCTGATTGTGGTTGTTACAGTGACCCAGTCTCCTCCTAGTATCACTGGGACATCAACGCTATTGGAAATAATGTCTGTTATTTCAGTGATAAAGGGTGTATTCCAACCACTAGGATTATGTACACTCCCCAAAATTAATCTCTTACTATTGAGAATCCCAGGTGAAAGAAAGGTGATATTCATGTTCCAACCATAGTTTTTAAATTCTGTCTGCATCTTCATTCCTTACACTGGTCTTCTGAAAGAGAGCTACGTGTCATCCATTTGATTTTAAGTTCCTCAAAGTTTTGATTTAGAGCTGATAAAAAATCAGTGATTGTTCAGCTGCTAATTGATGTACAATAGATTGACAGCCTCAGAGTGGCTCTCCGTGCAGCCCCCCCACCCAATAAAACCCAAACAAAAACCAACTCCCCACCAGACACCACCCACCTTACCATTCCAGACTTCCAGTATAGACCCATTCAGATCTCAGATAGCATATGCCTGCACCTATCCTCCTCCTTTCCACCTACATTATGAATTAATTAGGAATTTTCCAGAAATATACCTATGTTTATCAAAATACCCACATATGCCAAGGTATATAAATGAATGAAACCTATTGCTTCACAGATATGAATGCATAAGAAATAAAATATAGTATATAATTAGTTATTATAAATATACAGATATTCTTTTGTTGGCTTATCAATACATTGAAGTATTGATTATCAAGCTGTACAACATATCCTGTCTAACTGCTAATTATACCCTATAACGTATTCAACATATCAGATATATGTAGATGAGTTGCCTAGTTTTCCCAATCACAATTCCCTTTTTTTGGACTTATGCTCTCCATTTACTTTTCCTTTATGAGAGGATCTTGTTGTTACCCTTAGAGAGGTCTGGTCTCAATTCCATAGTGCCTGCCAAGCATCTGATAGGGTATTGAAATATTTGGCAGAGTATGTTAGCATCTTTATGAAGATCGCAATGTTTCTGAGGCTGTATTTAATATCTGATCCCCTGAGAGCTTGTTTGATGCTATTAAATGTTGCTCTTTGCTTAAATTTACAGAGAAGTCTGGCTGCAAAGAAAATTTAAAATCTTATATGTCAGAGTTTCTTTTTCCCTAGCAGCAGACATTAGCCTAACTTTGTCTTTAAATCTTAGCAATGTAAAGATAATGGGTCTGTGGCTGTTACTATTTTCTTTTCTTCTGGCCCTTGTGACTCAGTGAGCCCTTCCAGTCTCCAGTGGAGGCAAAGCAGGTTCTGGTGAAAGCTAATCATGTATTTTTCTTCCAGCCATTCAGGGACTCCCAATAACCACAAATTATTCCTGTGTGATCTGTTTTTCAAATTCTTCTTTTTTCTCCTCAAGACTAATTAGTCTTTCCCTCAAGAAAACATTCTCTGTTTTAATCTCCTTCAGTTCTATGACAATTTTTCTTAGTTTGTTATTTAAATAGGTCAAACAAGCTTTTGACTTTTTCCAAATCTTTAAAGAGCTCATGTATAGCTTGAGCTAAAAGATCAAATCTGGTCCTTAGAAAATCTTGGTTTCCTTGGTCTTACCTTTCTTTGGAGACTCAAGCTTGGTCTGTTTGGTGTTTCTATCTTTTCCAGCAGGATCCATAATAACACAACAAAAAGGGTCCCCCTCATCTACTTAGTAAATTTCTGACAGAGAGTTATATTTTAGATACTTTAATTGATGAGGTTTAGTGCAGGGAGTTGAGAAGGCTAGAAGTCAAGCAGACATCTTTTCTACAGGTCATGTGACCTTCCCCCCCATTCTTAGACTCCAAGTTTGAGCAGAGCTGTCGGTGGTCTATGTGAGCTGGGAATTGCATCTCCCAGCTCTAATGCAGAGTCTGTAGCCAAAATCTATGAGTAAGCACAGAAGACTTTATGAAGTCTACTAGGAACCCAATTAAATAGCTCTGATTTTCCCTGGAAACAGCAATACTACAGTAATGGTTGCTATAAAACACCCTCTAAGAATAAATAGTCCCGAAATTCCTCTCTAAAATGAAGAGGTAGTAATCCTTATGAACTACAGAGGTGTGTTGTGTGGTTTACTAAATTTTTGTAATACACTTTTGAGATTCTCTGATGAAAGGCACTACTGTACATAAGTGCTGATATTACCATTATTAGTAAAAGGACTATTATGGTTCTAAGTTTAGAATTATGGTTCAACATGGGATTTATACTTTTTGCTGGGTTATAGCCAAGTAGGTCTGCTAGTAAGCCATCCCTGTCAGCTGTAGAGAATGACATATGTAAGATAGCGCCTGTTTGTGTCTCATTATTTTGACTTGAAGAGTCAGTAGCAGGAGCATTCTGAATGCTAAAACCCCATGAGAAGATGAACATGCTGATAACAAGAGCATAAAACTGCCAAAAGCAGAAAACCCTTAGCATGTCTCCAAGCAATGTTGTCTCCTGTGCACAACCTTAACATAGCCTTTGAGCACTGTAACAAATATTAAGTTCTAAATCTTAACTCTATTGGTGTTAGAAAAAATTAATACAATAAAACTGATTGAAATAAGGCTTTCAGCTTATATTTTTTACATTCCAAAATGACAATGTATTTCTTTTTAAAATTAAATGCTATGTTTATTTTTGCTGGCAATTTGTGCTGTTTAGAAACTTAGGTTTTATCCTCTGGATTTTTGTTGCCTTGTCAAATACTTGCTTAGAACACACATTAATATGAATTGTTTGGTCTTAGTTCCTATTACATATTAGTCTACCTCACAAAACCACCCAGGGTTGGCATGAATAGCAGTCTTTCCTGAAGAATGGGCCATCTGTAGAGTCGCTAAACAGGATTTTGAAGTAATATTGAACTCTTTGAGAAAGCATGCACAGTGCTGTCTGATTCTAGCCAGCCCTTTAATTATTGGTACTTTTAAACAAAGCAATATTGGAAGGGAAAATCACCAACCAACCAAAGTAACTAAACAAAACAATCCTGTCTTTTTGGAAGGAACCTAGAATGATTTATCTGATAGGTTCAAAGAGGAAACAGAGGTAAAACAAATTAAAGACCTTCATGAAAAAGGGGAATCCACTTGTTGTGGCTACAAGCTGGGAATATTTTGTGTGTGTGAGCAAGAGAAAGAAATGATGCCTTTCACCTTTTTGATTGATTTAAATTCTAACATCCTTTTTTATTATTCAGGCATCCTGCTTCAGTAATGGATTGGACATGTGCTAACTTGCCCATGTTCTCTTAAACAAATATGTACATTTGACAGCTACTGTTTTTCCCATAAAAGAAACATATTTATTTTTGGAATTCACACTGTCTTAGTCAATAAAATATAAATAGGCTCCAGTGTAAAGCACTCTCACAGCAAGAACAAAATGCTGTCACAAAAGTGATCTACCACACAAACTCTCCTTAGTCTTTGCCATCAGAAAATAGGAGGCCTGAATTATTTAGCATATGAAAGAATGAAGTGATATCAATGTAAAAGACCAGCAAATGAGATAAATTACTGTGTTGAGCTGGAGTATTGAGGCAGGGCAGTCATAAGTTTCTAGCCTCCAAAGACAAATCTTGTACGCACAACAGCATTATATAGTTTACCTGGACCATACTGCCAAATGACATATATTCCATTTTTGGCTAAACACTATGTCAAAAAATTTATCAAGAAATGTCAACAAATACATTAAGAAGGAGTTCATCAGCTCTATATTTAAGGTTACCATGAGTTTTCTACTTAATCAGTTCAAGTCCCTTGATTAAATGTGGTAATATTCGTACATTCCCAGACATAGGGTGCAATCTTGGCTCCATTGAAATGTATGGTGCCTTTGAGTTCAGTGGGGCCAGAATTTCCCTCATGGATTTTTTCAACCTGGAAGACTCACTTTAATTTTTCAGGTGCTTCTTGCATTCTTTAGAGTTATCTTGGCATGCTTATGAATCATTCCTTTTTTAATAATAGTGAGATATTTTAACTGTTTTTGTGCCTCAGGATGAGCAGAATCTTAAAAGTCACGTATTGCACAAGCTTGCACAAGCTTCCACCAGCAGAAAATCCCAGGGTGTGGTAATTTTGGGGATTTGGGTGGGGAATTAAAAATAAACATTATAATACCAGGAAACCTCCCCCCACCCATCTATCCACTTTTTGTTGTAGAATTTGATAAGCACTGCAAGGTTTAAGATAGGGACTGAATTAGGCAGCCAGACTGAGGAACTGGGATAGGAAGGAGTGCTGTTATAAATAGTGAATTACAAACACAAAACTATATTAAAGGAGCATTAAGATGAGTACTCATTAGGTACGAAATGCCAGAATTGAGGTTCCACGGGACTGCAAGATGAAGAAAGGATTGCCTCATGGCTAAGGCAGTCGAATGATGCTAATTGAATTATACCCCTGCCCATCTAATTCTATGTGATTTTCTCCTGGTGGTTAATTGTGTGCTTCTCATTTTCTGAGTACCCAACCTGAAATCCTGAGTTCTGATTTGCAGAAGTCCTATGCAATCACAGCTGCATCAGAAGTCAGTGAGGAGCTATACAGTATAAAGCTAAATATACTGAAAAACAAGGTCCTCAGTGTCTCAAAGTGCACATTCAAAAGTAGTGGAAACTTTCCCCCCTCAATCTCTGAGGGAACTGAGGGACAATCTGTAAAATGGAAATAATACTCCCTTTACCTCACTGGGGAGTTGCAAATAATAAATTGTTTGTGAAGCTCTAAGATACTAATGTTATAGAAAAGCACGGGAGGAAATTAATAATTGAGTCTTTAGAGCAATGTTTGAATATTGTGCATTAAATAAGGCCTAGGGCCATACATTAAACAAGGATAAAACATACTATTGAATAACTGCTCTTTAACTGAGCATCAGCCGTCCTTTACATTAAAAGATATAGGGGTCCGATGGAAAAATAAATAGTATGTGATCATCTAATAAAAGACTGTATCATAATGTATTCGCATAAAGAGGGCAAAATCAAAGCTGCCTGTATAACTTTAATTCTGGTATTTTCTAATTTGAGTGCTTGATTTTGCGACCTTAATATTCTTTATGTGCAGCATATTGAAACCCACATCGTTCATAAGCAGGGCTGGAAGCTTTAAATCCACTGCACGCATTCCTGCTTTGTGGGCTAGCAGAGTAATTGATAGCAATAATAACTTATCATCCTTGATATTGAACAGCTCTAGAAATGGATGAGACATATACATTACTAATAGTTTCACTGATAGTTGAAACTGCAGAGGAATGGTGAGACTTGAGAATCTTGGGTTCCATTCCAGGTTCTGAAAGAGAGTGTGATAGTGGTCAAAGAGCCATCTCCCTCAAGTTCCGCTTTTGTCCCCTATGCATTTGAGGCTGGAAGCTTCCTTCTCTACAGTGTCTGTGCATTAGAGGGGAGCACTGAGAATATAGTTCCTGCATCTGCTGCCACAGTGCCCCACAGCACTCAGAAGGGGAAATTGTAGAGAAAATGCTGCTCAGGCCCTATAACCTGGGGTGGGACATGCTCAGTTCCTTTGTGGGGATGGTGTATGTGCAGTCTGGTGACATGTAAAAGCGGTAAGAGGATAGAACATGTCCAGTGCAGATGGCATCTTCTGAGAGCTTGCCTGCCAAACAAGTCTCTACTGAGCATGTACAAACTGCAATTTTTGAGACCCTTATAACTTGGCTAAATTTGGGCATTTTTTTTATCAGAGTAGCAAAAGGCACCTTCCAAGTGTTAGGGTAACCCCTTATAATTGGGACATAAATTTAGGACTGGAAGGGACCTCCTGGCTCATCCAGTCAAATTCCCTGCCATTGCAGACAATACCATTATATATGCCCAATCACGTTCCATTGTAAAAGGTAAGTTAGGTTATTTGCCCCATTGCTCCTATTGGGAGGTTGCTTCAGAACCCCTCTCTTCTGATGGTTAGAAACCTTTTTCTAATTTCAAATCTAAATTTATTAATGGCCAGTTGATAATGCATTTGTTCTTGTGCCAACATTATCCTTTGGTTTAAACAGCTCTTGTTCCTCCCTTGTGTTTACTCCCGACATATTTATAGACAGCAATCATGACAAATCAACCTTTGTTTTGTTAGACTAACCAAGCAAGCTCTTTTAATTTCTTCTCTTAGGATAGGATCTTCATTCCTCTCGTCATCTTAGTG
Organism: Dermatemys mawii; assembly: GCA_007922305.1. Classification (NCBI taxonomy): domain Eukaryota; kingdom Metazoa; phylum Chordata; order Testudines; family Dermatemydidae; genus Dermatemys; species Dermatemys mawii. The sequence continues at coordinate 28,206,794 of ML677333.1, forward strand.
TGCCTTCTCTGCAGCTGTTCACGTTAGAATTCATCTTTCTTGAACCTGGGTGGCCAGAACTGTGTATAGTATTCTGGATGAGGTCCTACCCAGTCCTTTGTACAATGGTTTGAATACTTCCCTACCTCTACTGGAAATACCTCACCTGATATATCCTAAGATTGCATTTGCCTTTTTCACAGCTATATTACATTGGTGGCTAGTAGTCAATCTGTGACCAGCTAATACATCCTGGTCTTTTCCCTCCTCCATCATTCTCAACTGATAAGACCCCAGTTTATTGCAGAAATTCTTGTTATTACCCCATAAATATATTTTTTGTTTGGGACATAGCTAGATTATCCATTAACGCCATCTCATTCTGGATGCATAGTGCCCCCAATTCAGGTTCCTGCTTCAAAGCATGGAGGTGCTATAGATTCTGAATTAAATGATTTTAAGAGTTTTTTTTAACATGGGAAAAGCATATTTCCCTCTAAGTTCATTACTGAAAATGGCTAAACCATTTTGCAGAAACATTTCAAAACCACTCAGCTTGAGGCAGATACCTGGCATGCGAAATTTCACCCCAAACAATTAAAGATTGATAAAGTTATAAGCAACTGAAATGAGCATCTTATAATGGGAAGAACTGGGCAACCTTTAATTATAGGTTGTGCTGCAAGCACTTCCTGTAAATCCTCTACGTTTCCAAATGGGATTTGTGATGTTAATAGGGTTGTGGAAATTACTACTTGCTGCTTAAAAAATTATTAGGGTTAGTGTACTAACGACATTTTAAAAAAAATAAAAAAAGCCAACAACCTTAATTAGTTTGTCCATTTGGCAATCTCAGATAGCAAGGCATTTTGCTTCAAGTATGATTTCAGTGTTGTGTCAGAAAACTTGAGGCTTTAAAGATAAGATCAAGCAAGAATCAACAGAGTACTGAAGCACAAGTCTGGACTCTTGAGATTACTGTCTGGATAATCTGACCTTTTTAAAAAATATAACAGTCTCATAAAAAATTTCCTATAGAGATACGGTAATTCACATAGGTTTATCCAGCTGTGTTTTTTGCTTCTATACTTATAGGTAAATTCAGCCCTAGTGTAAGTCGGTGCATTTTCTCTGACTACGTAAATTGCTGTGGCGTCCGGCACCTCTTAAATCAGTCCACTTGTATCTGGGTGCTGAACTTCATGAACACCTGTTTGAAATGGTTGGCCTAGCTGTAGAATGAGTAAGTAATAGTCAGAGACAGACAAAAGTATTACCAAAACTCATGCAAGAGAATGAAGATACCATGCAAACTTAGAAAAGTGTGTTTCCCATGCCTAAGACTACTATCAGTAAGAAAAGATGACAAGAAGATGAACACGGACAATACGATTGTAAGACTTATTTTGTGTCCATAATGCATTCACTCTGCATGTGTGTTATATGATAAAGGCTGTCCTCCTCTGACTGGAAACTTTAGAAATATTTAAACTCATCTGTAAAGGCTCATATTAGAGGGAAAATGAATAAACAAGCTTATGCAACTTGTCTTATTCATTGTGGCTCACTGTTTCCTACATTATCGATTGTAACCAGCTTAATTTTACTATGGTTTTAGAGTCCAGTGTGGTGTGTGTGTACATATAATATTTTTAGTGAAACAACTGCTATTAGAAGTCATGCTACTGATAATCCCCTAGCAAATCTATAACACAATGTGTGTGGCTTGCTGTGATATAACACAGGAATAATTCCTTTTTAAGATGGCTGTGCTTGGATTAGAGTTGGGCTAAAGGCAACCCTCTGGATCCGGATGTTAGTCTGAGTTCAGTCTTTAAAATCAGTCAGATCCAAATACAACTCCAAATGCCATATACTATAGGACAGTGCAGATTAAAATCTGGATTTTTCCTTCCAAGGTAGGGACTGTTCATAACTCGGGTATTGATTTGAGTTGAGACCTTGGCTGGAAGCAACTGTGATGGTGCATCTCATAGGGCTTTATGGGGAGATGCTTATAAATATATATATATGATATAACTGGGATGTTTTATGCTATATATGCCATGTAACATATCTCTGTAAAGGATATGATCTACTGGATATATTCATCCTATTTGTATGCATCTGTAATTTTTGTGTTCGAAGTTATGAATATTGGCTGTATACTTGCTTGATTTCTAAGTAGCCTTAGTAAAAATATTTTGTCAGCTTCTTGGGAAAGGAATGTGTAAGTTAAGTGCCCAATCAAGAAACACTTAAAAGACAATAGAGCTTGGGAGGCTCCAATCCACGTAAGAAGTCTATCTGAGGACATTCATGTTAGCATGTGAGCAATGGCTGCTACCTGTAAGTTCTGAGTCATGCACGGACATATGATTTGCCCATGTGACTTCAAATCTCCATTTTGCAACTGGATTCTACACAGGGGGACACAGGGTTGTCCACCCAGAGGAGGAAAGTCTATAGAAACCCCTGGGAGACCCCTCCGTTTGGTCTTCAGCTGGCTCAAGGGATAGCCTCTCTATCCCCAAGGATAACTGAAAGAAACTGGAACAGAGGACAGTGACTACAGGGGAGTGTGAGTGATAGCTGGACCCAGACTAGAGGGAGTTTAGTCTGTAAAAGGAAGCTCTGTGAAACATCTGAGGATGAGGATATTATCGTATTCAGTTTTATTTCTATATTAGAGATAGATTTGTGTTTTATTTTATTTTATTTGGTAATTCAGTTTGGTGAAATAATTACTTTGGTGAAATAATTACTTTGGTAATTCTGGTGAGCTAGGGAGTTGGACACTTCAGCCAAAATTTACAAAAAATGCCGACTAATTTTAGGTGCTTCACTTTTTGAGATGTCTTAGGTTGAACACTAGGGTGCTCAGTTCCCATAGTGATAGGCACTGTGCAAGAACATAACAGAATATAAAGTAAATATAATAGGTCCTGATTTCCAGAGACCATCCAAGCTTCACATGAAGTCAATAGGAACTGTGGGTTCTCAGCAGCTCTAAAAGTCAGGCATTAGGTATCTCAAATTGGGCAAGCACCCAGAGATAGCAGACACTTCTGAAAACTTTGTTTCTAATGTCTCTTGTGCTGCTCCACGTCTCTTGTGCTCCTGCCAAGCCACCAGGAGAATAGAGAAATTTAACTGAGAAGCGTCAAGTCCTTTAACACTCACAGTGCATCATTTTTTACTGAAGCCATCTTTATCCTATTAATAAAGAGTTAGGCATTAACATTTTGTGTAAATGAGTATAATTTATTATGTGAGGGGAAAAGAAACAAAGAAAACAGCTCCAAAGAACAAAGAAACACATCACTGTGAACACTTGTAACTAATGTAATTTATAAAGCACTTTTAATTAAAATTTCAACTTTGAGTTATTTCACTCACAAAACATGAACACAGTTTAGTAATCCAAACTTCTCTCACTTACATTCAGAGCTTTTCTTTCTTTCTTTCTTTCTTTCTTTCTTTCTTTCTTTCTTTCTTTCTTTCTTTCT
>ML677333.1:28210291-28312276 GCA_007922305.1 Dermatemys mawii
TTTCTTTCTTTCTTTCTTTCTTTCTTTCTTTCTTTCTTTCTTTCTTTCTTTCTTTCTTTCTTTCTTTCTTTCTTTCTTTCATGCCGGAAATGAATGTTGAGATCACACAGTCCTTTATTCAGTGAGAAGTTGTCCTTCTTATGCAGCAGTGCAATGCAAGACTTGTTCCTCTGCTTGCTCATGGGGCTGTGCTTTTGTTCATCTCTGTTTTCACCAGGTTAATTTCCAGCTTATTATGCTATTTAACAGTAATTTTTTTTTGCTGTTGCTGCTTTAGAAAAAAAATGAACTCTCTTCTTATTTCAGGCTATTTTAAAACAGCCTAAAACAATTATCTATCAGCCTACCTATATAGTCTTCAGCACCATAGTATTAAAACACATATATGCATCTATTTATATGTATATCTATAAAGAGAAGAATTCAGCATAGAATTAAGGCTTCAGTGGTCTGGCATAAGATGGCTGTTTTCCTTGTGCATGTGAGTTGAACAGGTCATTTCAAACAAGATCCTAAACAATCATTACATTACAGCACAGTCACGTGTCTAATTGAGAATTACTTCATATTGTCTTTCGAATCATATAAAAATCCCATTTCAAGCCCTTGAGAGGTGCAAGATACCAGACCTTAAACCTGTCCCTGGTCAAGAGAACTGAATCTTGCCTGGGTACTTGTAACTTTTTGGGAAATAAAATATACATCACATTTGTGATGGTGATGATGAGCTATGTAAAATATTAATTTAGCATGAACCTTTGCCCACCTACTAATCCCTTTCTTCTGGGATTTCAGACCCCTAAGTAATTACAGATAGGCATTTATTTTAAAATCAGTCTGCCAATCCTCCTCCTTTCACTCCCAGAATTGATATTTTGGGAACAACTATCCCATACTCAAGATAAGAGAGATTTAATCCTAGGACAAGGACATCTTTTCTATCCATACAAGTATCAGAGATTTAAACTCCTCCATTGCAAGCTAAGGCATATCAATGGAGCATTTGGAGAAAGCTTGCACAACAGATACCTAGGCAGTTCCTCTATTGTGTATTAAGGAGAGAAGCTTAGTTCTCAAAATGTAATCCTGTCCCTTCCACATGCAGAAAATTCACTTAAGGCAAATAAAAGCAGCATTTTATAGTGAATGAACAGTTTAGAAAAGTTACCTTTTAAATAACCTTTAAAAATAACTAACATCAATTCAGTACAAAAGAATAAATGTCTGGCTTCTTTATCGGAGGAATTTGTGCGAGCCTTGAAAATGCTCTGAAATAGATTTTTCCATTGACCTATATTTTTAAATTGAATTTGGCCTTAAGTTTTTACAATCTCTTAGTTTTTCACTCTGCCAGGAACAGAAAAGGATGCTTAAGACTCTCTTCACAGAAACTCATGGGAGAGAAATTTTCTTTCAGGCTTAAGAAAAAAACCCCAACAGTACTTTCTGTTCAGACTGAGAGCTCATTATTCTGTTTTCCTGAAGTTCTGAAGATAGAAGCCTCCTTCTGAGACATGGAAGTAAAGACTCTCAAACTTTCTTCTCAGTCTTAATTAAATATGAGAGTTTCATTTTACCTGTGTTTCAAGGCTCCAATATTTCTTTCAATAATAGTTTTCCATTGCCAATTCACCTTCCTCCTGGGTTTGGTAGAGCTGTATAAATAATTTCACACCAAGCAAAAATGGCAAAAATATATTTCTGTTTGGTATTGCATGATTTTTCTGCACTTTTGTTCCAAGAAAGTTTCTTACATCAGGTATGGTGACCAGACAGCAAGTGTGAAAAATCGGGATGGGGGAGGGGAATAATTGGAGTCTATATAAGAAAAAGACCCCAAAATCGGGACTGTCCCTATAAAATCAGGACATCTGGTCGCCCTAACATCAGGGAGCACATTGTGCTCCACCATTGTCCTCCCAAACTCACTATAGTTAAATAGCTAAGAACTGGCTAGAAAGCTGTTCTGGATCTCTCAGTGCTGCAGATAATCAACTTGCCGCACTTTGCAGGTCCATGTGGCTCAAATGTGAGGATTCATCACCTGTAGGAATCTGGCAGCATTTGGTTTTGAATTATGGTTTTTTCCTTTGCTCCAGACAAACTGTGAATGACTCTTTTTCTGGCTTTTACAAGTAGGCCAAGTCGCAGCACAAGTGCCACTACTGTGATTAGGGGAACGGGTAGATTGGCAAAGGCCATAAACAATACTTTGACTTTTTCACCATCCATACTATATACTAGGGGCAGGAACAGCTTTCACGCCTCCTGTTTGAGAGTTAAGTGAAAATCACAGAGTGCCTGATCTTCCAGTTCCTATAGAGGATCATGATGTGTTATGTGGGGTGCTTCAGAGGTAGCTTGGTTAAAGCTGCTTATACCCATTGTAGATGCATGTGCCTCTGTCTTCATGCTCTTTGTTTCTTCCTGCCCCACCACATGAAACCCTGCACTCGTTCAGGCCACACTCACATCTGCCTCTGAGCATATAATGGACATCAAATTGGAAGCATAAAGCAGGGAATGTCTTCATTTACAGGACTATTATAGCATCTTGAACCAGGTAATATTTTCTAGATCTCCTTATTTCTATAGGCTACAATAGACACTGGAAATGTTCAATGTAAAATATTTTATGGAATGACTCAGGGCTTAATTTGTAATGAAAGAGGTGCTGGGGCTTAAGCAGTTAGGTACTGGGCTCAAGCAACTTTTTTACTTTCATAACTGACATGGCAAGCAGAGAGGTTTTGGGGCTATGACCTGCCAAGCCTAGAGATGCTGACAAGCCCTGGCACAAAATTAAGCACTGGCATGATTGCTGTTTTCTTGCAGAGAGCTGAGAGTCTCCATTTCTTGTTCTTCAATCCATTAACTTGTGGAATTGAGAGTTACCAGTAGGTGGTGCTCACGTACTCTTCTTGATTAGAAGCTGTAAGAAACCTCTGACCATTCTTAAAATTAGCTATGGTTTGAGTTTGATTTGCAGTCACAATCTGCAGTATTCAGTTTATTTGTGTATGTCTGGGAAAAGTTTGCTGCAATTGGCTACAAACAGTTTGCTCTTAGGAGCATAGAATTGGGAGAGCTGGATTCTACTCCTTCTGCCTCTGATGCACTATGTAACCTTAGGCTAATCATGTAACCCCTCTGTGCCTCAGTTTCCTCATCTGGGCAATGGGGATATTAATACTTTTTGGGCTTTCTACCAAGGAGGTTAAGATTAAGTAGTTAATGTTTTCAAGGGACTCTGAAAATGTAAAAAGCATTAGTGTTAGAACTTCAAAGAACTAGGAGTTCTGTTCGGTGGTGCTTTTCAAGTGGTGTTGACGGGAAAAGGTTGCATGGTGGAAGTCGCATGGTATTTCTCCTGGGTCTCACTGGAGGAGTCATATGAAACCATTTCATTTGGTATGGTAAAGAGGCAGTGTTTTTACTGAACTCTTCCCCCCAACTGCAGAAAACCTCTACAGAATGGTTTAACTAGAGAGAGAATAACATTTATCTTTGTTTATATGTTACTAAAGCAGGTTGTGACCTGGGCTGGCACAATCTCATTCTTAATTCCATGTAATGGTAAAAACTGTTTTAGCCTCACCTCGTATCACTGTTATAAGTTTGCACTGGAAACGTTCCTGGACTCTGGCTACAAATGGAAAGTCCCATTCATCCATGATCCTTTTACTCCCTCACACCTCTTACCTGTAACTCTCAGGGCTACTCATCCTATTCCAACAAATGTGGCTGCACTTCAAGTGCATGAATATCTGCTTAAGCTCAGGCTTTTGGCCTAAGCCCAAGCTTTGGCTGGATGGATCCCTCAGGTGCTTGGAGCTCCCTATGAAATACCACATCTTTTAGTGATGCTACAGCCTCTTGTGTCACAAGTGCCTTGGCTATAGGCACCTCAGCTGGTAAAGTGATGTTGAATAGAACAGAGGAAGAACACAGAGAGAGAGAGAGAGATCCTCTCCAGGCACACTGTGAAGAGACAATAGAAAGCCATGATTGTTTGGATTCATATAAGAGAATATTCTTATTATTACATCATTCCCATGCTGGTGTTCATGTACAGGACAGAAACCAATCTCTTCCATTCCTCTCTGTCATTAGCTGCTGCTTTCATCTGCTCTGTAGTGTTGAGATCGACTATTCTGCCCTCCCTGCTAAGGCGTCTTCTGAAGTTTTCTCTTGGGCACCCTTGTTTTCTCACACCAGTTGGTTTCCACTTGACAGCTTGATGTGGGAGACTGTGTTGGCACCAGGAGTATACAACCCAAATATGTCCAACGCTTCCTTCTTGGATCTCCTAATTTCTTGGATCTCTTCACTAGTAATAGTCTTTCCATCCAATACCCAGAATCTTTCATAGGCTCTTATTTTAAAGGGCATCTAGTATTCTGACATTTTAATAGCTCTTCAGATGTATGTTAGCACTGAGATTACATTTGAATAGAAAATTCTCCGTTTTGTTTTAGTACTATACATCTTTGATTTCCGTATATTATTGACTTTAGTGGATGCTATGGATGCCTTACCTATCCTTGATATCACTTATTTCTTGAGGTCTCCATTGGCTACCATCATGCTGCCCAGGTAAATGTTCTACTTTCTTGATGTTTTTGCTTTCTAATATGATGTTACTGCTTAATGTCTGGGTTTCAAAGATGTTTGTTTTGACATAACTGATTTTGAACCCTGATTGGACTGCTGTTTTTGCCAAGGTATCTGTCTTTGTTTGAAGCTTTTCAGGTGTGTCACTCAATAGCTCAATATTATCATCAAAATCTAGGTCTTCTAAGCATTTGCCATCTACCCATGCTACACCAGTGTTGTGTGTGGGTAATATTCTTCTTCCTTATTCAGTCTATGGCAATGTCAAACATCAGCAGAGATAGAATGCAGCCCAATTTCATACCCATGGTCACTCTGAACTACTGAGTTGTGTGGCTAGCCATTCTTATAGTGCACTTTGCATTGCTGAACATAGCACTGATGATATTGACTAGCTGGAATTCTATGAAGCTGAAGCATATTAAATAATGAATTGCCTATGCAGACTGTCAAATACCTTTTGAAAATCAATGAATTGGATAATAAGGGGAGCCTGCCATTCTATACGTTCTTCTAGGATGGTCCTTGGTGTGAATATCTGATCTGATCTGCACAGGATTTCTTGGGCCTGAATCCAGCCTGTCCGTCCCTAAACTTTGCATTTGCTGCCTCTTTCCTACTGTGTAGAATCACACTACAGAAGGCTTGACCTACAACAGAGAGTAGTGTGACTCCTCTCCAGTTGTCACAATGAGTAAGAGCACCCTTTTTGGGTAATCTGACAGTGATTCTATGTTTCCACTGGTCAGGAGTGGGGTCTCTTTTTCCCAGACTCCATTGAACACCACTGCCAATTTTGACATGGATGACAGTTTCAACTGCTTTTAGCATTTCTTCTGTGATTTGATCATCTCCCTTCACATTGCTGTTTTTCAGCTTCTCGACTGCAGACTGTAATTCTGACCCCTCTGTTAGACCAGTGCTGATTTCAAGCTGATCGGGTTCAAATGTTTCATCAAATTCTGGGGCTGAGGTACTGCTATGTTGGAGGACTTCTTGGAAATGCTCTGCCCATCTGTTATTCTGTTCTACCTCTATTGTAAGTATTTTTCATTTTTATTTTTATTGGCCCCTTTCTTGTTTTTAAGTTTCCACACAGAGTTTTAGTCACTTGGCAAATGACTCTGGTTTTCTATCAGCTTCAGCTGCTAGGTCTTCAGCATATCTCCATTCATCTTTCTTTGCATTGCTTTTCACTGCTTTGTTAGTTTTCTTGTACTCTTCCTTTGCTTTCATCAGTATTTCATTGGTTTTTGAACTCAGGAGTTTTCCTTTCTGGGCTTTTCTTTCCTCAGTTGGACACATCTCATCATATATCCAGTTCTTGTGCTGTCCGTCGATATCCAGCTGCAACTGCTTCAGCTTGAATCACGTTGTCTCTGAGCATGGCCCATTTTTCTTCAGCATCTCACATGCATTGGCCTCTTACTCCAATTAAATAGTAATTAATAACGATGAATCAATTTTTGCTTTCAAATGGCAGGGAGAAGTTTGTGGTAAAGTATCAGTCAATTGGGAAATCTCACACTCTTCAGTTTCCCCTCGTAAACCAGAACAGGTGCATGCATACACCTGCACAATCCTCATTGCAGCGGTGTTGTCCATTATCTTGACCAGCCTCTCCTCCTAGCACCCTTACTTTTTTAATTAATGCACTTCCATGTAATGGTGGTTTCCCTCACACTGTCCCATATCACAGCTTACCTCTTTGCGTCAGTACATTCAGAATGGTCCCAGACATCAGACCTCTCTACCCTGGCAACCAGCTGTAGCAGGAGCTCTGGCTCCAGCTCTAACCTTTCTCTTGCTCCTCATGTACTACTCTCCTCTTCTTCCATTGTCCCCTTTCTCTCCTAAGTTGTAAGATTAACAAAAGTTGCAGGTACCCTTTGTGTCAGTGTCATTTGACTAGCAAGAGAGGGGCCACCTTGCTACCATGTACATGATGTTAAGGGTGAAAAAGGTGACCCCAAGCTCCCACTGCCTGCCTACCATTACAGCAGTTGGAGTTATAGACAGGTGAGCCAGACCTGACTCTTGTTGAGGAGATAAATAATTTCCCTTTCTTTTCAATGTTTTTCCTTTGCATGTATACTGGTCAACTGTCCTTTACCAACCCATCTAATATTGTTGTATTTTTCCCCTCAGAGGCAGAGAGCCTCTTATGGCTGAAGTTTCTCACGGCCAAAGATGCCCCTTGGTTTCTTTTTCCCACCCAAGCTATATAGCATATGTGAAAAATATACCATGTAAGCAAGTCAGAAGACACGGTTCTTTGCTCCTTATCTTCTGTGGGTGCTTGGAAACATTTATGAAAGTGCACACAACTGTTGTAAACATTAAAAGAATGAAACTTTTGGAGCTAGAACAGAAGTTTGACTTTCTTGGTACACCTGACTTCTGGATACCATCGAAATGACGGCTTTGTACTCTATTTCCTGATTGTTTTCAGGTTCTCTTTAAAATACTTCTGGGTTTTGTATATGTAGGTTTTTCTCAGGATGGCACCAACACTTCCCTTAACACATCTTCCAGATGGCTAATATTGCAAAGTTGGTTGCAGGTGAAGTCTTGCTAACAAAGTGATCCAGAGTTTTACTGGGCAAGTGTTCTTCACAGATTAATCCATGGTGTTGTCTTAGGTGTGGTTCTCCTTCATAAGTCCTCAGTCTGTGTCTAGATCTACAAGGCAATTCTCTACAGTCATGAAATTCACAACGCTTTATGCTTTCTGTATGAGTGAGTGAAAGGATATAGATGCTCTGACTGGGTTCTCACAAAGTTTCTGGAGAGAGAAGTACTGCAATGGATCTCACAGCACACTGGGCTGTTCCAGAAAGGTCTGGTCTGAAGGAATGATTTAAAAGGATTATGACTAAGATCAATTAAAATATTAGCATTAAATTGCTAGATGAGAGGAAAAAGGGCAAAATACCTCAGAATGACAGTCTGTGCTGAAGTCTTTGGTAGAGCCCCCATATCCTGCTCTTGGGTTCTGTCACATAGTTCAGTGGCTTATCCTTCTGGCATCAGGTGTGACCACTGCCTCAGTTCCCCTCCTTTGTGTAAGTTAGATTAGCTATTTGGCTATAACAAAAAATCTCTTCCCTCGCTAGTGCAAACTAAGTTTAAAAATAAAGTCTCTCTCCTAGAAGGGTTTTGGTTTTAATAGCTCAAATGGCATCACTTGTCCTGAGTCTGGATAACTTATACACACAAATGTCTCCAAAGAGTTATACAGCAAACCCCTCATTTTGAGCCTTCCTTCAGGCTTGGTTTTCCTCAGCCCTCACTGGGCCAATCTATTACAGTCTTTCCAAGCCTTCTTTTTCAGGCTTGATTCAGCAGCCTGGCTCTACATTTCCTTTCCCTAGTTTCCTGTCATCTAGGAATCCCACTTTGAGCCTTATACACTCCAAGTCTCTTGACATCACGCTGATAAGACCTTTCTTATGAAGTGCTTTTCTCTTCCAGCCTCTCTCCCTCTTTTGAGGAAAAGGGATGTTTTTTTATATCCCTGCCTTTCCCAATATGCCTTACTAGACTACATATCCCATTACCCCCATCCAAGTCTCAGAATGTGTGGAGTCTGGCCTGAACCTGGAACAGGATAAGAGTGGGGTCTTGAACTTGTTTTAACAGGATAACTCCCACTATGATGTACACATTCCCTGTTCTTTACCTGATAAGCCAGAAAAAGATAAAACTCCAGAAATGCACCAGCTATGGTGCTGGCGACAGCAGTTTTGTTAAACCAGTTTTTTCTGTGCTTTTCATTCATGCTGTGTTGTGCTGTTCATTACAGTATGTCAGTGGTATTACTCTCTTATTTACAATTCTTTCTTTCTTTTCAGCTGCAGGAATGAAAAGGAAAATCAATGCCATTAGAGAAGGAATGATGAGCTAACCTCCTACAAGGTATGTGCTCATCTATATAATTTCCTCAGAGGCCACATCTCTGAATATACTGCATAGATTGTGCATATGATGGAAATATGGAAGGAACTGTAAGAAAAAAAATCCAAAAAGGATGTATGGTGCCATAGCTCATTATATTTGATAAGGATTTAGGAACGTCCAGGGTCAGACCACCATACCCTTCCTGACATTACAGGAACTGCCCCATGATTAGAAAGTCAGGAAAGAAACACAAGAGAAAGATTGAATTAAATGGCACAGGAGACAGGGTTTCTGATGTAATTTTTCAGGGATGAAACAACATTCATACCTCAATAGCATCATTGTATCTTGCAGTCAACCTGTGCATCGCTCCATAAAGCCACAGACAAAACAGCTGATAAAACTCCACATGTGGGGTTCACCACCCAGAAAGAGAGATGCCCTCTTGCAGTCTGTGGGATCTCAGCACAGCACTGCTCTCTAACAGCAGGATCATCTTCCATTGTACACTATATGTAAAAAAAAACAACAAAAAAAACCCCTTTGAGTAGCCGGGAGTACTTTGCACACCGTACAGCGAAGCCATGGGCACAAATATTTGCAAGACTTTGTTCTTCCAAAGTGAGGATGCTGCACTGTGATATTGGATGATGCATCATGGTATAGATTATAGTATTATATATTAACACTGTGTATTTCAATGTACTCTGCAGGTCTTGCTGAGGATGTTGTATTACCCTGTGGGGATATGCACTCAGTTTATTTCCTTTGCTGTAATGACTGAGGCAGGCATAGGGTGTTTTGAATGGCCGACTCATAAAGTCCATTGAGAGGTATTATTCATTAGTGGAGTCAACACCATTTGTGTAGCATGTCACGATACATCAACCAACTCTGCTGCGTTAATATAAAGCCCTTAATAAGGTGCACTCAAAGGAAGAAGACATTGTACAAGTATTAGACAGTTACTAGGTCAATATTTCGTATGTTGGGTTGTTTGCCAGTTGCTGTACATTGACTATCATAGTAAAACCAAAATACAGCCTGATTACTTAATATGTAATCTTTAAGTAAGGTTGTTCAAAAAGCAGGATAAGTTTGATTTTACTTAGAAGCGCTATATTTGGACACAAAGGAAAAGCAACAATAAGCTATATTGTATCAATATTCCTCAGTTTCCTAAATAATAAATATACTGTACTGCATGGGGGTATTCTCAGAGATCCCTTAAAGATTTGCAGTGCCAGGTCCTTTTGGGATAAATAGGTAATGCTGTTGAATCATTTTGTCTGTGGACACTGGAAGGCCATTCTGAAGCAATTAAAATGCTCTGATTTCCTCAGAGAACATCAGGAGTCGCTTTATGGGCCCTTTATTGTGGGTGGTGTGGTTGTGTAGTTCCATGGGACTGCAAAGAAGGGATGGGGTGGGAAGGTCGGGTCTGGCTGTAGTGATGGGATTGGTGAATTTTGGGAAGGGTGTGGGCTGAAAGGCTTGTATCTCTTCTGGGCCAGAGCTATGGCTGTGGTGCATTGTCTGCAGTGTGTATGGTGGTTTCACTAGTGGTGAGGTATCTCTGAATGGAGGAGCAGAAGTTATGTACTGTTGGATACCATAATTTTTCATTTCCTTGGTTTTTTCCCCTGTGTTACAAATGTTACGTATAGACCTACATTAGCTGACACACAGTTTATTAATTAGAGGGATAGTGTGTGTGTGTGTGTGGTCTTCCTACTACACTATTGTAAATCTTAACGGACAGTCACATATTTATCAACTTTTCTCTTCCCTGTCCTAATTTTGGCATCATTTCCTCACTCTCAGCCCTGACTCAGTTCCTTCTTCCATCCTTCTGCAGACTCAGGATCTGCCTCTCTTCCCCATCCAAAGGCTCAACTGTATGTGGAATGAATTTAAATGCCTTAAATACAGAATGTTAATTATCCGATGCAGAGTTCTCTCTCAGCTATCTGGTCTGTGTCTCTTTGGCTGGGTGCCATCCATGTACAGTGTAAGCACAAACAATCCACAAAGATACCTATAGAAAGCATATTTCTCTCTGTAATTCTGATTGATGTTACTTCTATTATTTAGAGGGACTTTCTTATGCTGAGTGTGATGGGGTGGAGTAGGTCCAGAAGCTGCCTGCTGGAGGGAAGCAGAGAGGTCCTCCAAGCTGCCTAGAGCTGTTGTATGGGAAGCAGCCAATCAGGGCCCAGCATGCTAGTATAAGAAGAGCTGCAAGGCCAGCGTGAGATCAGTTCCTTGTTGGACTTGGAAGAGAGTGGAAGGTGTGCCTGTCTGGCTGATGGAGCTATACGACCTTGGCCATAGCACTGCTGGCAGAGGCTGAGGGGAATGCCAAGGAGTTCTGGACTGGCTACTGGGATTCCACCAGGACAATGCCCTGAGGTAAGGGTGAAGATTGTGCTGGAGCCACAGGGAAGTGGCCCAGGGAATTAGAGTAGCAGTGTGGCTAAGATAAAGAGACATAGCACAGCTGCTATCTATAGAGTCCCTGGGCTGTGGCCAGGTGCCCCCCACCAGCCACTTGGGCTTTGAGGCACCCCAGAAGGGGAACTGAACTGTAGTCGCCCAGCTGGAGAGCTGTGGCCAGAAAGGCCCTGACAGGTGGACAGTACCTCTAGAGAGGGAGCCCGGGAGCACTGCTCTATAGTTGAAGCAGGGGCAGATTGAGAGAAACTTTACAGAGGGGACTGAGAGAGGCCCCTGTTGGACTTGTACCCCAGAGGGGGTTTGTTTTGTTTTTATTTCACATACAGATGGTGTGTGACTCGATTGGAGGGCTGAGTTACTGAAGACCCACCACAAACAGAGAGAGAGAGTGTGCAAGCACACACACAGCTGGTGTGGGGGAGGGTATGCATGAGAGATGAGTGCACCCCATTACAGTCAGCATAAGCTGGTTGCTCTTCATTCCTCTGTCATTGCTATTAGGGAGGCTTATGCAAAAGATGGGTCCTTACATTGCACTCTAAAGGTTTACTACGCAATTCTAATCTCTGGTGGCAAGTTGGTTCAAAGATATGGGCCTTTTGCTGAAAACACCCTACAAGTAGCCTGTAGGGGGGCAGTTATCCTGCTCCTCTGAAAGGCTATGCTGACTGGGGAAGCAGCCATGGTTGGGGCCATGCCACAGTCAGGCCACAGCTAGCCCTATAAAAGGACTGTGAGCCAGGAGCTAAATCTCTCTCCAGTTTTTGAGAGAGAAGGACCTGCCTGCCTGGGAGAAAAGGTACCTGAAGTGGAGCGAGGCTGGGGAAAGGCAAGCAGGGCTCGGGAGCTCCAGTTTGGCAACTCCCCAGGCTTCAGGCCTTGTTACAGGCCCGAGATCGATACTGGGGGCTGCAGAGGGGCATCGTGTGAATAGACAAAGGCAACAGGTACTATCCCCTTGCTGATGATAAGCGGCCATTATGGACTGCAGTTTGCCCCAGTGAGAGGGGCTAGATGATGACTGGCAGCCATCTGCCAGGCAAGGTGGGATTAAAGGATTGCGGGTTTCCCTGAGAGGGGAGATCCAGAGTGTGGGGGCACTGCCAGGGGCAGCACCCGAAGGTAAAGGGGCACCGGGGTCTGGGTGGGACACAGGGGCCTAAGGCTAATTCTCTGGATGACTAGCAGGAGGCACCGCACTGGTGAGTCTCGCATTGCTACACAGCATTAGAAAGTTTCACTCTAGGCTCTCAGCACCCATATAGATTGCAACAAGGGCAGTGAATCAGGAAGACTAAGGAACTGTGTAAAATGGCAAGCTCCTAGCCCAGTCGGACTTTACCTCTGATGACTGTGACTTTGAATTGGAGTAAGAATTATATAGTGTAGAGAGCAGAGTACAGAAGTTGAGAAGTTTTTTCAATTTTTCTTGCCCAAGGTATGGGTTGCTGCTTGGCCTTCCCATTAATCCCAGGTGGAGTACACTGCATTGCAGTAATCTAACCAGGTGTCCTTAATCACCTGCTATTGGCCAGTTGGGAGGGATATAATTATGGAAAACTTTTTGTTCACACAGTGGATTTCATTACAATATTTATAAGTATTCTAAGGAATACTCCAGCAGTATGAAGTATATTGTTATCTACTTAAAAGAAAAACACGTAAAGATTTTATTAGCAACCACTGTATCCATAACACACTGTTATACTACACAACTCAATGTATTTTATACATCATATATACAGTCAATTTCCCGCAGATGACAAAATATTTCTGCTCCAGCCATGTTGAAGAACATTACACAAGAAATACCTGTTTCTTTCACGTAATCAGCACCATCTCTAGAGAAGAGTAAATAGTTACACATTTACCTGACACTGCAGATGCTGAACATGCTTGTAAAATGGCAAGTAAGGATTAAGAATTCATTTCACAAAGCCCTTCTAAATGTTATAAATACAAAAAACTAGATAAAAGATGTCACTTTACAGAGTGATGTGCACATTCTGGTTTCACTTATTACAAAGATTATATTATTTCTTTGCACCTCCATCATTCAGTCTGTCTGCTGTGTGCACGCGCGCACACACGCACACACACACATTTTTTACATACATGTATCACAGTCCTAAATGGAACTATTTTGTCAATCACATACATACATATACATTAGAAAATTATATGTGCATACAGATTTTATATACAAATATACATAGATTAATATAATACATATTATTATTGAATGTCTATAGATATATGTATATTCTGATGTATGTGTGTGCGTATATGTGATTGAAATAGAATGGCTGAATGGGAATTTAGGAGCGCATGCATTGTGATACATGTATAGCTATATAATATGGATAACATAGAACATGTGTGTGTGTGTGTGTGTGTACATACATTCATAGTTCCATAATGGCTATATATGTATAATGACACAGAATGATGGTCTGAGAGTATGAGTGCATGCATTGTGATAAATCATCTCCAGTGTCTGGATGCCAATTTGAAAGCTAAGCCATTGCATGTTTTGTTCATACAACAGGACTATCAAAGGGCAGAAAGCTGATGTTTAAAATCCATAAAAGGATGCTTCAGCAGCTGTGCTATCAGCTTCCAAGTCTGGCACTTCCCTGCTGCTTTCTTCAGCTACAATAGATTGCAATTCAATAGAATTCAAGGCTTTTGCTGTCTAATGCAGCTGGGCAGCAGGCCCAGAGGTCCTTTCAAACTGAGGTTTTTGCAATTCTTTCTAATCCATGGGAGATCCTAGTGTTCTTCTGCTTTACAAAGACCAGCAAAACTTCAGAAACACAGGGAGGAACGAATCCTTCAGTGGCAAGTTCAGGTAGAATGCACTGCATGAAAATGAGGATAGATGCATAGTAGTCTATTGTGCTAACCCTAGACCCAGCCTTCCCAGGAGATCTGTGCCAGATGGGACCTTTCATACATGGCTCTTATCCTTTGCTCCTCAGAGAGCATCAGTTGCCTCCACAGCACTATTCCCCTGACTCAGATCCTAAAGGAAGACTGGACCTTTTCTGCAACCCCTATTGCTCTCAAGGATCCCCTTACTTGAATCTTGTGGAAAGATAGCCGGCAATGGAGGGATCTCTGGCTGCCCAGCTCTGGTGGAGTCAATGACTGGATTGGTAGCCAGTATAGAGGCAAATGGATTCACTCTGGATGCCCCTGAATTTCAGAGTTTAGAGGCAAAATCCCCTGTTCATATGAGGGGGCTTCATGGAGGAACTCTGTAATGGTAGCTTCCTAGGGCCTTCCTCCCCATTGAACAGCATCCCTTGGGTTTTGCTTCTGGAGGGAGCAGTCAGGCCTCTTAAGGGTTATTCTTCTTTGATTATCTATATGGATTCTACTCTGGGTGTGCATGTGCCCAGTGTATGCAAGATCAGATTCTTTTGGCTAGCAATGTCTGTTCGGGCAGAGGCTGTGGCCTGGATGACCTTTCCCCAAGAGGATAATGGGTGGAGTGGGCCCAGCTGTTTTTCTGCCTGTGGCAGTGAAATGGAATCACTGCAGTATTCAATTCCCTGAATAACGTGAGACTTTGCTAATCTTGGAGATATCCCTATAGAGAGAGTTAATATAATTAGTACAGTTAGTATAATTTTTATCCTTTTGTCACTGTTGGCCTTAAAAAAACCAAACAAACCTTTTAATTAGTGTTGGTGATGTGGACAGTACTGGGATTTAGCTGCTGTGGCTGAAACCAAATCTCCAAGGTTCCAAACTTCTCTCCAATGACGAGTCCATTCCACTTAATGATGGGCTCTCAAGGTGCCTTTTTTGCCTCCGAGAGGGGCACATCCATGATTGATGGTTGGTGTGTCTTTCTCCACAAAGACACAGAAAACACGGGAGGCCTGTCTGAAACTTTCACCATTACTGTCCTCATTAGAGTGCTCTGTACCTTGGTACTGGCCATCTGTACTGCTATGATACTAGTTCCAGTGGTTGTGGAACTCAAGTTTGCCCTAGAACTCTAGACAGGGTAGCCCCACCATTGTAAGTGGAGTACTCATTTTCTTCCTCCTCTTCAGAGCACAGTAGGGAGGTATCCCTCATCCACTCATCTCACTTCCACTCATGTGACCACCACTGGTCTGACGGGGAATCTAGGAGCTCTCACTGTAAATGTAAACTGATGGGATCTTGGAGAAAGCATTCACCGTGGTATCCACCTGTAAGCACTAGCTTCTTACAGTATGCATTCTTGGCCTTACTGGGTGTCTTTGGATATGCATCTGACTAAGAAGTCTGGCTGTACTGACCCACCTCACTGAGTTCAATTTCCCTGCGAGCCATAAGAAGCTTCATAGAATTGCTCTAGAAGGGCCTCCTGTACAGTCTCACACTGTGTACTGGGAAGAACAGGACCTACAAGTGATGGAAGAGCAATTGATACCAGCAGTGAGCTCTTCCTCACGAGTTGAAACAGTAGCAGCCTCTGCTCCTAGTCAGCTGGATAAGTAAAAAATATTTTAGGAACTTTTGCCCTCATAGTGGAAATTCAGACCCTTATGCCTGGACTATATTGTGCTGTTCTTCATAAAGACAAAGTGACTCCTAGGACTCACCCTAAGCTTCTACCAAAATTGTTTCCAGTTTTCATTTAAATTGGATGATTCTCCGGCTGCTTTTCTTTCCCAAGCCCCTCTTAATCCAAGAGGAAGTCAAATTGCACATCCCTGACATGGTTTTAGGGCTCTCTCATGTTAGCCAGACAGAACAAGACCCTTCAGGAGCTGTCCCAGGCTGTTTGTAGCATTTGCAGATAGGGTTAAAGTTTGGGTAATATACCTCTGAAGACTAAGCAACCATCTAATAGTATATAATGATACTATGACTTTGGGCATTCATCTGCATGGATGGATCTATTCTTTCTACAAGGGCTCAGGAAGGTTCTTTGAGAATGTGGGAACATTGGTAATATATTTGATTCCATTGTGGACCTCAGTTTGCCCATGTGCTTGGTTTGCTATGCAGTGAGTGTAAAAAACAGGAGACATGAGGCATATTTGTCATTTAACTGTTTCAGGTGATGTAACTAGGTGGTTAAGGACTTGCTGGGGCCAATCCTTATCAATGAAAGATTCTACAGATTCTGTATTGGTAAAAGAACCAAGTGGGGAAGTGGTGCGAGAGCATCCAGAGCATAGGCCCAGCCCCAGTGGACACAACTGGCCGAAAGAACCTGATCTTGTTCAGATGGGATGCATGAGCCCAGATGTGAGATGCGTGTGAACAATACATTTTGAAGTTCCACCACTACTGTAGGGTATTTCACCATTCTCTTTCCACTCCCAGGGGCAGCCTCAAGGATGGCCTTAGAAAATTAATAGTAGCTGATGACAGACATACTGGAGTCATTAACATTAGTACTTTCATTGCAGTAGTGCCTGAAGCCCTGATTAGACATAAGGCTTAATTGTACTTAGGCACTGCCCCAAAGAGCTTATATATCTAATGGACAAAACCACACAGAAGGCAGTTGGGAAAGTCAAGGCAACATTAAAATGCACAATGCTTTACATTGTGCTATCAGTTATTTCACTGGCCCCTCTGGGGATACATTTCTACTCTGTGTAAACTGATAGTGTCCGAAAGCTTAGGAAGAATATTTCAGGTTAAAAACAATTTTACAAAATCTAATATGGACAGAAATATTTTCTTGAAAAAAATAACAAAGAATGTGATTTGCATGTATTCATTCCCCTGCAACATTTTTCTCTTCAAATACTACAAGATTATACTAGTCCATCAGTACCAGGATAAAAAAATAACTAGAAAATAGTTTGGTCCAGTATTTTTTTGTCCTAGCTGAGTGAAATGCAAAATGAAAACAAACTATATAAATGATGAAAAGAACATAGCCAATTGAAACAAAATAATGAAAAGAAAATGGGGGTTATATAGTTTAAAACACAAACATTTTTCCCATGTAGCATTTAAGACTAATATATGGAAATGTGCAATCAAGTTAAAATTGTTACAATTCCTGCACTAAGGAATAGTTATTGCAATTGCTGGGAAATGTTCTGGAAACTTACCTAGGAGTGGGACACAGTCCTTGGTGCTTCAATATCTCTTATTTGGAGCATGTCTACACTGCCCCTCAGTTTGGATTGTGGAGGCATGAGTAGCAGTGCACACCAAAGTGCTGCACTGTCACTCCCCAGTGTGGATGCTGTGGGAAAGAACTAAGAGGTTCCCACTTTGCAAGTTGGCAGGGCCTGATTAAATACATGGTAGAATACTCAAGGAGCTGACTGAGGAGATATCTGAGCCGTTAGTGATTATCTTCAAAAACTCATGGACTATGAGGGAGAGATTCCAGAAGACTGGAAAAGGGCAAATATAATGCCCATCTATAAAAAAGGAATATAAAAACAACATGGGGAATTACAGACAAATCAGCTTAACTTCAGTACCCAGAAAGATAATGGAGCAAATAATTAAGCAATCCATTTGCAAACATCTAGAAGATAATAAGGTGATAAGTAAAAGTCAGAATGGATTTATCAAGAACAAATCATGTCAAATCAACCTAATAGCTTTTTTTGACAGGGTAACAAGCCTTGTGGATAGTGGGGAAATAGTAGCAGTAGTATATTTTGACTTTAGGAAGCTTCTGATACTGTCTCGCATGACCTTCTCATAAACAGACTAGGGAAATACAACCTAGATGGAGCTACTATAAGATGGGTACATAACTGGTTGGAAAACCATTCTCATAGAGTAGTTAGCAGTGGTTTACAGTCAAGCTGGACTGGTATATCACATGGGGTCTGGCAGGGATCAGTTTTGGGTCTGGTTCCGTTCAATATCTTCATCAGTTATTTAAATAATGGTATAGGGAGTACATTTATAAAGTTTTCAGATGTCACCAAGCTGGGAGGCATTTCAAGTGCTTTGGAGGGTAGGGTTAAAATTCAAAATGATCTGGACAAACTGGAGAAATGGTCTGAAATAAATAGGATAAAATTCAATAAGGACAAATGCAAAGTACTCCACTTAGGAAGGAGTAATCAGTTGCTCACCTACACAATGAGAAAACACTGCCTAGGAACGAATACTGCAGAAGGGGATCTGGGAGTCATTGCGGATCACAAGATAAATCTGAGTCAAAAGTGTAACACAATTGTCGAAAAAAGAAGCAAACATAATTCTGGGATGTATTAGCACAGTGGTTCTCAACTCTGGTCTACTGCTTGTTCAGGGAAAGCCCCTGGTGTGCTTGCTGGTTTGTTTACCTGCCGATACTGCAGGTTCGGCTGATTGCCACTGTCCCAATGGGGATAGCCTGCACCACTTCCTGCAGCCCCCATTGGCCTGGAGCAGCAAATGGGAGCTGCAATCGTCCGAACCTGCGGGGGCGGCAGGTAAACAAACCGGCCCGGCACACCAGGGGCTTTCCCTGAACAAGCGGTGGACCAGAGTTGAGAACCACTGTATTAGCAAGAGTGTTATAAGCGAAACATGAGTAGTAACTCTTCCACTCTACTGAGCACTCAGAAGGCCTTAATTGGAGTATCATGTCCAGTTCTGGGTGCCACATTTCAGGAAAAATGTGGACAAATTGGAGAAAGTCGAGGGGAGAAGAACAAAAATGATTAAAGGTCTAGAAAACATTACTTATGAGGAAAGACTGAAAAAATTGCATTTGTTTTGTCTGGAGAAGAGAAGATCAAGGGGGGACATAATAGCTTTCAAGTACATAAAGTTGTTACAAGGGAGGAGAGTGAAAAAATGTTCTTCTTCACCTCTGAGGGTAGAACAAGAGGCAATGGGCTTAAATTGCAGTAAGGGAGGTTTAGGTTGGACATTAGGAAAAACTTCCAACTGTCAGAGTAGTTAAGCACTGGAACAAATTACCTAGGAAGGTTGTGGAATCTATATCACTGGAGATTTTTAAGAATAGATTAGGCAAACACCTGTCAGGAATGGTTTAATTATTACTTAGTCCTGCTTTGTTGCAGGGGACTGGACTACATAACCTACTGAGGTCCTTTCAGTTTGACACTTCAGTGATAATTCTCCAAAAGCTGTGTAAAAATGTACAGAAGTGTATAGTCCTGTGAAGTGTATGTGTATTTGAGCATGGTATTTTTAAATCAGCATCTAGAAACTACCATATCAATAGTTTGAATAATTGGTAATATCCACTCACAAAAATTGTTTGGAATTATAAATAAAATATGAAATTATACAAGAACTGTGTGCACAAGCATTTAGTTACATAGCTGAAGAAGTCTCTGAAAAAATACTGTTTGTAGGTGTATATGCAGCTTGTTCTTACTTTGGGGGTTTTGCAAAGAATACATTATTCATACTTTCACTGATTAAAAACTGACATGCAAACTGTGATTTAATCACAAATTAAACAGGAATTAAACATCTGCTTCTTTCTGCAATGCATGTAGCTGGAATGAAGTACAGTAGCTTTGCTATATCATGTGACTAACAGTGATTTCCATGACAGAGGAGTTGATATTAAAAATGATATTAAAAAAGTTTACTGTTATGGCTAAAGCAGGTTGGGAAATTGTGTTTTTGATTTTATGGAAAAAACTTTGATGAACATTTTTTTTTTCATTTTCTTAATTTCCCATGGAAATTTGGGTGTTTTCAGTGTCTTTGACACTTTTCAAGGAAAGCAGATACTTTCTAATGAAATTTCAGTAACTTGGAGTCATTATTGTCTGCTGAAAAGGGTTTTGAACAGAAATTTTAACCGGTCCCTTTGTAGGGTTTTAGTAACTTACCATGATATTAGATTCTATGCATAGTAAAGTATCACAACTTCTTTCAGTAAACTCAAATGGCCAGATCCTGAGGTCTAGCATTTTGCACACAACACAGCTCAGAGAGGAGTGGTGGAAAGGTGGTCTTATGCCCTGACACAACTGCATGATGATCCCCTCCCCTGGCATAATGTAGAACTGCCTCAAGGTATAAGAATAGAATGAATATAATTACTCAATTATTTTCTTTGTATATGTTATATGTTGCATGTACTCCTATACATTGCACCATTGTGCTAGGCACTGTACAAACATAACGAAGAGATGGTCCTTGCCCCAATGGTCCTTGCCCAGAGCCCTGTTGAGTTTAAAAGAACTTTTAAATCATTTAAACATGTATAGCCTATGCTAAACAGTACCCTTGTCCACCCTACTGTCCTGTTACACTCACTTGTCTTAAATTACACACTGATCTTGCATATACTCATGTGAATGCTTCACTTCAAGCATGTGAATAATCCTGTTTGCTTCAATAAGACAATCCTTATGCTTAAAGTCAAGCAGTGCATGTATGTAGGGTTGGGGCCTTAGATTGCAACCGTTTCAGGGCTTTCTATGTGTCTGTATAGTAAGCTACCAAAGCAGGGCTCCAGCTATGTTACTGTTATACAAATAATAATAATTTAGGTGCCAGTGAACATATTCACTAGTTTCTCACTCTCTTACACAAACACTCATCCAAAGGCTGGTAGCATAATCCAATCTTTTTCCACAGTGGCTTTATAGGATGAAACTATGTTGCTACTGCTTCTCCTTGTAATTGTAGATAATAGGTGTAGACGCACAGTAAGCTTATCATTGCTGCTGTGTGCTCCAGTAGTACACTTCCAGTAATCTGATTGTCTCGACAGGAGGATTTTAGAGATACACTTCAATTCATTTATTCCGCTGGATGACAGTAGGGCTAAGAGTATGTATGACAAAGATTTAGGAATGTAGATGCTGTACAATGCCAAATGTTGGCTGACTAGATATTTCCTTGATCTGTCTTTGCTTTAATAAGATTTCTCTATATTATGTAAGGTTTCTTAATTGTGTGCTGGTCAACAGCAGAACCTAAATATATTGTCATTCAACTACCTAATTAAATAAACTCTTAACAGTTTATAGAGGCTATCTATGAATCTGCGTTTGTAGTAATGCGCTGCAAAAATAAATAAATACATAAACAAAATAATATAAAAATCCCAGCATGATCTCCTTACTATGTAACCTCACTCCTGTTGGAGTGAGTATGGGGAGTATGGGAGTCACTGAAGGTAAGTATTTCTTCCCTGTGGCTTTTTACACAACTTTGGGGACTTGGGCCTGAGGTTTCTCAGTATGCTCTGTGTTGTATGCCAGATTATATTCACTTGAGACCAGACTCACTCAGATAAACCACTAGGACAAAATTTTATTCTGTAAGGAAACATCAAACAGGTCTCCCAGGCTGCCTCATGCTCCTAGCTTCAATGCTGCTAGGAGGGCAGAAGGTAATTCCTGGCAGGAACCAGGAAGTTTTCCCAGCATGCAGCAGTTTGTAGTCCACAATTTGAGGTTGCATACACCTGTAATTCAGTGCATGTGAATTGTACATTTGGCATACTAATAAGCTGGCCAATTTGAATATTGGACTTCCCATGTCAAAGCTTCTAAGCAGCATTTTGGAAAAGCAATGTCCTCAAATGTCTTCTCTCATTGTTTTTCCATCTACCCATTCTACTTGGTCTTCCATGAAAGGAATGGATGGGGTGGCTATTTTGAGAGCTTTATTGTGCAAATATTGCTGGATACACTTGATTGTATGCTTACAGTATCAGTGTAGTTCAAGGGCCTTACCTATTTTCCATTGTAAATGGAAATAAACGTGCCTTTCCTTCTCATCAAACCCAACTGACACTGTGAGATAAGCCTTAGCTATTAAGGGTAGCTTTGAAAATGTGTTCTGCTTATTTCACTTTATACAGTTTGTCATTCAGACCCATCTAAAAACCGTAGCTCTGTGCTTATTTCAGCCAGACAGTCCTCTGAAAATCACACAAAGCTACACTTCTGCAATGTATAATGGGATACCCCTAGACTAGAAAATGTAAAGTATCCAAATGATAAACATAATGGCTGATTTTAAAATAATGCCAAAATAACAATCCTTTGAGTTCATATTTAATATAGATAAGTAACTTGAACTGCAGTTGTTCAATGTATGAGGCTATTTATGCATAAATCACTTAGTTCAGCTTGAATTTAACATTGATAGGACATAATTGATCTTTAGAAGTTTTATGAAGGAATCACAGACTGTGAAATTAAAGGAGGTTCTGTTGTTTAACTTTGCATTTCTATTAGCTGATGGGAATATCACAGGCGGTAGAAAGATACCTGTTTTTCTCTACAGGGAGAAAGTTTTACAGATAGTTTTTATTCACATTAATTCTATTGACCTATTGCTGTAAAATATGTAGCAGCATTTTGCTTTCTAATTCATATCTGGAATTCCCACAATTATTAACTACGTGCTGGTTAATTGATTCATGTTTGTGAAAAATCATTATATTTAATCAGACTTGTACATGAGATGCTTTAATTTCAGAACAGCACCAAGCCCACTGGCCTAGAATCTAGGAGATCTGGGTTCTATGCCCAGTTTTGTCAGAGACATGCCATGGACTTTGGGCAAGCCATTTAGACTGGTATTTTTAAAGGATCATATTGGGAATCAATGGTATTTAGGTGTCTGAATGTTGATGATGGTTGGGTGCTTAACTCTCCTAGGTGCCTTTGAAAATCGCAGTATTAATCTTTGTACCTGAGTTCCCTATATGTAAAATAGGGCTAATAATATTTTGTTCGCTCCCAAGGCTGTTGTGAGGATAAGCACATCAATATCTGTGAGGTGTGGGTGCCAACTTGCCCTCTTTTCTGTGGGTGCTTGATCCCCTCTCTTTGCCCCCGCCCTGCGTTCCAGCCCCTTCCCCAAAGTTCCTACCCCAACTCCGCCCCCTCCCTATCCCTATTCCAATGCCTTCCCCAAATCCCCACCCCGTTCCCGCCTCTTCCCTGCCTCCTCCCCTGAGCATGCCATGTTCCTGCTCCTCCCACCCACCCATAGCATGCAAACAGTTTGTTGGTGGCTGGGCAGAAACTGAATTGTCACAGCTCTACAGAAGTTAATGGAGCTATGCCAATTTGCATCAGCTGAGAATTTGCCCCTCACTTCCTAAGTCATCTACTTGAAGATAGGTAACCTGTATAGAAGAGGGTAAGAAAGAAGAAATATCACAAGGTAGATTTTCGGATTAGCAAATTTAATGAGCAACTCCCATTAACAGTCTGAAAATTCCCCCCAATGATGAAACGATGTTACTGTATTAACTGTGTCATGGATATCTGGAATAGTATATAGTAGTAATACTTTACAACAATGCATTACAGCACCAATACATTCAATTTCCAGCAGGAAAAAATGTGTTTTAATAATTTGTAGTTTTACAAGATAAGGAAGCAAGTGTTAAAGACAGGAGAATGGCCATTATACAGGATAATGCTCAGGGTGCAAAGCCTGCTGCTAAATTTCTCATACGCAGTAAAGCTTGTATCTACATTTTTAACAAGAGAGCAGCGTGGTACCTTTTTTTTTGTTTACTTCTGAATAATTCCTCAGCATGGACAGGTGGTATTTAAGGAAGCTAATGAGAAGAATGACTTGGCTCAGAATGACAGAGTCAGAAGATACTTCACAGCTGGCCTGTCTCAGAGGGACTGAGAATGAAACAGACATTTTCAATTACTGCCCAATGTTGAGACTCTGGTAATACTTTCTCACTAGCCACATGCTCGGAGCAATAATCACGTATACCCTTCATCTGTTTAAGTAGGTGCTTTAGCATGGAGAAGGCTGAGCTTTATCTTGTAAATACATCTTGCTTCATTTGCTGGCATTGGCACATTTTGTTGTTGTTGTTTCTGCTGAAACTCAGCTAAAATATGACAGGCTTTGATAGAGTGCCTCCATTGTTCTTGTTTTTTTTCTTCTTCTTGATAATACCTATCGCATTTTGCACTTCTCTATAAAAATGAAGGCTGCTTGGTGATGGTAAGTGTAAGGTGTAAGAGAAACATGACAGAAACAGAAAATTTATATTGTGTGTGGATTTGATAATGTTGGTTCAAAAGTCCTGCACAAATAAGTCCCTCTTTTGATTTCTTCGAGTATCCATTCAGAATCAAAACCACTGCAAATGCCTTTGAAAAATCTGGCCTCAGGTCAGTGCTTAATTTGTAATGAAAGAAGTGCTGGGGCTGAAGCAACTTTTTTCCGTTCATAACTGATGCAGCAAGCCCCAAGGTGAAGGGGCTATGAATTGCCAAGCCTAGAGGTTCCTGAGCTCAGCCATGGAAACTCTGGCACAAATGAAGCACTGCCTCAGATAAATTATTAACATCATGGATTTCACCAAAACTTTTAAACTTGTAAAGAAAGTGCAAGAGATGTAATGCCTTGAGTTCCTCCAGAATAGGTTCAGTGGGGCCGAAAGAAATTGATGCCTCATTTAAAGCATTATCATTGAAGTCACAGCTTTATACCTTCTAATCTGGTACTTTTCTAAACTCAGTTTCATTTTTGTTCCCCACTGGGTCTGTTCTAGGACAGAGGTTCTCAAACTTAATTGCACTACAACTCCCTCCTGACAACAAAAATTATTACATGACCCCAGGAGGAGAGACTGAAGCCTGAACCCAGCTGCCCCAGCTGGCAGGGCCAAAGCCTGAGCCCCATTGTCCTGGGATGGGAGTGGGGGAGGGAGGGGAGCAAAGCCAAAGCCCCAGGGCTTCAGCCCCAGGCAGGCAGCCTGTAACCTAAGCCCTGCTACCCAGGCCAGCTGGGTTCAGGCTTTAGGCCCAGGCAGTAGGGCTCAGGCTTAGGTTTGGGTCGTAGCCCCAGGCACCACCAAGTCTGAGTCGATCCCAACTCACAGTTTGAGAACTGCTGTTCTAGGAGTATTAAGGGGTTTTTGTTGTCTGTACTAACTGGCTGAGGACCCCTGGCATAAGGCCCTATTAGCAACTTGCATCACCACAACCCTTCATTCATTCTCACAACATCCTTGTGAAGACAGTGAATATTATTGTTCTTACTCCATAGGTGGGGGAATTAAAGCAGAGAAATGAAGGGATTTACCTAAGACCACACAATGAATCAGCACAGGACTCTCTGACTCCCGGGCCTGTACTTGTTCCTCCAGCCTTGTTGCTTCCCATGCTTCAGTACAACATGTCCATAGAAATGGACACGTAGGGTGAAATTTACTCCAGTATAGAGCCTGCAAGTGGCTTTATGCACTACCTAAGGTCAAAAAGTAATCCGGCTGCCCGTTGTCATAAGAAATGCTTTTCTCAAAAAATTAACAGTGGTAGGTTGTGTAGTAAGTGGCTTATGTCTGAATGACTTTTAATACTGCAAATCTTCTGTCTTTGCACAGATAATACATTTCATGACATTTTTCTGGTCTGTAGTGAGGGACAACAAAAATTTACTAGGTTAAGCTTTGATGCCCAGCCTACCTTCTGGCCTTTACCTCTAAACACAACAGAGAATATGAAGTTCATGTGTTTTGACAGATAAACCAGAAACTAGGGTGAAAGTAGCTCTGCCTATCATATGCGACAGCTATTCATGACATACAACTTTATTGATGGAGACAGAGAATGACCTGGAGCCCAACCATGTAAATGCTTACTGCTGGGCATGTGCTTACTGCCATGACTTTGATGGGATTATTTACAGTAGTAAACACCATGCCCTGTAGTAAGTGTTTGCCACATCATGCTCCTGGTCTTTCTCTGTCTATATCAGTAAAGTTGCATTTTTGCAGGAGCAGGTGGAATAGTTGCAGAAAATTTCACAACTAGCCAGCCAAATGCAAGAATACTTGAGGATCCAGACATCATCATTTTACGTGGCAGCTACGTTATTGGAGATTTCCCACCATGGTAGCCCACTCTAAATAATCCTCTGCTAATTTCTTTGTGAATGAATAGTCACCAGGATACCAAATTGTCCATCTAAGATCTTTTTCTGCCTCATGTTCTTATGCCATCTACTTTCCCTTCAAGTGCCCATAAACAGCATTGTCCACTGGACCTCTTAAAATGTGCCTTGCAGATCAACTCTTTCTTTGTGTAATATCTCTGACTAGTGTTTTCTGAGTTCCAGTCATCTCCAATACTCTTTCGTTGGTTATGTGGGTACCATGATCTTTTTTCGGAATTTTTCTATGACACTATCATTTTATTATCTTTTGTTTGAATGTCCATAACTATATTATCATTTGTTTGAATGTACATGTTTGACAACCATAATTTAACAGAGATCAAATGTAAGCTTGTAAGAATCGGAATTCAGTCTTCAGATTTATGTCTCTTCTCATCAGATGGTTATTCTTCAAGAAAACCCCTTTTGCTCTTGCTATTCTGGTGCTGACTTTAGTATCCAATCTTTCATCTTCCATAATGCTGCTTCCTAAGTAGCAATAATTTCTCACTTCCTATATGGCCGTGTCATTTGCTAGAATCTTGCATGTTTTCCCAGGATCCTTGCACATTAGTATAGTTTTTGTCCTGTCCACAGTCAACTTTAGACCATGTTCTTTGCAATATTCATATATAATCTCCATTAAGTGCATCAGATCTTCTGAATCAGCCAATAGCACTTTGATCCGGACATAACTGAATAAAATGCTAAATCTAATTGTGTAACTGAGAGTGAGGATCAGGAGTTGAGAGCTAACAGACAGGAATCATTTGGGCAACACAAAATATCTGCAATGTAGGGGTGTCTAAAAAGAGCTCAATCCTGCAAGGTGCTGAGCACCCTCAAGTCCCATTGCCTTGAGAGGGAGAGCTCAGCATCTTGGAAAATCAAGCCCCCAGAAGAGTCAATGTTCACTGGCATACATTAAAGCCATCCAGGACTTTCCTTTTTATTATAAATAGAATTTCACTGTAACCAACTAATCCTGTGAACTTTTTAAAAGTATTTTTAACAGTACTAAAATGTTACGTCTATCTGATCATGTGGTCACTCACAGAATTCACTCACATATGTGTTTTGTAATGCTGCCAATTTCATTACTTCAATGAATCTTATGAGAGAGAGAGAATAACCCATCTCTGAAATCCTGTTTTAAGTCCATATGGTAACACTAGGTCTGTAATTAAACTTGACGTTATTAATATATTCAAGGATTTCAAACAGCCTGAACAACCTGTTCTGGGCCCACTGGTATAACTCCTTTCTACATTGGAACATATACCAACTCAATGCCCAATTCAAAAATACAAAGGATTTTTGAATTGGGCATTGAGTTGATACATGGTCCATGGTCTGTTCTGGGTAACCACAGTCACACACTGGAGAGTCTTTAATTTTCCATTTGTGCAGCATGTATCTGCATTGGCCATGGTTTGTGTGGATGTGGCTTAGAGTTGCTCATGAACTTCATGGGAGATCGACGCCAGAGATCTGCATTGAGTTTTTCACAAGGTGTTTATTTGTCCTAGCTGTGAAACTGAGAGAGAGGATCAGGAGTTGAGAGCTAGCAGACAGGAATCATGTGGGCAACACAAAATATCTGCAATGTAGGGCTGTCTGCCTTCACTGCGAGAGGGAGAGCTCAGCTCCTCGGAGAATCAACCCCCTGGAAGAGTCTATATTTTTTGAATTTCATTGGGTTTTTCCAAGCTTCATCAGGTTTGAAGTTCCATTGTTGAAGGTTAAATGCATGGGCTAAAAGGGCTTATGCAACTTCAAATGGTGATGAGGGGACATTGTTAAGGTGGATGGGAAGATGTTCATTTTCCATGATCCTCTGAAATTCCCGAAGAGTTGTGGTATCGTGGCGAATGTATGGGGGAACAGTGTGTGCGACAGCACTGGCAGCCAAGGTATTGAGGTCAGCTTGAGGGTTCCAGTGATGCACTGCACTGCAGTGTTCAGCTGGATATCAACAAGTCGAGTATGGTTATTTCTGATCCTTACTGGTGCACAGTATACTGATGCTGATACTCCCCAGCTTATGCTTGCCAGGTTATGGACCAGGTAGACCCTTGTCTTTGTCTTGGGAGCTACCTTCTTCAGATAGTCATGGAAGGTTAGTGTACGATCCAGCTTCACTTTAAAATAGGTTGGGATCATGTTGCACAGTGTTGCTGCAGATCACATTCAAGGTGCGCTTAGCATTCCTGTTCTCAAGATAGAATGCAGTGACAGTTTTGTGAGGATTTGGCTTGAGCCTCCATTTCTGGAAATATTCCGCCATGGTGTTTAGGTACATGTTCAAAGTGGACTCAATGTCACTGAAGGTGGCTGCTTGGATTGCCATGGCAAAATCATCCACATATGCAAATTTGCATGACTTCATTGGAGGCATGCTGCTTGTGTAAACATTGAAAAGCCTTGACGTGAGTACTGAGCCTTGTGGCACCTGTTGTTGAAGAACTGTGGCAAACTGACTTTGTTGCTCAAGTGGACACATAGCTGCCTATTGCTCAGCATCGTTCACAGCAGGCGTAGCGTTTTGTAGCAGGGAGTGATCTGTGTGAGCTTCAGCATCAGGCTTTTAATCCTGATGTTCTTTAAATTTGTGTTTTGACGTTGGGGTTTATGAAATCCCAATAAAGAGGTGGAATGCCTAAAATACAACTCTGAGTCATGAAATAACGTGGCAAGGCAGGGGAAAACCTTTTCAGCTTTAACTTATATTGTTCTTAGCTGGAATAACATGTGTTCCCCAGCATCAGCACATGTGTGGTCACTGTGGAATTGTGTTGCTAGATGTGGCTTTTTTACATATCTGTCAGCTAAATCGGAGATCTGAATGAAAAACAGCTTCCAGGCACATCTGGGTGGATTTGTGGCGCTATCTAGATGATTATGTCTTTGTAAAGCAATGAATGTATTGTGTGAAGA
Source organism: Dermatemys mawii (assembly GCA_007922305.1). Lineage (NCBI taxonomy): Eukaryota > Metazoa > Chordata > Testudines > Dermatemydidae > Dermatemys > Dermatemys mawii. The sequence continues at coordinate 28,239,044 of ML677333.1, forward strand.
CAAAACTATGTGTTCTTTAGCAGATGTAACCTTGCTCCAGTATTGTTTTTTATGTAAAAGCAAATTGTCCTCATTTCCTCTAGATCAGCACTTTGAAATTTCCAATGTAAAAGAAGCATTTCTAAGGATGAATAGATGAGAATTAATGTGGCATTATCTTTTTAATCTTGAAACCTCCTATTTACTGCTAGTTTTATTTTGCAGCACTGTATATGATTGAATACACAATAATGAAAGTTGTTTGCAGTGTTGGTCCCCGGATATTAGTGAGACAAGGTGGATGAGGTAACATCTTTTATTGAACCAACTTCTGTTGGTGAGAGGGACAAGCTTTAAAGTAAAATTTGAAACAAAAAGCCATTTCAAATTGACAAGTTGAAATGTTGAGTTTTGATAATCTCGGAACAAAATAGTTTGGTGTTTTCACAATTTTTCTTGAGGGGCAAGTGGTTCATAACATGAATATGCAAAATGATTTGATTGACCCAAATCTCTATTTTACAGCGCCAAGAAAAAAAAAGTTTTGTCTAAAATTTTTGCCCAGCTCTAACTGAAAGAGGTTCTCTTCTGGAAGCCAGTTCCACAGGCTTTGGGCAGTTGCTGATAAGGAATAAATGTTACTAAATATCAACTGCTTTTTTCTCTAGGTGGTGGTTACAGTGGCAATACAGTGTGTGGAGGAGGATAAAGGTGAGAAAACAGAGTGAAATGTGGCAACCGTGGCTCTGGGAAGTGAGAGCATAGACAGGGGCGATGGGAGCGGTGGGCATGGATCTGGATGGAAGGAGCTGAGATTATAGTTAAATAAAGAAGAAATATATGGTATGATTGAACTGGCTGTATGCCTTAACTTTTCATTTCCAATCTTCACATGGGTGAGGTAGAAGATTTATTCTCCTGTCCATTCACGTTGCTGACTGTTAGGTAGACTCCACTGATACCCATTTTCAACATTAACTAACTAGTTCCTAATGATATTTTTTGTTTACTTATGTATGATCTCTTGCAAATGATTGTTTGAAAACAGTGTGGTAGGAATCATTTTGCCTTATTCATACTCAATGCAGAGATCGTTATGGATTGTTGCTAGCACCTTCTTAACACCTTTTGTTACAAGCAAACAAACAAAATCCCCTAACTTGCCACTGCTGAGAAGTTGCAAAGCATGTCAGATATCAAAATGAGCCTGGAGAGCAATGTGATGGCCAGCTCAGTTTGCATTTCTGCTCTTTTCTTACTACAGTTGGTGGAGCTGTTGGTTAACTGCTATTCTCAATGTTGCTATCCCCTAAATGATGACTTATGTTTAGATAGTCATTCTGTCTTTCTGGGCTGACAGATATTTGGGGCATCACTAGAGTGAAGCTATATCCGAACCACTAGCATTATTGCAGACACATAATGTAGCCCAGAAATAACAAGCAGGCCCTGATGTTGTGTTGTGAGTGGTGCCTGTTATTTTCCTAAAGGATTTTGTGTGTGGTGTGGAGAGGAGGAAAACCGGTCTGCATATCGAAACACTGGTGTCATGAGCAATCATGTTGCTTAGTATCTCTCTTTTCCCAAGTGATGCATTGCCTTAGATTTGAACTGTTTGTTTTTTTTGTTTCAGATTATGTGTATGATCAGCACAGAGATCATGCACAAATTGCCACAGTAACTTTTTTTAGGCTGATCACATATCCTGGTATCACTGCCAGGCTCTCTGGCACTCTTCCCCTGCCTCTAGTTGTGTGCCACCTTTTCATCCTCTATTTAGATCCTCCTAGATGGAGTTTATCTAGATAGGCTAGTTGGGTGCTGGAAAAGGAGATGTTAAAGAGAGGAGGGTGGGTGGGTGCTAGGAGATAAGAAGAAACTGGCAGCTTTGAGGAGTAAGTACAGTGGAGTACAGAGTTTGAGAGTGACTGGAGAAGGAGAGAGGAAAAGTATGGCTGGCAGGGTGGGTAAGCAATGTGGGAGAGGGAGGATTGGCTGCCTGGTTGGATAATTGAGGAGAAAGAAGAGCCACTTTTAAGCTATAAGGATTGAGGCTCATAGCTCAGAGTGGAGGGGATAAATGAAATATCAGCTGCATTTGGCTTTGAACAGGGGTGGGAAGTGAGGGCACACAAGTGCTTTTATTGTCCTATTTGAACACTGATGAAAATTAGTTTTGTCGAAAGAAAAACAAGTTACTTTGAAGAGTAGATGCACAGAAGAGCCCAGTTTATTTATGTAGAAACTGGTTTTACAAACTTCTGTAAGATGAAGCTATGATGTACTATATATAGTTTCTTATACAAATATCAGCCGGTTTCTTGCTGCTGACTGAAACAGTACAAGGTTTAAAGGCAATGCTAATATTTCCATTCCAGCTGTGCTGAAATTTCACAAACTCCATGTGGTTCTATAATATTAGGATCTGAACAGAAAGGGGTTGCATATGGTCTTCCTCTGGAAGGCTCAGCATTGACACAAATTTATATTCCAGTAAATGAGTATCTCACTTGTTTAGTAATTCAGAAGCACAAAATCAGCCCAAAGTTGTGGTGACCACAGCATCATGATAAATCTCTAGTGAGAAATGGAAAAAATTCAGTTTCAGCCCTAGGACTGTGTGCAGTGTTGTTAGAACTAGGTACATAAAAGGTAAATTAATATGTGCTCAAAATGATAAAGATTCTCATGAATTCTTTCCTAGTGATATTGTGAGGCCATTATACCATTGCATGACCATCTTCCAAAAGGCACAGGGACTAAATCCTTTCGGGGAGGGGATTTGTTTTGGTTTTCTCGGACATTCTGAACAAAGGGTAAAAGAGCTGTTCTTCTGCATAACAGTATTATTGTATCATTAACACTGTCATCACTGGTCTAGAAATTAGAAGTGGATGAACCTACAAACGTCTGGAGAGTGCAGAGAGGGGATGGCACAGGAAGCACAGTGGGTACATGCAACTGAAATTTGTTTCTGGACTGGAGTGAGCTTCCTGTACCAGTTATCGTGGCTTTAAGACAATCTACTACTGTATGGTGTAGAGACACCACACTGGAACATCTGGGCCTTATAGTTTTTATCTTTTAGCTATCTGCAAAATTGTCAGAAATTTCGCCAGAGTAGACTTACTTGTCAGGTTTTCCCCATGCTCATTGTTCTGGACAAAGCCAGTATTTCTCCTGGAATTCCATTAGTTTTCAGTCGCTTCTGGCTCAGAGCTGAAAGTGCAGGAATATATAGGACAATGGGATTTTTTTTTAAGTTAACTGATGTTTTTCAGATCTCACAGAAAGGTTCAGTTGAGTTTTGGGGAGAAGATTAGGGTCATTTATTTTACACAAACCATTTAGCCCATCTCTACTATTCGCTAAATAGTGGACCTCTGCTGGCTAGATTGTTTTATTAGAAACCAGCAAGATAGGACCCTACTATTTTTTTGTTCTGCTGCTGCACAGCCAACCAAAAAAAACCATCTCTCTGTTATCCAGAATTATACAAAAGTAGAATCTGGAGTACATACACTGGCTGATTAGGGGCAGATCCACCTTTAGTAATACTACTTGACACTTTTATAGCTTCCCAAGGTTCTCAAAACACTTCAAAGACATCAAGGAGTTAAGTGTCACAATATCCATGCGAGGTATGCACTATCTTATTATCCTTATTATGCAGATGGAAAAGCTGAGGCATAAAACAGTTAACTTACCTAATATCTCATAGAAAATCTGGTGTGAGACTTGATACTAGAACCCAGATTTCCTGACTCCGGCATTATGTTTTACCTACAAAACTTAAATCCCATGTCAATGTCCCTGTAATGTTTTACAAATTATTCTTCGTGTGAGAATTGGAATTTAGTTGGGAAGATGTTTTCATGTACTAGTCTCTCATTTATAAAAGCTTACTTGACAAATAAAAATTCCCTCTTCCATTTATTTTGCAGTTCTTAGATCTGAAAAAATGATTATTCTTTTCACATATTGTATATTTCTAGGTTCTTTACCACTTTCTTGAATCTCTTGTGGCATTGGGGATCAGATAGTGTTGTTATCAAAAGTTCCACTCCTTTTGATTCTTTCTTTGGTATATTTGTCAGGACTCAATAGCAATTTTATTGTGTCTGTCTTGACATTATTAAGGTAAAGGAATGAGGGAATTAATGTTTCTGTAAAGTCAGCAATAACTGCAATGCCCTTAGTTAGTGGAACACTGAGTCATCTAGTATTTGTAGCATGTAATAGATTTTTAACCTGTTTAATATTTCTATAAATTATTATAAATCAGATTACCCTGACGGGCCGCAGGTTGCCCACCACTGCTGCAGAGGTTCCTCCTAGAGACCGTTCCAAAGCTGAGGGCGTAGCAACCAGAATTTTTAGGTGTTGCTGGGCAAGTCACTTACAAAATATTCACATGAATTATGTGTTCTCAGCATGAGATACCTGGGGCCAGATCTGCAAATGTGTTGGGTGCTCATCTCTGCAGCTGAAGTTTGCGAGAGCTACGCTTTGAACATATTCTGTGCTATAAAAATGCTAAATATTCTGAAAAACAGGCCTGAGGTATCTCAAGTTGCGCACCTGAAGTCACTGTTTGTTTGACATTTTTGGCCTTCATCTTTCTGTGCCCTCTGTTCCTCAGCTGTATAAGGTGCATATTAGTCATCTCATCTCACAGGGGGGTTGTGAAGATAAATTCATTAGTGTTTGTGAAACACTTAGAAATGGTAATGAATACCACAGAAATGGCCTGGGGAAAATCAGTTTTGAATTCAATGCAGGTTTTGGATGATGAGCATTTAAAAAAGGCCTGGGGTAACACACTGAATGAGGAGGATAAAAAAAGAAGTATTGAACTACTACTCACTCATTCACTGAATGAGGCAGTGGCCCTGCAGAAAAGATAGTACATGATCATGTAATTAAAGACTTGTTGTAATGCATACACACAGCGGGCTGAATGAAGTTTGCATGGGCATCTTAATTCTGTCATTTCCTAATTTGTGAGTGCTTGACTTTGCAACCTTACCATTCTTTCAACAAAATATTTTAGATGTAATTTGGAATAAATAAGGACTGTTAAGAAGCTGCTCAGAGATTTAAAGTATCAGAATAAGTCCAGTGTAAGACGCATTAAGTGAGGCAGTGAAAGGGAGTGTGATAGAGGAGGGTCAGGGAACTGTGATAGAGTGCTTGAGGGGAAATATGTAAACTCAAGGGTAATTAGGGCGTGGCTCCCTGTGGACTAGGGCAGCGTTCTTCAAAGATTTACTGCCACTGAAGTACGTCCGCCGAAATGCAGCCAAACTGAAAGCCTCCACTTTCTGCAGCGGCATTTCAGCAGGACAAAAATAGACCACGAGTTCGGCGGTCTCCCGGGTGGGTACAGCGGCAATGCCGGGGTCTCGCACACCCCGGGGTCTAGTCTCACACACCCCACTTTGAAGACCACTGGACTAGGGAAGCTGGTTAATTGGAGCACCTGCAGTCAATTAAGGCCCTGTTAGGATCCCAATAAAACTCCCTGCTTCAAGCAGACAGAGAGGGTGAAGGAGTTGGAGCAGAGTGATTTGGTGTTGGAGCAGAAAGCAGTTGAAGGAGTTGAAGCAGAGTGGATTGGTGTTGGAGTGGAGAGGAGTTTGGAGGAAAGCAGAGGAGAGTCTGGAGAAGTGCAGCAGTGAGCTAAGAAGACCCAGACCCTAGGTAAAGGGACACCTGGTTTGTGCAGAGAGAGGGCAGGAAATCCCACAAGCTGAAGGGTAGAAGTGGGAAGTAGCCCAGGGGAAGGACTAGCTAGTTCAACTGGTTTACCGCTATCCTCAGGGCCCCTGGGCTGGGACCTGGAGTAGAGGGCGGGCCTGGGTCTCTCCCTCTCCACTCACCTCCTCTAGGATACTAGTGGAGCAGTTAATACCCTGTTCAGGGGCAAGAAATGGTGCCTTGAACCCCCCACCAGAGGAGACAGCGCGGGACCCATCATAATAGTGCCGGCAAGTTGCCACAGAGATTATAAATTAATTTACCCCGTGATTCCTCAGTTTCAGATAGATATATAGAACCTCACATATCATATGTATACAAATACCCATACTATCGTTTATAACCTGTATGAATAATGAATAAAAAGCTTTTCATACATTAAAAAACAAAACAGTGAAACATTTATCTTTATTTAAAGATTTCCTTACATAATAGCAACAATTAGAAACTGAAACTGACTAAACAGATCAGACTAGTTTCACTGCCCAAAATATATATAAAGTAAATGAAGAAATGTTGACAGGCAAAATAAAAACTGTAAGGCCCTCATTCACTAGTGATAGAGCAGCACTTGTGGATGATGGCCCTAAAGCAGCAGTAGCTGGCTGTGGGAGGATCACCCCACTAGTGGCATACCTTATAGTCTCTAGTTAAAAATCAGATTTGAAACTGGCATTGCAGAAAACGTCACTATACACTGTATAATAATAATATGTAGTATCTCTGTAGAGAGCAGGGGAAGGGGAGGCCACCAGCTCTAAGCATCTTCATCTACATGAAAATATAAGGCTAAATCACAGCTGCACTATAAGGTTTGATCTTAGCACATTCGCCGGATGGTGTGCATGCTTGTTCCAATGCACAGGACCAGTCCTGCTCTCCCACTTCAAGTTAATGCTCCCACGGTATCTTAGTAAGCAAAAGCGCCTAGAGTTTCTAGTCTCCAGATGGATGTTCCAATGTAGTCCTTGATGAGCTGCCTCCCTGGAAATATGCAGGCTCAGGTAGGAAAGTTAACAATAAAAAAAAAAAAAAAAAATCAGTGATCTGAGTTGAATTTTGGAGATTATTTGCAAATTGTTTCACATTTTAATTAAACACAGATATAGCTGTGAAGACATTTTCTTATTCTAAACAAATACTCGTTTTAGAACATGACGGATTAGCAAGTACTAAAAACCAATTAATAAATTGGTCTAAAATAAACAATTGTGAAGAAAGGAAAAGGAGGAGGTTTCATACTGTGATCAGCCCACAGAGCAAAGTTGGCTTATGGCTCCTCAAGGACTGATTAGTCATATAAAGACTTTCACAGTAGCAGAACACACACATATTAGGTATAAATTTATTTGAAGCTCAGCTCAGCTCAGTTCATGAAATGCATTTTCCCAGAAAGACTTTTTTTTTGTCTGCCAAAGATGTCTACAGGGTCTCCTTGCCTAGCAACTACGAAACAGAACTCTGGGCATGAAAGTGTCAGTGCCTTGGCCCTATAGAACAGAGACTCTTAGGTTCTCAACATCAGATTTCTGCCAAAGCTGTGGCCGGGCTACTCCCTTCCCATGCCCACATAAGAAGTTCAGTCCACTGTAATGACAGAAGAATTCAACTGGGCATGCTGAGATGAAGGTATTACCATGATGGGAGTGGAGTGGGGGGGACAAAAAAGGGCTTTCTCAAGCTGCTGATCAGTAACTGTTTGGGCAGGTCTGCTTCAATGCAGCCTTACAACTACAGATGTTTAAAAACTGAAACAAAAAGTTCTAAACACTGATCATGGCCTTGCAGTGAGTTTATATTATGGTAGCACCTAGAGGCCAGGCAGGTTGGGGGGCCCCGTCGTGCTAGGTGCTGTACAATCATATAGAAAATGACTCAGAAAGGACCTTTTCACATTCTGGAGGAACAAGTCAGAAGGAAAAAAGGAATACAGAGAGATTTTAAGGCCAGAAAGGACATTAGATCACCTAGTCTGATCTTCTGCATAACACGGGCCGTGGAATATCATCCAGTAATTGCTACAAAACTGAATGTTTATCAAGCTCAGAAACTTTGGGTTGAACTACCACATATCATTTAGGAAGCTATGTCGAAAGAAGGAGAAAAGCAGAGCTTTGTGACAGTAAACCCAGGTTTTTATTAAGTGAATATCTTCACATTAGAATCATAGAATAGCAGGGTTGGAAGGGACCTCAGGAGGTCATCTAGTCCGACACCCTACTCAAAGCAGGACCAATCCCCAACTAAATCATCCCAACCAGGGCTTTGTCAAGCCTGACCTTAAAAACCTCTAAGGAAGGAGATTCCACCACCTCCCTAGGTAACCCATTCCTGCGCTTCACTACCCTCCTAGTGAAAAAGTTTTTTCTAATAGCCAACCTAAACCTCCGTCTCTGCAACTTGAGACCATTACTCCTTGTTCTGTCATCTGCTACCACTGAGAACAGTCTAGATCCATCCTCTTTGGAACCCCCCTTCAGGTAGTTGAAAGCAGCTATCAAATCTCCCCTCATTCTTCTCTTCTGCAAAGCCTGAGCCCCAGTGTCTGTGACCAAAGCTGAAGCCCGAGGGCTTCAGCCCTGGGTGGTGGGGCTCGGGTTACAGGCTCTCCCACCAGTTTGAAGCCCTTGAGGTTTGGCTTTGGACTCCCTGCAAGGGTGGAGAGGCTCAGATGGGTGAGCTCAGGCTTCAGACCCTGCTCCTGGGGTCTGTAGTAATTTTTGTTGTCAGAAGGGGGTCACAGTGCAATCAAGTTTGAGACCCCTGCACTAGAGAGAGAGAGAGACGTTTTAAAATCTGTCTCTTGCCCTATGCATGTTTTAGTTTGCTTTTCAGGACAGTTTTTCCAGTGACTTTAGTTGTTGCTGAAAAACAATAATAATAATAAAAAAACTTATGCTAGATGCCTGCCTGCCTATCTAATCTATCTGTCCTGGTCACCATCCTAGTTTATTTGAGCAGCTGCTGGTCAGCTTACTGCATATTACCTGTGAGTGAAGGTACATAGTGGGTTAACATTTCTTTTATTCCTTCAGTTTCTTAAGTAATAATTGTGTTCTTGTTCTGGCAGAGCAGCTCTGCTGTCCTCCTTGCCCGCTGTAGGAGTGACAGGTTTTCTAGCTCTTTTGTCCTCTCTGACAGTCAGGTTTCCATCAATGCTCAGTCTGCTACTTCCCCCCAAGGGGAGATTTTCCATTTGCTTCTGTAGTTTTCATTCTTGCTGTGTGACAAATGTGATAAGATCAAGCAGGCCAAGCCTTGCAGGCCTGTTTCCTCCCCTTGGCTCAATCTCCTACATTTATATTGTTGTAAATGCTCATGGCTACTGGCCTGCCCTTCCCCCTGCTCCTTTAGTTTTTCTTCCCTGTTGTTCTACTGGGTGAATAATGAGGCATGGCCTCTGAACTTTCCTTTTCCACCCCACGAACACATGGTTCGTGTTCGCCCCCAACTGAAAATTAGAACTGGGTTTATTTCCAAGCCATTTTTCAAAACTCCAGGTCTGACTCTCCATGTTAACATTTCTACTATTCTTTAAACTTCTTTTAACTTTCCAGTTTCTCTGAGAAACCTGGCGGCTGTGCTCTAATTTGAAATGTTTGTCCCCCAGACTCCTCCTTCCACTTTGCAGGATACTGAGTGGGAGGGAGGGGAGAACCAGAGAACAATACTTTTCAAGTTTTGTGTGCCCTCCCGCCCCAAAAGGAGCCTGACAAGACAGCCATATTATTTCTGTGGAGATTTGTTTTCCATCTGACCAGGCTAAGGTCAGTCAGGGTGAACAAAAGACTTTTGTAAGCTAAAACAAAAATTAAACCACACTTTTTTGTGTACTTTTTTCCCTTGTGGATTTATTTTATTTTTCTTTATAAAGCACCTATAGTGCTGTCGGCTAAAAAGGATTTGGTTTGGTGCAGTGTGATGTATCAGAGTTTAAGGGACTGGACAGGACACAATGAGATTTTGTTGTTTTTGACACATTGTACCTTTATAAATTCATATAATCAACTGCCTTACTCTAGGCTTGCGGGAGTCAGAGCTCCCACTGCACTCCTTCTTGGGGTGGAGTATCCAATCCTTCTGGTAACCCATTTTTGTTTTCTGGCTGCTGATTTTAAGTTAAGTGATTCCCTCTAGAAGTAACACAGCGGTAGTCGTTACTTCTGTTGTGCAGCATACTGCAAAGCTGGAGGCAATTCCAATAACTGGTTATAATATGCAACCAGCACACTGAACCCCATGTAATCTGCCAAAGCCTGGTCCTGGAGATAAGTGACTCAAGGAAGTTGCTGAGTGCCCTTAAATTCTATTAACTTCCATGGGATTTCAGGATCTTTATTACCTCTCTGGATTGGCCCTTATTTCCCACAGTTCATATGTAGTCTTAGGATTCATCCACATAGAAATTTATTTGGTGTTATACTGATATAATAAACCACTATTCTTAAACTGGTATAACTCCTTGTGAGGATGCTCTTGGCATGGCTACACTTGCGAGTTAGAGCACATTAAAGCAATCCCAGGCACCCTAACTCACAATCCGTCCACAATGGCAAGATATGTAGAGAGCCCGGACTCCGCGGCTGTAGCGCTCCTGGTAATCCACCTTGAGAAGCATAATGCTTGCTGCTGGCTGGAGCGCCGCGGCGCCAGTGTGGATGCCTTGGTCTATTAATTCACTCTGGTTGGCCTCCAGAAGTGTCCCACAATGCCTGTTCTAGCCACTCTCGTCATCATTTTGAACTCTACTGCCCTGCCCTCAAGTGACCAACCATCAGACCCACCATTTAAATTCTCTGGAAATTTTGAAAATCCCCTTCCTGTTCACTCAGCAAGGTGTGGAGCACTCTTAGTACATCTCTCCAGGTGACCATGCCTCCATGCACCAGGCGATCCCCAGTATGGGGCAGTGGAGAGGTGTTAGACCTCATCAGTATTTGGGGGAGGAAGCTGTCCAGTCCCAGCTGTGTTCCAACCATAGGAATTATGATATCTTCAGGCAGATATCAAGGGACGTGAAAGGGGCCAAGCCCGGGACACAATGCAGTGCAGGGTTAAAGTGAAGGAGCTGCAGAATGCCTACTACAAAGCCCACAAGGCAAACCGCCACTCTGGTGCTGCCCCCCATAACCTGCCGTTTCTACAAAGAGCTGGACGCAATACTTGAGGGAAACCCCACCTCCACTGCAAGGATCATCATGGACATTTCAGAACTCAGTTCAACAAGGCAGGAAGATGAGATGCGTCATGAACCTTTCCGGGCCAGCCTGCATTAATGTCAAGGAAACACCCATGGTGATCCACAAGCGCCTGGAGAACCATAGAGAAATACTCCTTCCGATTAAAGTAATCGGAGGCTAGGTCGTCTGGTGCCAGAATTGGAATATGCATCCCATCTATCTCCCCTCTGCCGTTAGGGAAACCCATTTGTGCAAAGCCAGCCACAGGGTCATGCACATTACCCGGAGTCATGGTTCTTCTGAGCAGGATGCAATTAATGGCCTTTCAAATGTGCATCAATGTAATTCCAACCGTCAACTTTCCCACTTCAAACTGATTAGTGACTGATTGATTGGTAGCTGTCTGGAGTTGCCAGGTTCCAGATTGCAATAAACACCTGCTTCTCCTCCGACAGGGCAGCTCTCAATCTCCTGTCCTTGTGCCACAGGGTGGGGGCGAGTTCAGTGCACAGTCCGATGAAAGTGGCCTTTCTCATCCGAAGGTTCTGCAGCCACTGCTCATCATCCCAGGCTTGCATGATGATGTGATCCCATCAGTCAGTGCTTATTCCCAAGCCCAAAAGTGGCATTCCCCAGTGGTGAGCATGTCCATGAATGCCACAAGGAATCTCATGTCATATGCGTTATGGGAGTCAACATCATTGTTGGACTCTGCACTGTCAGTTTGTAGCTTAAGGAGTAACTTGACTGCCAAACGTGATGTGCTGGCGAGACTCATTAGCATATTCTTCAGCACTTCGGGATCCATTCCCATAGACTGAAAGGGAAGACAGAGAGTGCGGCACAAAAAACGTTGAAAGATGATGCCAAATGTGGACAGAAGCACAGGGATTGCCGGGATGCAAAGCGATGCATCACGGGGCATTGGGACAGGATCCAGAATGCCCCGCACCCACCCCCTCTTCCCACAAGCCACAGCGCCAGCATGGGAAGAGGTGCTCTGTGGAATAGCTGCCCATAATGCACCACTCCCAATGCCATTGCAAGCACTGCAGATATGGCCACGACAGTGCACTTGCGGCTGACAGTGTGAACACACTACAATGCTTTCCCTACTGCACTCCAAGGGCTGGTTTAACTCACTGCATTCTACATCTGCAAGTGTAGCCATGTCCTCTTATTCTCAAATAAGAGTGTCTGCACAAGGAGTTATACCAGTTATCTGAGAATGAGAGTGGCATTTTTTATCTGAGATTAAACCACTTTCAGAGTGGCTTAAACTAAGTTGGATAAAGGCCATTTTATACTGGAATAAGAGTGTCTAAACAGGGAATTATACTGGTATAACTACAATTCTTTAAAATCACACACTCCTTATAGTGATATCGATTCCCTGTGTAGACAAGCTCTTAGATTTTCTACTATGGCAATACAATATTTTTCTGTGTGCCCATAGAAAGAGCCTGTCTTCTTTTTGAGACATCCTCTAATCATTAGGAGCTGAACAAATGTCCCATGATGCATTTTCAGTGAGGAGCTACTAAAGCTACCCTTTAGCTTATGTTGGCAGAATTTATGTCACTCAGGGGTGTGAATAAGACACCCCTCGAATGACATGAATTACACCAACATAAGTGCTGCTTGTTGGCACTCCTACAAACATAGTTTCTCTCACTTGTGGTGGTGGTTTTATTATGCTGAAAAAAGAGTTCTCTCTTGTTGGCATAGAGCATATTCACCAAATGTACGTGTAGACATGCCCTAAGAAACATTGGATTAGATTGCTCATAGGAGGCCATATGAATGAACTCTGGTGAGTGCAGCAGTGAAGAGAGCTTTCAGGGAGACATTTATGGAGTCCTGATTCTCTACTTAGCCCCCACAAAAAGCATAGATTAGTGCAGTCAAATATAGAGGTAGACTGATAGATTTCAAGATTGCAAGGGACCACTGTGATCTTGTCATCTGGTGATTAATTACTTCCCACTTCCCCATAGAACTTTCTAAAAATAGTTCCAATAGATAGATAAACTTCCAATCCTAATGTAAATATTGTCAGTGAGGGGGAATCCGCCCTGACCCTTGGTAAATTGTTCCAGTGGTTAATTAACCTCAGAGTTAAAAATGTATTCCTTATCTCCAGTCTGAATTTGTCTAGCTTTAACTTCCAGTCATTGGACTATGTTAGATGTTTCTCTACTAAACTGAAGAGACCGTTATCAAGTATTTGTTCTCCACGTAGGTACTAATAGATTGTAACTTTTTACTTTAACTTTTTTTTTGTTAAGTTAACTAGATTGAGGTCCTTGAGTTTGTCACTATATGGCATGATTTCTAATCCTTTAATCATTCTCTGAACCCTCTCCAATTTAGCACATCCTTCTAGACTTATGGACACCACAACAGGACACAGTATTTTAGCAGCAGTAATATCAGTGCCAAAAATGAAGTTACAATAACTTCTCTACTCCTGTTCCTGATTTTCCTGTTTATGCGTTGTGATGGTGCTGTTCCTGGTGGGACACAAGTGATAGTGCCAAATCAGGACAAATTGCTCCAAACAGGCAGCTACAGCCCTAGGCTGGGGTTTCTCCATCTCTAAGACAAACCAAACCAGCCAAACAGAAAGGACTTTGGTTTCACCCCACTGGCTAGCAACAAGTCACACAAGCAATTCCCTTAGATGCTTCAGTTTCCCAGTATCACCACCAGCAGCCACTCGTTCCGGGGACGAAAGGTTATGAAAACCAATACCCGAATAAAAGAAAACAGTTCTCCCCAATTCCAAAGAATCAGGCCCCAGACCCAGGTCAATATACAAATCAGATCTTACCCACAAATCACATTGTTGCCAATCCTTTAGAATCTAAAATCTAAAGATTTATTCATGAAAAGAGAAGGAGATAGGTGAGGGTTAGGAATGGTTAAAATAAATCAATTACATGCAATAATGGCAAAGTTCTTGGTTCAGGCTTGCATCAGTGGTAGAATAAACTGCAGGTTCAGATCAAAGTCTCTGGAATACATCCACAGCAGGGATGAGTCATCAGTCTTTTGTCCAGAGCTTCCATTTGTAACAAAGTTCCATCCAGAGGTAGGAGCAAGACTGGAGACTGAAGACCAGATGGAGATCAGACAACAGCCTTTTATAGTTTCTCCAGGTGCAGGAATCCTCTTTGTCCCTGCTGTGAAAAGTACAGTCCCATGGAGTTCTGGAGTCACATGGGTACATCCGTGACCATGCATCACTTAGGATTTTCAGGTGGCAGCCATTACCCACAGGCTATCTTGCATGTCCTCTGGTAGACTTCTCCTGTGGATTGGAGCTTTCCAAGCTCTCCCTGCATTCATTGTATAGCTGATGGTCCTTAATGGGCCATCAAGCAGGCGAGGCAGGGACAAAACCAAGTTGTCTGGAATGTTACCTAAAAGCAGAGCATGAGTTTGAGATACAGACATTATATACCCAACATTCATAACTTTAAGTACAAAAATGATACACACATACAGATAGCATAATCATAATCAGCAAACCATAACCTGGTCGTAGACACCTTATATGACCCCCTTTATACTAGATTTGGGGCCCTTACAGGATCTAGATTGCACCAATGGTCTATATGACACCAAGTTATTTCAGTAACATCACATGCATCTAAAGCTTCTCTCTAGGAGCTCATGTTCAGCTGGTTATCTACCATGACCCCCTAAATCTTTTCCAGAGTAAGTGCTTCCCAGGATAGCAGCCCCCATCCTGTAAGGGCAGCCCACTCCTTTGTACCTAGATGTATGCATTTACATTTAGCCATATTAAAATGTATATTTGGTTGGCCCAGCTTACTAAGTGACACAGAACATTCTAAATCAATGACTTATTCTCTTTATTTACCAGTTCCCCAATTTTTGTGTCACGTGTAGACTTTATAGGTGATGATTCTATGGTTTCCTCCAGGTTATTTATAAAAACATTAAATAGTGAGGGGCCAGGAATTGTTCCCTATTAAAGTAAGAGCCATTCATTGATGATGTTCTATTTACAATTATATTTTGAGACCTATCAGTTAGCCAGCTTCTAATCCACTTAATGTGTGCCACGTTGATTTTTATATCATTCTAGCTTTTAAAACAAAAGTTCCCCAAGGGACATTCTCCAGCTGCGTTTTTTTGAACTGCTCCAACCTTTTCCCATTCTCATCCTAACCTGTCCCCAGTATACCCCATTTGTAGGGAGGGAGGTGTAAGAACTGGTTCCATTGATGACTGAAGATCGTGTTGAAGATTTCCCCACACTATAGGAATCCCCATCAGGGTGGCTTCAGGTTTCTGAACGAAGGGAATAGGGTGAGACTCAGAATCTGACAACTTTGTCTGTGACAGTAATCATACAAAGTATTGTATCCTGCAATACAAACATACTGTTTTGTACTGCCCTGTTGGAAGGTGTGCCTTATAAACAACCTTTGTCCTGTGTGTTTCATGCATAGTCATTTATTTCTTTGAAATGTAAACGGTCTCCCTGTATGGATCTACAGGATTGCTGAATAACTTAATTTAATCACACCAATATTTTTTTTTAAAAAATCATGTCGTAATAACAATCCTTGGTGCTTACATAGCCATTTGTAAATGTTAAGCAGTTAATGCCCAAAATACACCTGTGAGAGAAGGACACAAATAATACTATATTCATTTTACAGAGTGGAAAATGAGAATGACAGAAATTCAATGAGTCCCCAAGACCACCCAGTGAATCAGTGACAGACTTGAGATTAGACTTCAGGAGCTCTAGTCTCCCAGCCCCATGATCAATCCACACAACCGTTCTGCTTTTTCTATACACTTCATAGCAGTCCAGACAAGATTTTTTTATATGCTTAATGTTTTACTCAACACATTGTAAGAACATGACTAATGAAGTTTACACTGTAAATGGAAGCTATTGGTTTACATATGATTTATATCTAAGAATTGATTAATCTGTGAATGCTATGCAAATATGTGCAGCAAAAAATTAAATATGTATGCCATTTAACATTTTGGTTTACTTGTTAATATCAGTAGAAACTTAACATTAACACTAGTTACAGAATTGTACATGTTGAGAAAGCACTGATTTACATTAGTATGTGAATAAATCATATGGCCTGAACTGAGGTTTGGAAAACATTACATGCAATCTAGAATGTGTTTGGAAACGGGAGGATTCTGTTCCGAGCACTAATTTATACCTTAGGGTAGCTTCATTTGTCATAGTGATATTTAGGACAGCAGATTATTTAATTTACTTTTTATGTTTTGAAATGATTTGACGCTGAATCATTGGAGTGTGGCACCAAACTAACCTAGAGCCAGAATATTCAAAGGGTGGTAAGAATCAATTGCCATATAAAGCTCCCAAACCCAAAGGGAAAAAACGAAAATGACTTATTTAAGATAATAGCTCCTCCATGCACAATCATAATTGCTTGCCTTTCCAAAATCAGAGTGAAAACTGACAAAACCTGCCCAAACCATGTAGCCCCCTCATCCTGCAAGTCCTGCTTTGTCTTTAATGGGGTTGAGGTTGCTTGTCACTTCTCAGGAGCTACTCAGGCCTGCTCTACACTAGTAGGGAGGGTTGACCTAAGATACACAACTTCAGGTACGTGAATAGCGTGGCTGAAGTCAATGCATTTTAGATCAACTTACCTGCCATCCTCACGGCAGCAGCGGTCAACAGTGGGTTCTCCCGTAGACTCTGGCTTGCGCCTTTTGGCGAGCTGGAATTCCTGAGTCGACGGAAGTGCCTCTGGGGATTGATTTATCGTGTCCCGATGAGATGCGAGAAATCGAGCCCTGATAAATCGATCCCCAATAAATCGATCTCTACCCGCCGATCCAGCCAGTAGTATAGACAAGGCCTCAGTACAGTAAGATCAAATCCTATTGCCGTGGAAGAAAGAGACTCTGGAATTCAGGGGGAAGGGAATGAAAGCTGGCTGCCTAAAGCCATCAGACAGATTTACTTAGGTAACTTACTGGCATGTGCAGCAAGGGAAAAAAACAAAATCCTTTCCTTTGATCTACAATAAAAGGAAATTAGCCTTAGCAGCGATGTAGTGAGAAGTGAGTGAACCCTGAACAGAGATTTACTGATAAATGGAGGAAATTCACATAGTTCTACAAATCAAGGATGGCACAAAATAATAGGAATCCCTTTCCAGAAGGACAAGGCTACTAAAGGTAGATTAAACAATACTAGAACATTCACTCACACAAGTGAATGCAGAACTTGTTAAGATGGGTGTGCCACGAGGAAAGTCTCTTCTGCATCTGATCATCTGATCTGTGTGATTGCCATCCAAATAAAAGAGCATTGGTAGGGTAAGGTAAATGATGTTCTACCATTTCACCACGTCTTTTTGTTGGTTGTTTAATTATTTAAAATTAATTTGTTTAAAATATTGTGTAGGCAAACTCATTGGGCTGGAGTCAAGTGAAGGAACTGGAATGAATAGTGTTTTCTGAATCATTCTGGAACAGTGAAAAATGGATGTGCCATATGGAAACTGGAAAATTGTTGAGGAGAAAATATGATCTATTGACTTTGTGCTTCAACTGCCACACAAAACAAAAGCCAAGTTAAAGAAAGTTTGGTAATGTCCCCTGAGGAAAGGGTATCCATGTTGCCATGTGTTTTACATCCATGGGGCAATACCCTGCAGTCTCTACATGATCTTTTTTCATTCAAACTTCCACTGTGTTCAGTGAAAGTGTCCTGAGTAAGGATGGATGGACCAGTCATTCCGCTGGAGCATTGCATTAAGGGAATCCTCTGCTCATGGATTATTCCTGGCTATGCAAGAACAGAGGTGCCTGTGTAGCACCTTCCCTCGTTGTTAGACTATGGGGGCTCTCCGTGTGAGAGGAAGGAGAGGGTTGGGGAGGATATACATTGTCCCTCCTCCCCATACATTCTCCAGGGAATCTGCTCAAGAGTTAAATCAGCATGTCTCCAAAGGGGCCGGAGGAAATATGGAGGCAGAAGGCCTTGGCAGATATGTCTGTGGTCGCTGGTGGATTCCCCCTAGGTTTGGGGACTCTTACTTTTAGGCGGTAATAGTAAATTATAGATGCCAATGGAAGAATTTGTAGGAAATTCTGTGAAGAGATCCTTTCAGAATTTCCTTTCTCCTGCCCCAGGAAACTGTTCTCTCATGTTAGCTTCACTGACCTTGCCCACCACCATAACATCTGAGTGCCTCATGATTTCTCAGTGTAGGGTGGGACTATGGGGTTAGTTTTCTGTGACTGGGTGAGATCTTCACAATTTGATCAGTAGTGATTATGCTATATATTTTGTTTATATGCATAAACTGATGTGTATGAAAATGGTCATTTAAATCTGAGTCTGTATCTAAGTCAACATATGATCATATGTATGTTCCATATGAGAAACCAAATGGTATTATTGGTATGTGATACAGAATGGTACTTTCCCTTTAATATAGGTGTTTAGCTATCTCAGTGATGGAGATAGTATAAGGATGTGGGGAGACGGATGGATAATTATACTGCATTTGTAATTAAGTTATATGTTATGTAATTAAACCTGGATTTTAAAAAAGTGTTTCCTTTTATTATTGCCTCTTCACATTCTTATTCAGGCTAGATGCAGAAGTACTTAATAAGGGGTTGTGCTCTGGTTATTTCTAACACTAGTGGAAGCCAGAAGTGTCCTGGGAAAATCTGTTCCCATGAGATTTCCATCCCAGCTTTGTAGATTCCAGTGATTTGGATAAGCATCCAATGTGAACCTTTGCATGTTTTGAATTCCAGTCATCCCTAATATTAGAGACCTCATCTTAACACAACTTGGTCTCTGTGCCACAGTGGCTATGATTAATTTGAGATCATATGCTTCCTGGAAGGAGTCCCAGTTTTAAAATTCCTTCAGAAAAGTGATCACACTGATGGATTTGCACTGACTTGTGGCAGAAATCGCTCATTGTCTTCTAGGAGCAAGGCACACCTAACATGGTGTTCAATATGCCTTCATGTGAAGCTCCAGGCTAAGAAGGACCTGCCCTTAATTTCTTAAATGTCAACAATACATCAAAGTAGTGTAAGTTCTCAATGTACTTCTTACTATAATAGATAAGAGAAATTATTCAATATAAAATGTAACAATGTTTTTATTTAATTATGGATTTAAATAATGTTTCTGAATCTCTCTGAAAACACAGCTAGGTTGTTTTATTTAAAAGAAATATCATGGAACTAAGTACCACTTGATTCTGCTGCCAATGGAGAACTGAGATGAAACTAACCAGAGTCTGGGAGAAGGGAATTATGATTTGGAAATAAAAATGAAACCAATTTGGAGACATAACATTTTTATGATAAACTGATAATGCCATGAAATGTATTTGATTTAAATTTTGCCAATCTCTCATTCCCTGAGATATTTGAAAACCAATTGTATTTCAGGGCCATTTGATGATATGTGAGTCACAGCACAATTTTCTTCCTGCTGGAAATGCTTTGTGTCAGCCAGAGAAAAGGAATAGCAATCCATCCACAGGTTTATATTGTCCTGTTTTCACTATTTTGGAGAGCTAGAACATCGGATGGAAACACACAAACAAACACAAAACACACTTCACTGATTGAAAGGTGTCTCAGAGACTGCAAGTCTTTAAAAAACGATTGAGAAAAAAGATACATGGTATATGCTCTCATACAGACATATTATTCTGTCTGTATGAAAAAACTGGAGCTTAGATACATAATTTACCTTGCCTTTATTTCATATTCAGTAACTCAGTATTTGCACTGTTCCTTCATGAACAACCCTCCCAACACATGCTCTGTGTCCTTCCCTGTTTATGTTCTCACAACTCTCAATTAGCATTAATTAAGCTGCACACATGCAATGGCTTTATCCTTGGCTACTTTCACGGAAGCTTTCAACCTCCTGCTTAAACCTCCTTTATGCCATCCCTTTCATCCCCCCAAATTAGCCTTTCAATTTGCCATGCTGTCAGTATTTACTTCTTAGCCTGCCAATAGCTTTAACTCTTTTAATTGATTTACTGCTGATTTTTCATTACCGGAGGAGTGATAAAAGTGTGTGTGTGT
Source organism: Dermatemys mawii (assembly GCA_007922305.1). Lineage (NCBI taxonomy): Eukaryota > Metazoa > Chordata > Testudines > Dermatemydidae > Dermatemys > Dermatemys mawii. The sequence goes on from ML677333.1 coordinate 28,259,083, forward strand.
GTATGTACAAATGTGTTGTGCTACTCTTACAGTACAGCCTACAGGCACTGCAAAGTACCTCAGTGGGTCTGCAGTATGTCATGTTTGTACATTTGGTAATTAGGACAAGAATAATGGTGGTAATAAAACCTGGCAATATGACATGAAAGCATCAGTTTTTCCACCTTTCCTGGGGACTCCACCTTGACATGGCGGGAAGCTGTGTGTTTCAATGACTCTGAGAGCGATGCCAGTGAATGTTTTATCTCCTGGTAGGCAAGAATCAGAGGGGTAGCCGTGTTAGTCTGGAATAGCACAAGTGACAAAGAGTCCTGTGGCACCTTAAAGACTAACTAAAGTTTTAGAGCATAAGCTTTCATGGGCTAATACCGATGAAGTGGGTATTAGCCCACGAAAGCTTATGCTCTAAAACTTTAGTTAGTCTTTAAGGTGCCACAGGACTCTTTGTCACTTCTCCTGGTAGGGGCACTCAAGCTGCAAGATCAAAGCATAAGAGGAAAAACAGTTCACTGGTCTTCCAGGTTAGAGACTGAGTGATAGGCTAACAACCTAGCCTTGTAAAAAAGGTAAATTGTAGAAACACAACAAGATGTAGCCATTTTGGCAAATAGCATGATTGACAGGGATGGCAGAGCCTTGTTCATGACCTAAGTGACATGTGATGGCACCGGAAGGATTTAGATTCAGATTGATCATTTTTCCAAGGTAGTTGTCAATTTGTTAGAATGTACTTATATCTGCAGTCTCAATTACACAAAATACACGGAGAAATAATTTACTGGAATATATATATATAGAAAGACATATTTGTCTTTCTAAATTTCTCCCACTAGTTTTCAGATTTCACCAGAATCGAGCATTCACAGAAAGAACTGTATGGTTAGTAATGAAAGAGCCTGTGTTTACTGCAAGGGAGGTGAGCACACAGTTCAAACTACTGCCCATCAGAAGGGGAAGAGAGAGATGGAAGATATAGTTGGTTTGACCCAGAGTTACTGTCATTATTCTATTATTATTGTTATTTAATGAGCTTGTTCAGCAGTGTTTCAGGTGCAGTTTTGTATGTGATTTTGAACATGGAACTGTTATTAATTTTAATTTTGTGTGCAACTTGGAATTCAAAATAGGCACTATAAAACTGAAACAAATAAAATGAGTTAGCAAGACTCTTAGTCAGCTGTTGGGAAGAGATGGCCTATTGCACTTTTCACTCTTTAGAATCTATAGCATATTCTGTGGCCTTGTTGTATTTAAATAACATCCGCTATGTACATTGGCCAAACTGGCCAGTCTCTACGCAGAAGAATAAATGGACACAAATCTGACATCAGGAAACATAACATTCAAAAACCAGTAGGAGAACACTTCAATCTTCCTGGCCATTCCATTAAAGACTTGATGGTGTCAGTTCTGAAACAGAAAAACTTCCAAAACAGACTCCAACGAGAAACTGAGGAACTGGAATTAATTTTCAAATTGGACACAATTAACCAAGGACTAAATAGAACTTGTGAATGGTTCTCTCATTACACTAATTGATTGCATTTCCCTAGTTAATTTACCTTCCATAGTTGTATCTCTCCTGTCAGACACAGATATCCATTTCAAAAAGTACTTTTTTCTCCTGCTGATAATGGCCCATCCAAATTAAACAGCCTCTTAGAATTGGTACGCTAATGTACAACCTTTATTTTTTTTTTCTCCTGTGTGTATAAATGCATCTTACTTCTGTTCCATTCTATGCATCCAATGAAGTGGGCTATAGCCCACAAAAGCTTATGCTGAAATAAACTGGTTAGTCTCTAAGGTGCTACAAAGTCTTCCTCGTCTTAAATAACATTGTTACTTACTGAAAACTATTTCAGGGAGGGGCAAGATAGTCTGTGAATTCTGTTTCTTACACCATAGGAACCAACTAGTCAATAACTCACCATTGAATCACCACAATAATTTAAGAATTGTGTGTGATGCCAGTCTGCCCCTGCTATCCACTGATTCTTGATAGTATTTGACAGACACATGCACTCACTTAAAGACTATCAAAAATACCCCACCAAGATCTGATAATTCAGAAAATTTCTTATATACACCAACACATTTTTGTCTCTTGGTTAGTTGATATTTATAAAGAACAACAAAGCATACAGAATTACCCCTGCTCCCTCCCTCTCCCACAGAATGATGCCTTTGGTATTAGAGCAGTTATTTCTTGATGTGTAACAGCACATGGAATATACGTTAGTTTAACATATTAGGTACTGCAGCTTCCTCAGAAACGTGGTTGCAAAGGAAATGTATTCCTGTTCATATGATAAAAAATTGCCTGTTTTAGTGCAGAGAATCTTTTTGATCATTTGTTCCATAGTTATGCGTACCATGACTTGACTCCTTGTTGTTGCTGGAAGAAGCACATGTTCTAATAATAAGTGATAAGTTCCCTCAAATGAATAGAGCATTAAGATTTGTTAGGAGTTTGGCTTCACCATATGAGCATGTTAGTTGGACATAGTGGTAACTCATTCACAAGAAATAGTTCAAGATGCTGTAAGATCTGCAGCATAGCCAGTTACAATCTTTCTAAAAGAGGGGAATATTGTTTACTTCTGATACCAATATTTATAAATTTTATCAAGATCAGGATAAGAACTCTTCTGTCATTTAAGAAATCCTAGTTATCTAACTCTTTACATCATCTTCTTTTCATCAGAATACACAGGTCTCAGAAGAGAAACCAGAGCTGCTCTCTTCTGTGAAACCCATACTGCCATGCTATCCACAGGGAGAGTCAGTTTCCTCTGTGCCCTCCCATCTGAAGACTAGATGGGCAATTTGTTATCTATGTCACTACTTGCCAGTAAAGGCAAAACAACATTCTGCAGAATTGTTCATTAATAAGGTTGTTGGTAGTGCTGTAGTGTGGAAGGGCCCTGAGAATGTGATTTAACTTGAAAAGTTGTATGTGTGCCTGGTTTATTGGTATTCATTCAACCCCTGAAGAAAGTAACACAAATCTCTCTGTACAACATCTCGGCTTCTATGAAAAAGGAGCCCTATATCAGCAAGGCCTCTACAATAAAACCTAGTAACTGTTGTGTTCTAATTACCATTGGCTGTTTCAGCTAGTGGTTGTATAACATGACTTCTCTAATTCTCTGGATAGCTATTGAATTCAGGTACTCAGCTGTACACAGCGTATTTAGATTGTGAAATAATAAATCGCAACAAGCTTTTTGAACCTCTTAGCATGAGTCCATTGCATGAAGTAAGCATTGACAAATAATTCTTACCAGAGTATTATCTTGCAAGAGTCTTCGGTTCCAGTTTTATTATATTTTCAAAGCTCTTAGGTTTTATTCTTAAAAACAAAATTGTCAGAGCTTTTGAGTTTAGACTGAAAAAACTTTGTATAGCTCTTGGCCTGGATTCCCTCATGGGTACAATATAAATATTTAATCACAGAGTGGCTTTTATTCTTCTTAGAAGAGAAACATATATTTTCTGCATCTTGGGACTGATTTAGCTCCTGCAGTCTTGTATCTTGATTCTTCATGCTTGGCAATACCAAGGCCTGAGCAACAGAGACAGCGTATGCAGCATTTTATCATTATCATCCCTCATAAATCATAAAAGGACAATTAATAATTATACTACTCTACAGCCAAAATACTTCTGAAATAAATATAGTCAAACTTTACTAATTCTGGGTCACTGAGAATGAAAATGATGCTTAAAATTGTTGATTGGCTCTAGTTTTCAAGATATGCTGTTGGGTCAGTATATATGACCCTTGACATGGGAATGGCGGAGGATAAGTGAGTTATAAAGGGAAGGGATCTCAATTTAAACCAGAAATGACTAAAATACATCTTTGACTGGATCTATGAATAAATCTGTGACTGGGTTTGGACAGTACTTGCTTTTTAGGCAAAACAATGAATGATGCAATCTGAAGCTGGTATTGTGTCATACATGATATGAATTGCATCATGTTATTCCTAGAAGTCATGGATGATGCAATCATAACGAAGCTTACATCACTCTGCTGAAAAAATTGCCCTATATCAGCTCTAGAAATCGTACAGTGTCGTGCTCTCTTATTTGTCAGTGTGTGATTTTGCAAAGGGACACATTTCTGTTTAGCCAAAGTGAGCAGAGATGCCTCGTACTTGTGTGAACAGTGCAGATAATTTCTGCTATGTTTGTTGTGAAGTGCCTTTTGCATCACAAAAGCGCAGTATAACCACTATGGTTAAGAAAGTGTACCACCTTTTTTTTGGCTGCAAAATTGGAGATCGGGACAAGAGGTGGGCCCCACACATATGCTGCAACACTTGTGCAACAAATGTGGTTGACCAGGAAAAGAAAATCTATGCCTTTTGCAGTGCCAATGATTTGGAGAGAGCCAACAGATCATACCAGCAATTGTTACTTCTGCATGGTGCCTCCAGTTGGGAAAGGTGTGTCAAAGAGGAAAAAGTGGACTGTGCATTATCCAAACATTCCATCAGCTATACGCCAAATAGCCCACGGAGAAGGACTGCCGGTTCCTGATGCACCAGAATCATTCTCACTTGAGTCAGACGAGGAAGAGGAAGAGGATGAAACTTCTGGTCCTGAACCATCAGTGTCACAGGACCCACATTTTCTCCCATCCTCCTCCTCTGAACCACACCTCATAACACAAGCTGAACTGAATGACCTTGTCAGGGATTTGGAACTACTCAAGAGTGAGGCAGAGCTGTTGGGCTCCAGACTACAGCAGTGGAATCTCCTGGCAGGTGATGTTAGGGTTTCCATGTTCCGTGACCGTCAAAAGGATCTTGTCCCATTCTTCTTCATGGAAGGTGATCTTGTAGCCTGCAACAACATCGATGGTGTGATGGCAGCCCTCAACATCGTTCACGATCCAGATGAGTGGAGACTCTTCATTGATTCATCGAAGATGAGTCTTAAAGCTGTTTTGCTGCATAATGGCAATGTTTTGCCATCAATTCCAGTTTGTTAGGCAGTCCATATGAAGGAAACCTATGACAACATGAAAGAACTTTTGAGGTGCATAAACTATGACCAACATCAATGGCAGCTTTGTGGCGATTTGAAGGTTGTTGCTCTCTTGCTTGGTCTGCAGACTGGATACACAAAGTAGTGCTGTTTTCTCTGTGAATGGGATAGTCGTGCAAGAGATTTCCACTACATCAAGAAAGATTGGCCACTCCAACAGTCATTGGAGCCTGGGAGGAAAAGTGTTCAGCATCCCCCACTTGTTGAATCAAGGATGATTTTGTTACCACCCTTACACATCAAGCTGGGTCTGATGAAGAACTTTGTCAAGGCCATTGACAAAACACAAGCAGCTTTCAGGTACCTCCGTGGAAAAATTCCAAGGTTAAGTGAAGCTAAGATAAAGGAAGGTGTCTTTGTTGGTCCTCAGATTCGTGAACTTCTTCGAGATGGTGCATTTGACCATGCACTGCATGGCAAGGAAAAGACGGCATGGAAAGCCTTCCAGTCAGTGGCAATACATTTTCTCGGCAACAACAAGGCAGACAAGTACAGGTTGTTGGTGGAAAACCTCTTCAAGGCATACAAAAGCCTTGGTTGCAACATGTCACTAAAGATACATTTTTTGCACTCTCATCTAGATTTTTTTCCCACCGAACTGCGGAGCAGTGAGCGATGAGCACGGCAAGCGATTTCACCAGGACATTGCAACAATGGAGAAACGCTATCAGGGCAAATGGAGCCCATCAATGCTTGCAGACTATTGCTGGACAGTGACAAGAGATGCTCCATTTAATGAATACAAGAAACAAGCCAAGAAGCGCCGAGTAGACACTGAATAGGACTAAACTATGCACATAATAGTTTTTTGCCTTTTGTTTCATAATACATTTTATTTATATAACCCTTTTGCTGATTTTTAATGTGTTACATAAACAGGAAAGGTGAAATATCATGTAAAGCAACCATAAACACATGAAAAGACCTAGGTTTACAATTTATGATTAAAACTCTACTATCTACACGATATGCATAGACATAAAATGTAAAAACTTAAATATCTTAGAAACAGTAGCCAATCAGTTGTTTTAATTGTCATATTGAATTCAGCACATCAAAATACATAATAAATATCACATTTTATCTCTGAAGCAGACGATTTCTAAAAAATTGTAGACCAGTGTTATATGCCCAAATCCTGTTGTCCCTAGTGAATTTTTACTACATCTTTACTCAGGTGAACACCCATTGTCTTGATAGTGGTCTCCTCTCCAGGGGAGTTCTGTGCTTTGGAAGATGTAGACACCTTTGTTCAAGCTGGCCTTTCTTTGACTTGTTTTCATTGTTCAGGCACGTTGAGGGGTGTGCCTGAAGGAGCGCTGTAAAGAAAACAAGTGATCAGTATGGTGGACATTGACCCTTTTGATTTCCATATTTATATGCAAGCTGATGGCATCTAGTTAACTGCGCTGTTAGTGTGACAGGATGGAAGTTGAATGCCATTTTTCATCAGCTGGAAAGATAAATTCTAATAACATTTGACAAAATTTTTATACAGATATACACCTATAATGGCTGCCCTGTAAACACCTCTTTACCCTGGGTGGGTAAGCAATAAACTAATCTCTTTTTCTTGAGATAGTGGAATTTTCCCCGCTCTAGCTCAGCCTGATGGGAATTCTAGAGACAAGTGGATGAGCTCATATCTTTTATAACCTCACCCACTTTGTGTCTCTATTATCTGGACACCAACACAGCTACAACAACACTGCAAACAATGTCTTGAACTCTGATCACCCCCATTGTTCTAGCCTCCTGATAGCAAAACTTTTCCTATTAAGTAGTTAATATTTGCCAAGTTTCAACAAAATTGTGTCTGCCTCCTTCTCATACCAGAGATGAACACCTCTCATTTGGTTAGGAAATATTGTGGGGTGTCAACTACCATTGTGTGATAACAATTGGTAAGCACTGACTTTTCAATGGAGCTCACTGTAGAGTAGTTGGCATATATTGCCTGTATATTCAGTGAAGTTTGTGGTGTTTTCTTTAATCGCCAAGGAAACACCACAATGTGGTATTATAAGTGAAAAACAAAGCTATAGTACAAACAAAAATGTTAACAGTAACAGATACACATATTTTCCATTAATGCAGTCTTTGATGTATCTCCAAATTGGTGGTGAGAAAGTAGCCATCCTACACCCCCGTCCCCTGTGTACAATGGATGACTTCAGAGGGCCAAATTATGCCACCCGTATACTGGTCTCAGTGGCACTGCTCACAGAGTAAGGCACTGCTCAACATTAGTTAAGGGTGACAGACCTGACCGTAAAATCATTTAGCTTATGAAACTATTAGTTAATTTCACATCTTTAAGGGAGCCATTCTCCATTCAAGAGAGGGTGATTTTTGAATTATCATTGCGATTTATTTACATTTAGTCTTTAAATAAAACAGCAGGTTTGCAATAAACTGTTTATTTTTTAAAAATACCGTGGGAGTATCAGTGCATAATCTGGCAGACAGAACAACCAATTTAAAATAAGCAGAATACTGTGAATAAAAAGGAGGAGAAATTAATACAGCATTTTAGCAACTTCTAAAATGAAATTAAATGCAATTTTAAGGAGCCAGTTGTTAATTATAATGGAATGCTAAACTATTATCCTGTTCATCCACTATGTGGAACTATGTATAAAATACCTTATTTAAATGAACTTAAGCCCTAGCTGGCATAATATTAGAGGATATTATGATGAATACATTTAGTGTAGGAACAACCTCTGTAGTCAATCCATATCTTGTACTGAAGAACATGACATGGTGCTAAGAGTGGGATTAAGAACAGAAGCAGAAGGAAAACAGCAACAAAAGTTGCAAACAGAAGGAACAAAGCACCAAAGGTTGCAGAATCTCGACATGCTACTCTTCAATGCCCCAGAGAACTTCAGCTTTGACAAATCTTCAGAATGGACAGACTGGAAACAATATTTTGCAAGATTTCTTATTGCTACCAAGCTGTACAAAGAAATTGTAGATATACTGGTAAAGTCTTTAAGATGTGGGGAAGAAAGCAGAGCATATATTTTAATCCTTTGACTTTACTGAAGACAGTCACAAAGATGACTATAAAAGGATTCTGGCGATGTTTGATGATTACTTTATACCTCAGATAAATGTATTTTATGAAAGAGCATGTTTTCACCAGAGAATTCAAGAACCAGTGCAAAATGTGAAATGTTTTATAACAGCTACGCATACATTGGCTGAAAACTATGATTTTGGGGGGGAATGCAAAATATGAAAATATCAGAGATGGACTGGTTATTGGGTTAATAGGTTAAAAAAGCTTTCATAAAAGTTACAATTGAAGAGTTAACTCTAGCCCTGGGCACTGGTGGCAGCTTCCTCTGGGCCCCGGAGTTGCTCAGCTCTCTGCTTTGTCCATGGCCACAGGTATACAAGTAGTAAATCAGTCGGAATTAGTCTGAACAAAAGGCAGGAGTAACTTGAAAAACCAGAAATGAGCTTATAAGATATGAACAGACTCTTGAGTGTCAAAAAGTCATTACCATAAAACCTCAGAGGCAAGCAGGGAACTCCCAGGATCAGAGGGACAAATTCCAGCTACATGCACGAAGTGTGGAAAATGTTATATCCAAAGAGATGATGCATGCCCAGCTAGAGGTGTACAGTACAATGACTGCATGAAATATGGGCATTTTGCAGCTGTTTGCTTTACCAATGCAGTCAGGGAGGTGACTAATATTACAGACAATCAAGTGCCATTGTTTCTGGTATCTATCACTTGGGGTGGCATAGAGCGTATCTGGAGAGAGAAACTGAATATTCATGGTAAGACTATTAACTTTATAATTAACTTAAGAGTTGATGTCATAGTAATCTCAGAAGGGATTTACAGTAACCTTCAACCCCTTCCAGAGATGAAGTCATCTGATACGGTTCTGACTAGTCCTGGAGGTATTCTGAACTGCATGGGCCAGTTCATCATAGAAACAGCTTACAAAAACAAAAGCTATGGATTCAGAGTGCATGTGATCAAAGACAAACAGTGTTTTTAGCATGGTGAGCCTTGTGAGAAAGGCAGAAGAATTCGATAGAGGATTTGATGATACTGGATTTTTGAAGACATCTACTACAAATCAGCTTAAGAGACAATGCTGAACCATACAGTCTGCAAACATCTCTATCAGAGAGAACATGGAAGAGACTACCTACAAATTTATGCAGATGCAGAGGACATCATGGACTATTTTTTTCAGGTGTATAGAAATAATGTATTTGAAAGATATAACATATTGCAGTGTTATCGAGAAACTGAAGTGCACTTTTGCTCACTTTAGTATTTGGAAACAACTAATGGTGGCCAACAGACCACAATTCACTGCAGCAGAATTTAAAGTAGTTCCAAATGAAATATGATTTTGATCATATTATTAGCAGCCCGCATTACCCACAAGCAACTATGAAACTGAGAGATCTGCACAGACCACTAAGAAAATCCGACAGCAGGAAGATCCATTCCTCGCTCTTCTGAATTATAGATCAACACCAATAGAAGGTTCTGGATACGATCCGGCATAACTCTTGATGAGAAACAAACTCAGAACGACTATTCCAACTTTGGGAAAAAAAACTAACTCCAAAGTGGCCAGGTGTGATGAGAATAGCCAAATTGGATAAAAGAATTACGCAAGCATTTACAACGGATGTCACTCAGAGAACTACCGTGTCTAGAACCTGGTGACCATGTTCATGTCAGATTGGATGGAGAAAAAGGAAGGACAATTCCAGGTGTTGTAAAGAAAAAGAATTCAGCACCCAGGCCATAAGTGATTGAGATGGACATTGGAAAGTTTAACAGAAATCAGTAACATCTACAGTTTGTTCCCCAGAAAGAAAAACAGAGCAAACGCTACAGGTGGCAGATGCAGAACAAGAAAAAAAAAGACTCATGGATTTCAAACTGACCGCCAGTCATTGCAACTAACTAATGGACGGCCAGACAGATGCACTGACTTTCTGGTTTCCCCATGGGTACTCCCACTCCATCCCTCCTCTAAGGCCCCACCCAGCCCCACCTCTTCTCACCCCCACCCCACTATGACATCACCTATTCCCACCCCATTTTGCCCTTCTACTCCAAACCAGAATGTCTTCTGCATGCTGCTGAACAGCTGATTACCAGCAGGTGGGAGGCGCTGGGGGGATGGGAAGGACTGAACAGTGGCGCTGCTGGTGGGGGCTGAGCACCCTCTATTTTTTTCTGGTGCACTCATGGAGTTGGCACCTATGCAGCCAGAGGATTAAGTTGTTGGGCGTTCAGATCATGTAATTAGAAAACCAGTGTGAGTCAGAGACACTCAACAGATGTACTGAACTTCAAAGACAATGTGATAGTGTAAGTATTATAAAAGGTAGGAATGTAAAGGGGGAGACGTAATGGTAATGCTAAAATGTAATTATACTGTTCAACCAGTAGGTGACTCTGTGTGTAAAATACCTTATTTAAATGAACCCCAACCATACCTGGCAGTGTATTAGAAGATCTTATGCACTCATCAGAAGCAAGCTCTGTAGCCAGTCCATATCTAGTACAGAAGAACACGATAGTAATAAAATCACTCACCTGAAATTAATATTCTGCTAAGAGAAATAAAGTAATTTAAGAGACCAGATCATTTCTGGTCACATGAATAGTGTCAGATAGTCATGAACTGTTCCTTTATCTAATATAGTAATATTATTTTACCAAAGAACACATTTGCCTTTTTAATTACTTAGCTGTTTAAAAAAATTACACTTTTAGTCCCAGTGGATGGTTAACAATTTGTGATTTATGCTTTGCTTCATTAGAATTAGGTAAACATGACCTTGACAGAGTTCTTGCAGTCTCCTCAAATGCACTCATGGAAAAAGATAGGAGTTAAGCAGCCATGACCTGCTATGTGAATTCTCCGAAGTCTTCAGGAAGCTCAGGAGAGGGAAATGAGTTTTTTCCCCACAGCAGCTACTACTGTCAGTTTTTAATTCTCTCACTTTTATTTCATGTGTAGCAATTTTAACACTTGTGAACGCTAAAGGAAAAGAGATCAGGAGAATAAGCCGAGTACATTATCAAGACTCAAACTTCATTTATCTTGTTAAAGAGCAAGATAAACATGGGACATTCTTTGAAAACTCCTGCATGATTACAATTATAAATTGTACCAACTGGCAAAATAAAACCCCAAATGGTTCAGGATTGTTTGGCGCATGACTTTCACAGTCTATAAATCCATGCCCCTAGCAATTTGAAGACAGTAGGAAAAACAGCAGTGTTCCCATCAACAAGAGGAGTTTATGTACCTGGAAGGATCCAGTATATGTAATTAGGCATTTTAAAATGCTATGATGTGTTGCCCTCAGTCTCAAAGGTGCTTTGAAATATTAGCTCAGAGTAAACCAAAACTAAGGTCAATTAGGTCATCACTTCAAATGCTACCACAACAAATGATATGTGAAAGTGCACATTATACACTTCACACTGTACACATTATAACTAAAAGAGTATCATCAGTGCAATGTAAGACGTATTATAGACAATAATCTTTTCAAGATGCATTACGTATCATCATTTTTAAAAATTAGAACCATTATATGGAGATTTAATATCTATTTTTTTTTCTGTATCATTCGGAACAAAGACTTTCCTTTTTAAAGAGGTTCTGAATACGAAACAAAGTGTTGCACAATTTCCAGATGTCAGATCTATCGGGTAAATGTGTACTGCCTGAATGAGCAATAGGAGATTTAATCCTTAATGAATTATTGCGAATAATTAGGGTTGGCAGAATTTGAGTTATATTTTTCCTAATTTTGACAATCAATATACATTTTTATTTGTAAGGATTTCCCCCCCTATTTTTATCCGTTTCTGTGATTTTTAACTATTTTTATTTTTTATAGTTGCTAGAAATTATGGCTGCGGGAGGTTGGGGTTAGGGCAGTGTTGACAGTGGGGGCTGCCGGGGGCTCCCAGGACTGACCGTGAGGTTGCAGGGGGTTTCCTGTGTAGCTCAGGGACCCAAGACACCATTGTGCAAAATGCAAGGGAAGCTGCTGTCCTGGCCCAGCAGAGCAGAGATCCCCAGCCAGGGCTGCAAGGAGGAGGACCAGCCCCACAGCTTCAGAGTGCTGCTATGCAGTTGCTGCCCAGGGATGGCTCCCACACTTGTGGCTGATGAATGAATGGGGTAGGCCCTGATGGTGGAGCCACAGAGGGCTGCCTGTGACACCTGATCCCTGAAAGTGCCAGGTATGGAGAAGGCTGTGGTCGTGGTGGGGCAGAGCAGAGACTCAGCCAGGGCCATGAGGAGGAGTCAGAGTCCAGGCCATGGGGGAAGACACTCTACTGCCAAAAGGCTTCTGCCCATGGAAGGAGCCATGCAGCAGTAGGGTGGTCTTCCCTGAGGCTGGGTTTTTTTTCCTTCTCCTCTGCTGGAACTTCTTCCTGCAGGGATGTAACCAGCCCTGCAGCAGCACAGGGAGCCATCTGTAGCCCCTCTGTCATGGACCCACTCTCTCCCCAGCGGAAAGTGCCGGGGGTCTCTGCTCTGCCTCGTGTGTCATCTGAAAGTGACATTTACAGATAGCTATCGACTGAATCTGAATCCTGCCGATAACGAAGGGCACCCAGTGTGGACATTATGGGACTGTAGCTCTTTAAAGATAAAAATAATATTTTCAGTGATGTACCCACTGAATTATCTTTAAATATGCCAGTTTGAGAGCTTTCAAACAGAAAACCCTATTTCTGGATCACTTAGGAGTTTTAGGTCATTCCTGCTGATGCAGATTTACTCAAATCAGACAGAGCTATATTCCAGATTTTCCTTTCATCTTCCAGTAATGACCCGAAAATTGGACATGGATAAACAACATTAAATCTACTATTGTCCCTTGTAGATTGCATTTTCTAGGATATATAAAAGCTGAAACATTGAAACGTCCTTGGTTTTTTTATGTGAAATGATACAAAGATATTTAAGGCATTCTAAAATTATACAACAACTTACAATTTGAGACAATGTACTACTTTAGAGGTCTAATGTGGCAGCATTCTACCTTTTGAATCACTGCTTTGGAGAATACAATCCCCCATTCTGTAGATATGGCCTGCATTCCTTGTTCTTAGATTTACAATTTAGCAGTTAACTGAATTTAGTCCTCTATTTTGAAATTAGAGACCAACAGTTTATATGTATAGTAGAGAACAATGAGGCACACAGTTTTCTGTAGAGGAATGATATAATACAGAGCTTGGCTTAAAAAACTGGGCATTTCTATTACTTGGACTAGTTAGTGAAAGTAAAATGCTTATTCTGAGCACCAAAAATGAGCAGCTGGAAGATGGCTGCTAGTTCTAGATTTGAAGTTGTCACTTGTGTCTTATTATTGAGAGCGTGGACTTAAGTGACATGAAAGGGCAAGAAGTATAGATTGGTTTACACATTTGCATTGCATTAATCCAAAAATAGAGCACAGAATAACATACGTTTTCAAACCTTAATACTGTACAGTAGAATCCTGGTTACATTAGTTGAATTTTCTTTTGCTTTGGCTGGTATTTTGTCCATCAAACCCCCATAACAAGGAAAAGGGCAGAGCAAAATGAAAGTCAGAAATGAAAACATTAATTTGCCTGGAATATCTCAAAAGGAACACACAGCTTCTGAGGTTTGCAAAATATTATTCTCCAAATTATAACATCTGTGCACAACAGAGGAATACTAAGTTCTATTTACCATCAACAAAATTAAACAAACCTTGTTCTTGGCCAAAGAGGTAAATATATCTAACATGGTGGTCACTGTAGAGCTCCAATATACTGTAATGTGTATCTATTGTTAAAGGAACCTCATCACATCTCATCTCTCTGGCTATGTCTAGAGCTGCACAATCATAATCCTATATTTTAACTATGACATGGACGTGATCACAAGAAATGTCCATGTTCACTTTCTGGCAACATGAAAAAGCCATATACTTAAATCTCCTAGTCTTCTTAATGGCCCTTTTATGGTGTTTGCTCTGTTCTGAAGTAGATGGGGAAGGAGAATGGGTGTTTTTTTGTGCAAATACATTAGAAGCCTCACTGTATTAAGTAATGACTCCTCAAGCGCAGATGAATGAGGAAATCCAATTACTCTGAAACTCTAGGGATGTAGGAAAGCTGTTGTTTTTCCTTTTCTCACTAACAGATGCATCCATCCTACTCTGACATGGACCCAGCTCCTTTAGATCCTCCCCAGGCTCACACTACAGGATATGCACACAGATGGAAGATTTAAGATCATATTAAAATTACTACTAGGACGTAGGAAATATTGAATGCCAAAAGAGGACTTGTGAGCACTTTGTTTTGTGGAAGCAATCTTTCACTGAGATATCACTACCAGCTTTTCCTTAAAGTCAGTGTCTTTTCCAGAAGAGGCAGACAGGGTTTTCAGGTTTCATGCTTTTTGGGTTGTATAACCCCCAGAAAGCTGTGTAAACTGAGTGTGCACCTGGCCAACTGAGTTAGGGGACGAGTTCTCTCTCCTGATTAACAAGGAACTGAAACATATCGATGTTGTTGCAGAAATCCATAGAACTACATGGGATGCAAGGAACCCATATAAATTAGCTCCTCTAAGCAGAAGTATTCAAGATTCTTGGTTCATGTCTCCTGTTCCACCTGAACAAATGTAGGTAATGGGAATTACATGACTCCAACAAGAATGGAGTAGAAGGAGAATGACATAAAATACATAGAGGAAGTTGGGATGGTGGTCAGCAAAAATGACCTGCTTAACGCAGAACCACTGCAGATTCTATTGAAAGAAGGGTATTTTAATTTCAAGTTAGTGACAGACTAGAAGTCACTTGTACCATTAGTAAACATTAAAGATCCAGATAAAGTGTTCTTTGGATGCAGAACTTTCTCATGCATTTGATGAGGCTTGCATTTATTGCACAATATGCACCAGGGAAATGCCTAGTAATGATGCCATGTGGGCTAGTGGATAGAACACTGGACTGAGACTCAGAGACTGGCCTGTGGGCTGACTTTACTCAAGTCACTTCACCTCTGTGTCTCCATTTCCTCATCTGTAAAATGGGGATAATGATGCTGACTCCTTTATGAAGTTCTTTGACATGTGTTGATGAAAAGTCCTACAAAAGAGCTAGGTATGATTATTTTCATTATTATAATCAAGGAGACTAACTGAACATCCTGATTCTGCAGAATGTCCGTATGGAATTGAAGCTTTCAAGGGTGATATTTTTAATTAGCCTTACTGCAGAATTATTAACTGATCACAATAGCCACCAGTACCAACAACCCTACTGGTAAAACTTCATCCTCAATGACCCTTGTGACCTTTTTAAGGCTAATTCCCCAATCTGGCACTTTGAGTGCAGAAGGTAGGGGCCTGCAAGGATTCTAAAAATTAATACTGGCCACTTTCAGGTTTCCACTTTCAGGGAAATGTCTAGGAAGACACACTTAGGTTTATTTCTTTTATTCCTCAGCCTGGACCAGTCCTCACAAGAGCTCCACTTCCTGGACACTACAATGCAAATAAGCGATGGTCACAAATACCATCCTATACCAGAAACCTACTACCGCTATATTTACTTACATGCCTCCAGCTTTCATCCAGACCACATCACACAATCCATTGTCTACAGCCACGCTCTAAGATACAACTGTATTTGCTCCAATCCCTCAGAGAGAGACAAACACCCACAGGATCTCTATTATGCATTCTTAAAACTACAGTACCCACCTGGTGAAATGAAGAAACAGCTTGACAGAGCCAGAAGGGTACCCAGAAGTCACCTAGTTCAGGACAGGACCAACAAAGAAAGTAACAGAACACCACTAGCCGTCACCTACAGCCCCCAACATAGCATCATCAAGGATCTACAACCTATCCTGACGGATGATCCCTCACTGTCACAGACCTTGGGAGAAAGGGCAGTCCTTGCTTACAGACAGCCCCCGAATGTGAAGCAGGTACTCACCAGCAGCTATACACCACACAACAAAAACATTAACCCAGAAACCAATCCTTGCAACAAAGCCCGTTGCTAACTCTGTCCACATCTCTATTCAAGGACACCATTATAGGACCTAACCACACCATCAGGGCTTGTTCACCTGCACATCTACCAGTGTGACATATGCCATCATGTGCCAGCAATTCCCCTCTGCCATGTACATTGGCTAAACCGGACAGTCTCTATGCAAAAGAATAAATGGAAACAAATCAGACATCAGGAATTATATCATTCAAACACCAGTAGGAGAACACTGCAGTCTCCCTGGACACTCAATAACAGACTTAAAGTGGCATTTCTTCAGCAAAAAGCCCTTCAAAAACAGACTCCAATGAGAAATTGCAGAACTGGAATTAATTTGCAAACTGGACACCATCAAATTAGGCCAGAATAAAGGCTGGAGTGGATGGGTCACTACAAAAATTAATTTTCCTTTGCTGATACTCACACCTTCTTGTCAACTGTTTGAAATGGACCACCTTGATCGCATTGGCCTCATTAGCACTATAAAAGTGATTTTCCCTCCCTTGGTCTTCACCCTTTCTTGTCAACTGTTGAGAATAGGCCAGTTTTGCCTTAATTGAATTGCCTCGTTAGCAACGACCCTCCACTTGGTAAGGCAACCTCTGTCTTTTCATGTGCTGTGTATTTATACCAGTCTACTGTATTTTCTACTCCATGCATCTGATGAAGTGGGTTTTAGCCCATGAAAACTTATGTCCAAATAAATTTGATAGTGTCTAAGGTGCCACAAGGACTCCTTGTCATTTAAAGAACAGCACCTAAATGCATAGTAGGCCCACAAATAAGCGATTTAATTTTCAGAGTACATGCAGACTCCCATCATCTCTCATGAGTTCTATTTACACCTTAACCACAAATGAATCTTTCCTTCCCTTGAAGCCAGTGGGAATTTTACTTGTTTTAAGACTGCAGGATCAACCTCTACAAGAGTCATCTTAGGACACAGAATTTCACTGAAGTCTTTGAAATACTGCAGAAAATCCTTGCAAACAGGGCTCTTTCTTACGTCAGATCTATGATGGCCTATTAAATTTCTAAATTGGAAATCTCTTGGTCCCACTTATTTATTTAAATGGTTCATGATTTCATTTTGGGAACTTGGAAAGATAAAAAAAAAAGATAGATGACTGATAACACTTAGTAATCCAGCAAAAATCCTTTTTTTATTTTTGGATAATACTCAGTAAATACTGTCTCTGCATTTAGCAGAGTCATCTGGTGCTGTTAAAAAGGTTGCTTGCCTTAGCTGGAAGGTATTTTTTCCCCTTTTGTTAATGAGCCAATAAATTGCCAGCTTTTAATGGCTTTAGAGTGAAATTAGGCTTTTGAGCATGAACATAGTGAAGCCAGCCAAAGGGAAGGTCAGGCAACGTGTTGATAAGGAAATAATCCTAAATCTCCTTTTTGCATTATTTCATTAGAAAAGGTTACTCTTGCAACAAGGTCAAATTTAAATTTGAATCGCCATCTCCTCGCAGCATTAGGAAATTCACTTCTGATGTAGAGCAGCAGCTTCATTGCTCTGCCTTCTTCCAGCTATTGATTTCCAGCAGAGCTCCAAATGAGCATTGTCTCTGCCTGTACCTCTCAGATATGAAGTTTGCCGTGTGCATTCACACCTTTGTTACCAGTAGGCATTACTATCACAACAAGCTTGCCCTGGACTGTCTCAGGCAGCATGGCCTGTCTTGTGAGAGCGCATCATATCTATGCTTTTAAAGTGCATCTTATCTATGCATCTAGGGTCCAAATAATCATGGGAAGATCTTCCCAGTGATCCAGGGGATCCTCCGTTGGCATGGCACTGGCTATAACATTGTGGAAATTTGGCTGAGTGGCAGTTTCCTCTCTTCAAAGCTATGGGTTAAAAAAAGATGTGGGAACTTTCTCCTTTATCTGTGAAGGTTAACATCATTGATTTCAGATAGTTTTCTCAAGAGTAGGGATTCGGACTAATCCATGTATGCTCTCTGAACTGGGTAACCACATTTTTCCTACTGTATCTAACATTTCTCTTGTATTTCAGTAGACTGTTGTTCTTCACTTGTTATAAAATGTTGTACGCTATTGTGCACTGTTCAACAATACATAAGAACATAAGAATGACCATACTGGGTCAGACCAAAGGTCCATCTAGCCAAGTATCCTGTCTTCCAACTGTGGCCAATGCCAAGTGCCCCAGAGGGAATGAACAGAACAGGTAATCATTACGTGATTCATCCCCTGTAGCCATTCCCAGCTTCTGGCAAACCAAGGCTAAGGACACCATCTCTTCCCATCCTGGCTGACAGCCACTGATGGAACTATCCTCCATGAATTTAGTAGCTGCTTTTCTTGGCAGAGTTGGTTGCCTTTCGGTGGTGACTGAAATGAAACTAGTGTGTAAATGGTATTTAAATTTCATAGGTGCTTTGGGATTCTTTGGGATGAAGTGTTTATGTAATGTAAGATACAGTGGAGCCCCGGTATAATGCACCCCGCAATAACGTGAGTTTGGACATAGCGCGATTATAATGTGGCTCCCAAGTCCTTGTTCTCTGTCCCTGGCAGGCATGGGGGGCCACGGCTTCTCTCCCCTGCTGGACAGTGGGGAGAGAAGCTGCAGCCTCCCCTGCCAGGAACAGAGAACTCAGGACTGCAGGCGGGGGCTGCAGCTTCTCTCCCTGCTGCCCAGCAGGGGAGAGAAGCTGTGGCCTCCAGCTGCCTGGGACAGAGAACTCCAGGGCTGCAGACTGCAGCCCGGGAGTTTCCTGTGGAAGCTGCGGCCCTGCGCCTGCCGCGACAGGGGACTCCGGGCCTGCAGACTGCAGCCCGGGAGTTTCCTGTGGAAGCTGTGGCCCTGCGCCTGCTGCGACAGGGGACTCCGGGCCTGCAGACTGCAGCCCGGAAGTTTCCTGTGGAAGCTGCGGCCCTGCGCCTGCCGCGACAGGGGACTCCGGGCCTGCAGACTGCAGCCCGGAAGTTCCCTGTAGAAGCCGCGACCCCGCGTCTGCCAGGACAGGGGACTCCGGGGTTGCAGTCTGCTGGGCAGAGGGGAGGGAAGCCGCAGCCCCCTGCTTGCCGGGAATGGAACCCCGCTATAATGTGACCCCGCATTTCACGCGATGGGATTTTTTGGATCCCATTGGTCGTGTTATAGCGGGGCTCCACTGTATTATCTATGCACCAACACCACAGAAAAATAGACCACTTGATAGATTTAGAACACCATCTAGAATGGAACTGTAAACAAGTGAGAAATATTTTCTAGATCAGGTTTTGTTAGGAAAATGATTTATTTACTACTCACGCAGAGTTGGCTATGTAACAGAAGAGGTAGATAATGGTGTGTGAACACAGTTGTGAACGTAAACAGGAAAAAGTGGCAGCCTGTAAGTGGTAGGAGAGTGAAAGTGATGTCATGGCAGATATCTGTTATAGACCACCCACAGTGGCATTGCATGCTGTTTTTGTTTCAGTTTTCACCAAAAAAGACTAGCAGTGATTAGACAACTAACAGTGAACATCAGTGTAAATGGGATAGGATCTGAAGCAATGTGGAAAGGATGACTTAAGATATCTTCAGGTTAGCATGGCCTGACGAAATACAGCCTAGATGCTTAAGTAACTTAGAGAGACAAGCAGGGTGAAATAATATCTTTTATTGCAGGGGTCTTCAAACTTTTCCCCCCATGGCCCCTTTCCACAGAGGGAAAAGTCTGGCGGCCCCTGGGGGGTATGTCCGCTGAAATGCCGCCGCAGAAAGCAAAAGCTTCTGCTTTCCTCGGTGGCATTTCGGCAGGACTAAAAGAGCCAGCCCCGGAGTTCAGCGGTCTCCCAGGCGGGCTGGCGGCGGTGGTGGTGGTGCACCCCCTGGGGTGGGCTCACACACCTGTGGGGATGCGTGCACCCCAGTTTGAAGACCACTGTTTTATTGGACCAACTTCTGTTGGTGAGAGAGAGAAGCTTTCAAACTTACAGAGCTCTTCAGGTCCATGTGAGTTCAAAAGCTTGTCTCTCTCACCAACAGAAGTTGGTCCAATAAAAGATATTACCTCACCCACCTTGTCTTGCTAATATCCTGGGACCAACGCAGCTACAACAAACATTGCATACTTAAGGAACTGGCTGAAAAGATCACTGAGCTATTAGTGATAATCTTTGAGAACTTGTAGAGCGTGGGAGAGATCCCAAAGGACTAGGAAAGTGCAAATATAGTACCTAGCTATAAAATAGGGGAATAAGGACAACCTAGGGGATAATAGACCAGTGAGTCTAACTTCAGTACCCAGAAAGATAATGGAACAAATAATTAAACAATCAATTTTTAAGCACCTAGAATATAACAAGGTGATAAGTACCAGTTAATATTGATTTGTCGAGAACAAATTATGTCCATCCAACCTAATAGCTTTCTTTGCCAGGGTAACAAATCTTGTTGATAGTGGAGGACGCAGTAGATGTGATTTCTTGACTTTAGGAAGGCTTTTGATACTCTCTCACATGACCTTCTCATAAGCAAACTGGGGAAATATAGTCTAGATGAACTTATTATATAGTGGGTGTACAACTTGTTGGAAAACCGTAGTCAGAGAGTAGTTATCAACGATTCATAGTCAATCTGGAAGAGCTTATTGAGTGGGGTCCCGCAAGGATCTGTCCTTGGTCTGGTTCTATTCAGTATCTTCACCAATAATTTGAGTAATGGCATAGAGAGTACACTTTTAAAGTTTGTGGATGATACTTAGCGGGGAGGGGTTTCAATTGCTTTGGAGAACAGGATTAGAATTCAAAATGATCTTGAAAAATTGGAGAAGTGGTCTGAAATATATAGAATGAAATTCAATAAGGACAAATGCAAAGTACTACTCCTAGGAAATAATAATCTATCCCTTTTCTAATGATTCTTAACATTGTTAGCTTTTTTGACTACTACTGCACTAATTGAGTAAATAGTTCTCTGAAAACATCTACAATAACTGCAATGTCTCTTTCTTGACTGATAACAGTTAATTTATACCCCTTCCTTGTGTATGTATAGTTTTTTATTATTTTTTGCAAATGTGCATTACTTTTCATGTATCAGCATTGAATTTCATCTGCCATTTTGTCACCCAGTTTAACAATTTTACGTAATTTTGTGTCATCCGCAAATTTTGTCACCTCGTTATTCAGCCCCTTCTTCCAGCTCATTGATGAACATGTGGAACAGTACAGGTCGCAATACAGATCCTTGGAGGACACTTATGTTTATCTCTTTCCATTGTGAAAATTTACCATTTATTCCTACCTTTTGTTTCCAATAATTTAACCAGTTACTTATTCATGAGAGGACCTTACCTCTTATCGCATTACTACCTACTTTGCTTAAGAGCCTTTGTTGTGGGACCTTGTCAAAGACTTTCTGAAAACCCAAGTACACTATATCCACTTGATCACCTCTTTCCACAGGCTTGTCAACAACTTCAAAGAATTCTAATTGATTGGCAAGCCATGATTTCCCTTTCCAAAAGCCATGTTGACTCTTCCCCAATGTTGACTCTTCCTTGTGTTCATCTATGTCTCTGATACTTCTGTTCTTTGCTATAATTTCAACCAGTTTGCCTGGAACTGAAGTTAGGTTTGCTGGTCTGAAATTGTCAGGTCACTGCTAGAGCCTTTTTTTAAAAGGCTACCTTTACATTAGCTACCTTGCAGACATCTGTTACAACAGCTGAGTTTAGCAGTAGGTTATATACAATAATTAGTAGTTCTGCAGGTTCATATTTCAATTCTATCAGAATTCTAAGGTGAATACCATCTGTTCCTGATGACATATTAGTGTCTAATTTATCAATTTGCTCCTTTGTTGACACCTGGGTCTAGGATAGTTTTCAGATTTGTCACCTGAAAACAATGGCTCAGGTGTAGGGATCTTCCTCACATCCTCTGCAATGAAGACTGATGCAAAGAATTCCTTTAGCTTCACCACAATGGCCTTGTCTTCCTTACGTGTTCCTTTAATGCCTCAATTGTCCAGTGGCCCTACTGGCTGTTTCATAAGCTTCCCACATGTGATATGCTTAATTGTGTTCTTGTTGTTGTTTTCATGTGTTTAGCTGTTTGCTCTTCAAATTCTTTCTGGGCTTGCCTTATCCTTGCACACTTGACTTGCCAGAGTTTATGCTCCTATCTATTTTCCTCACTAGGATTTGACTTACAATTTAGAAATGTCGTCTTTGCCTCTAATGGCCTCCATTACTCTGCTGTAAAGATGTGACTGCTTTTTTTGGTCCTCTTTCTGTTTTTTTTTTTAAACTTTTTCAGTCCCCCTAAAGTCCACACATGTGCAAAATATAGAGGAAAACTGTGGAGGAGATGCTCTTGTCCATTCCAGATCCTGGACAGGGGGAAAAAGGGCCTGTATGGTGGAATGGGCTCCAAAAGCCATGAGTTTGGCTGGGGGAGATAATTGGCTGGGTGCTGCCATGGAAGTAAGCAGTTGTAAGTCTGCCTTTTAAGGACCTCTTTGCAAGCTCTGGCGCAGGGGGCATGTCTTTGCTGGGTCTGCACCATCCAGAATCTCTGCAGTGATTTCTGCTCATATCACAGCATGGAGATTGTGTTGTAACTTAGACAGGCCTCCTCTGTTGCTTAAGTTATGCTGGAGGCCTTGGAGCAGCCCAGGATCAGGCCACCTTAAATCCTCTTCCCCTGTGGCTGTTAGAAGCACAGCACAGAATTTTACCCACTGATTCCACTTATAACTTTATAAAATCCCAGCAAATGTAGAAGAACAAAAAGATGTTTTATATCTTTTTGTTAATGTTAAGGGAATTTTCCACCAGATTTGGGTTGTTTCAAGGTCTTCTATTGAGTTTGTGCCTTCTAATGATCATGCAGGTTAGGTGTAAGTACTAATATAGTACCTTTCACCATCGCATGGGAGAGTGCTGCACAGAGCAGAATTTGAACTTTAGCTTCTGCCTTTTCACAGTCAGAGACTGACCTTTCAGTTTCACTAATCAAAATTCAATTTTTACTGTATTGTAGGAGAAGGTATTTTCTTCTCTTTTTCTCTGTTTATGAAAGTTTGGAAACAGAACCAGGAAATTGATTTGTTTTGGATCCAGCAAAAGATGGCATTTCTAAATTTATTTTTCATGCAGTACTAGTTGAAAACAAGGTGCATGAATGGGGAGAGGAAAGAAACGCAATCTTATTTTGTATTTGGCAATTTGAAAACATACAGGTGTAGGCCTAAACCAGAATCCTAGACCTCAATGCCTTTGAATTTTGTGTCAGCTGGGTTCTGGAGTCAGACGTGAACACTTGCTCCTTTTTCTATAAAACTTTGGATCAGAACCACAGTTTTGAATACACTTGAGTTTTGAGTAAGTTCAACTCTGGGTTCAAGGTTTGTCATCTGATTCCATCTGACCATTTAGGAGGGAATAGGTGACAATCCTAATACCAAACAGAGGCAATTTTTAAAATTATTAATCTTATGTACCAAGTGCATCCTGGGGTCATTCATGATTTCAGTGAAGTTATACCAAGGATCATTTTGATCCAACATTAATTCCATTAAAAGGTTTCAGATATTGCTTCATAAAATTTCATTATTGGTGCTTCTTATTATTTGGCTTCTGCCTTTGTGCTAAGAGAAGTCATATCACAGGGGCACAATGATCAAAGATGAGACACATGGTGGAGAAAAGTTAGTTTGGAAGAAACAGTCCCCTCTCCTTTTGTTTTCTGCATAAAAGGATTTGCAGATATTTTGTAGATGAAAGCTGAAATGTGAGACAGGAGCTGCTCCTTTGAGCTTCAACCTTGCTTTCAGCCAAAATCACTTAGCAGTTTTTGTTACATGAAAAGAAGAAAAAAGGTAACCACAGACAGTCATGGTAAATAGCACTAAATTTTCTTTCCCATTAAGGAATAGTAAATTCAATTAAACAGCACTGTGGAGAGACACTGTAAAGGGATAAGACTGGAGCTCTAACAGGAAAACACAGGCCTTGATTGGTTGCACAGTTCTCACTGGCTTAATTGGATATTCCATCATATGTTGCTATCAATTTTCATTATTTACCGTGTGTTTCTTTTCTGTTGCAGTTTATGAGTCCTCAATGAAAATAAAGCATTGACTGTCCCATGTACATCTTTAGAGAAAATAAATTACTTGGATTTGTAGAATTTTATCAATTCTCCTATCCTCAGAAGTATTCAGTACTGTAGAACAAAGAGCTGTACATAATATTCTGTTTCCATCCTTTCCCAACAATCCTTCATTGTAGTGGGCCCATTACAATTTTACTGTAGTATTTCATCACAAAATCACTCTCAGACACTAGGAGCTTGAATTATTTTTGTTCATGCAAAGAGCCATATGCTCTACATTCTTATAGCTGCTAGCTATTAAATTAGCTCAACATAGTTTAACTACAGTTTTCATAGATTCAATTATTAATGAATATTTCATTCTATATACAGTGTTACTTTGCCTAATGGAACTGCTGGGAAGTTAATTACTTTGCAGTTTTTTACATTGCAAATGAAAGAAATTGCTTTTACAGCAAAATTCTCCTGCAGAATCTGTGTGTCATTACACTATAATACCAACAGCTTAGTTTGAGAAACAAGCAAAGCAGGTCACACTTATTGTTAGAAGGGCTGATAAAACATTCATAAAGCTAAATTCTTGAAGAGTGTGAAACCTGCAGCTTTTTAAATTCAGGCTGCATACAGTTACTTTCTTGGTAGACTTTTACATTCTTGGAAGTGGTGAGGAATGTTTTTATTTTTATATTTTGACCCACCAAGCTCCTAATATTTAGCTAAGAAGTGATGCTTCAGGCAGCACTGGTACACCACACACAAATCTGAATGGGACTAGGTGCTCTGGTCCCTGGAGCACTTCAGAAGCTACAGTTTGTTTCACAAAAAGCAGCTGACCACAATCAGTATGTGATATTATTTCAGATGTCTCTTTGTGGGATTAGGGCTGACTAAGCCTAGTCAAATACAAAGCACATTTTGTGGCTATTAAAAATAACAAAGGTTTTGTTTTAGATTGTAAAGCAGAATGGTACATTAATAGTCCTGCAGTATTATCGCAGGGTCTTGTGCTCTCTTCCCCTGCACAATAATATGCTGGGTTATACAAAGTGGGCAATGCAGGATTAATGAGCTAGTGTGGGTTCAGCTGGCCCCACCATGCAGCACTTGTGAGAGATGTCAGACTTGGAAGGAAGAGCTTAAAAAGGGGAAAGCCAGCACAGTTCCTGGCAGACCAGAGAGGAGAGCAGGCTTTCAGGCTTCAGCCTTCAGAGAGGGTTGACTGAAGACAAAGAGCTCCTTGGATGACCATTGCCAGGCAACTCCTCCCTGAAAGGAATGGGAGGAGGTGTGGGGGGCGGGGCTGATGCTGATCTACCTTTTGAGCAGACTATTTCTCCATATTAGCCTGTGAGCCTCATTGGAGGCCACAGCTTAACAGGGGGTACTCTGAAGGCAGAACTTGGGACAGACACTCTTGGGACAATTCATTTGTGTTTGTCAACAACCCCACAAGGGGTGGACTGGCTGGGGCTTAGCCAGAGGGCTGAGTTCTTCTGACTGGGCTGGCAAGGTGTAACAACTGGACAGAAAGAGCAGAGGCCCAAGCAAGTGCATAGGCCCAGCCCAGGGCCTGGGGGCGGGAGGTGTACCACAAAGAAGGAACACGATGAAAATGTGGTGGAGTATATGGTCATGATCTTCCACATTTGGAGAAAGGGAAGGCTTGAGTGACCCAGACTGTCAAACACCCTAGGCTGAAGGACATGGGTTGGTAAGATGGTGACAGAGTGCATCTGGAATGTCTTTTAAAATGGATGACCCAGTACCAGTTGCTGCTTCTGCAGCAGATAGCTGATCATCAGTAACAGCTGGTCCAGGACTAAGGGGGGCACAGCTAGGCCAAGAGTGGCCTTGGTGCAACCTGAGGGATACCCTGGGTGTTTCACCCAGAGGTAGTTTCACCACAGCTGTGGTGACTGAGGCCATGCCAGTGAGACTCACAAAAATGGCTTTGTGGATGACTTGGAGGCTTTCTTTGTTATGTTTGAGAGAGTGGCAATGGCAGCCTCATGGTTAGCTGAGCAGTAGGTCTTTTTGTTAGCACCTCACTTGACTGAATCAGCATACCAAGGGCTGGATGCAACTGCATCCTAGGTGAAAGTGGCTATAATGGAGAAGACTTTTGTTGCCAGTGGTTCCTTGAGGAGAAATACCCTTAGGGAGCCTGGCCCTGTATAATGGCTCAGGAACTGAGGGACTTTTGTTGATGAAGGCTTAAGCCAGGAGCTCAGCCTTGAGTTCAGTGCTGAACTTGTCTTGGTGGAGCAGTTTGCCCACCTATTCCCAGAGGACAGTGTGCTCAAACATGGGGCAGAGACACTAGATGGTGTATTCTGATTTATGGAGAACTATCTTGCTTCTGAAATGACATTGATGACTTTGCATGAGAGGATGCCTGTGACAAAGGGGATCCCTGGAGTTGAAAGAGAACTTAGCTGGGAGAATAAGTGCCCTGATGGCCTGATTCCAGGCCCAGAGGCACCAGCTTGTATGGCTTCCAGCAACCCACAGGGCCCCAGGCTGGTCCCCACTGGAGACCCCAGGACTGGATAAAGGACTCTAGGCCCTGCAGTCTCCTTACCAGGAAAACCAGGGAGTGGGCCATACAGGGAAAGGCTATTTTGAACATCATACCCAGGGCCAGAGCCCATCCACCAAATATGGAAAAGTGGCTTTTCATGTGGCACCCAGGACATCTGTATCTGGAATGCCTCAATATGAAATGTAGTTATTGACAGGTGTAGATCTCAGAAAGCCAACCCCATAAGAAAACCCTGGCTAAACCAATTGTCTGCAAATAGATAAAGGGGACAAAGGGGACAGGCCTGCTGGATTCCGAGTGTGAGGAAATTCTCTCACAATATACTTTCCCAGGGACATTAAATCCTACCCAAGCGTGCAAGTGCAACTGACTGTAGGGGAACACATGAGGCCCTCAGGTCTGACCTCAATCCTGGCCTACTTTATTATAATGGGACAAGATTGGGTATATTTTTAGGAGGTACTTGGTGGAGTTAAAATTGTCCAAGAGCCTCCAGAGGGGCTAACTTAGGAGTCCATAGGAGTTAGGGCTCAAACAGCTGGCCACTGGCAGGTGTGGATAAAGCGCTGGACTCTGGGAAGTGGGTGTCTGGTCAAGGCGAAGATCCCCCAGAAGTTCCACCTAATGATGAAATGATGCTGGCACTCCTTTAGGAAGTGGACATTCTAACTAGAGGGACCAACTTTACAGAGCTCAGAGAGAAGATGAAACCCTGAGCGGGGTGTATGACCAACTGTCAGCGGTCAACAGAGTGGTGATACGTGCACATAAAACGAAACAGTATGCTTGATTTGAACTAAGGGCAGAGCAACCGTAGTGGCAGGCAAAAGACTGGCAGACAGGTGAAATTTGATCACAGCTCCTCATTATCTGGTCTCACTTTGTAGCAAAGGGGTGTGGATTCCCTCAGAGATGGACGGTGAAGGAGAGCCAGATGCCCACGATGGACAGAACAAGGAGAGCCATGGCTGCCATGCTGGAAGCAGAAGGGTGGGGCGGAAACAGGAAGTATGAAAGGTAGGCCCTGTACCTCAGTTGGACTGAGGCTGCCGAGGGAGGCAGATGCTTCTATCCTGCTGCTGGAGCCAGAGTCCGCTGAGGTTAGAGGAAGGCTACATAGGCTGCTGCTATGGGCACCTAATGTCTTGGGATAGCTACTGTCCAGCTGGCTTGTACCCTTACCATCTCCCTTGTCCCCCACACCCTAGCATACTGAGGTGAGTAGCGTACAGCAATGGTCAGGGCCAGAGATGCCACCCCAGTGCAGCTCCAGCCTGGCCATGCCATTCTGACAAGCAAGAACAACTTTGAGGGAGTCTGCCCTGCCAGGTAGCAGCTGCCTATTGTGCTTAAGTATCTAGTGCCAGTGCTGGTTGACTGCTTCTTAATGCATCCCCTCTTCCCACAAGCTACCTGGGTCACTAAGAAATTTTTTCTCAGCCTCACCTGAATGGGACACAAAGAGTTAGATGAAGTCAGGAGCAGTTTGTCTAGCATGACTGGCCAACAGATCTAAATGGGATGTTCTTTCGGGCTAGGAATGGAGATAGTGGGAATAGCATAGTTACTCCCTCTTCTATATGCCAGCTCACTGAGAAACTGCTGCTGACTGGCTTTGGAGCAGATGGAGGCAAAGTCAGCTGGGAGAAGAAACTGAGCAGTGGGTTGTGGTGAGTAATTAGCTTCTTAGCCATTGCTCTGACAGTACTACCCCCCGATAATCATTTTCTATTGAGGACTTCCAGCATTATCTGGCAAGGAATCCCACATGAAGATCATTGTATCCAAAATCACTTTAGATCCTATGTGCCCCTTCTTGCCCCAACAGCAGATCCATAGATCCTTGGATCATGCATTATTTCATCTCTGAGAGTTAGGTAGTATCTGTCTTACATGATATGCCCTAAGGTGAAATGGCCCTCATTTTCCTAGTGAATTGCTGCATAGATTAATCTGTTTCTGTATTTGTTTTCAAAGGCTAGCAGAAGTGGCTGGAGTGCAAAAGTTTGGAGGGGCAGCCAGTGGCATGTAAAATAAGCAATATCATCATGATTCAGTTTTGCTATTTCCACCTATCCTCTTAGTATTGGATACACAAAGTATAGCTGAACATTCCTTGCATGAGGGTAGAGTGTGGATAGGGTGGAGATTTATTAGCACTGTATCAACTTAAAAATCATGCTGGTGCGGATTCATGTTTCCTAGATGATCATTCAACTTGCCTGATTTCTTATCTTACAAACTGGGCGGCCAGTGGCATTTAATAAAGTCCTGAAGTGGAATAGCTTTTGAAAAATACTCAGATAATCCCTGAAGAGCTGCCCCTGAGCCTGCTCATCTGAGGTGATGATCAGTACTATCTGCCATTTCCACTGAGTCAATTAATTCTGGTACCCAAGCAAAACTGGTAGAATTTTTTCAGCTAAGAGACAAATTTACACATGCAATTGGCAGCACCACAAATATGTTCACTTCAGCTTTCCTTCCATTTGAAAGACCTCTACGTCAATGACATGGAGACCTGAATAGGTGTTTTAGTTTAATAGGTAGCTTGCAAACGAGAAAATAAGCTTAATGTCTTGAATTGAAAGGTGCATCCCAGTAAACCAAAAAATGACAGAGGCCAGATTCTCTATTGTATTATAGCCCCTTTATGCCAGCAAAAGAGGCTGTAAACCAGGATATGGCCACCAGAGAAGTTTCTCAGTATATAGAACATCTTGAGGGGTGTAGAGATGGTATAAAGGTTGTTCACCACTCACACCTTGCAGCTCTTGGTGTAGGAGGTTATGATGCAGATGCCCACTGGTGGTTCACTTGTCAGCAACTTATCAGGCCTGACATTCATTACACCTCACACACTGGTGTCATGATAGTTATTTAAAAGGTGAAATGCAATATATTGTTTGAAACTTAACAACAAAATGCTCATTAATGTCACCGAGACATGTTTATAACTATGCTATAAGTGAAATTGGTCACTGGGGGGGATTGTAAAGAGACAAAGATGACAAGTGAGGTTAGGATGACCAAATGTCCTGATTTTCTAGGGATAGTCCTGATTGTTGGGTCTTTTTCTTCTATAGGCCCCTATTACCCCTCCCCTGTCCCGATTTTTCACATTTGCTGTCTGGTCATCCTAAGTGAGGTTTCATCTGTATGAAGGGGAAAGAAAATATGGTGGCAGTGCCTGGTTCAGGAAAGGGAGCTGTGACCTTCTGTCTCCAGGCCAGCCAATGGTTAACCATCCTGCAGCTTTGTAAGCAGGAAGGTAAGAGCATCTCAGTGCCAGAAGGCAAGGGGCTTGCTGGTATCAGGTAAAGAGTTTCAGCTGGCCTGACTAATTCAGTGTACCCCGATTCACTATGGTTATAAAAAAACCCTCACCGATCATTAATATTCTTGTATGATTTATGTACACATTTTGTATTAACTATATATGGTTCTATGCTGAAATTATGACTGAAGTGTATTTAAAGGAGGCATGTCAGAGAGTTGGTAAACAGGTCTGCCCTAGGCAAAGGAATGTGTGTGCTTCTCTGACCAGCCTGGTCCTCTGACAGAGACAATGGAGGTGCAATTTACATATTAGGTAAACAAAGCCATCAAGCTAACAAGTGTGGGAGGAGGCAGCTTGTTTATACCCCAGCAGGGAAGATAGACTTTATCTGGGCTTAAAGATAGGGGGGTCATGTGATAAGCAATGGAATGAACTGATTGTATTACTGTATTTTAAAAGTATAAAAAGTGAGGTGTTTTACTAAAGCCTATGATACACTGATGATTAATATTGTAAATTGTATGTATTAATACTACATAAGGAATTATGGGTTTTCATTAATATTATGCCTCACCACATGTAACCAAAAAAAGGAAACCACATTTACATTCATGGACAGATGGGAGGCCCACACTAAGGGAAGAACAGTATGAGGTCATCCTGTCTCCTGAAAGCAGGTAATTGAATTTTGACAGATATAAGCAGAGGCAGAAAGCCATTTGACTGATACAAGAGGCTGGAGAGCATGCAAGCTGAGAAGGATGGGTCTTTCAACAAAGGAGGGGATGAATATAGGTGAGAAACCCACCTACACATAGATCTTTCACCTGTAAGTCCAGGTAAGCCAGCACCTTGTAATTCTGTGGAAGATCCTGACTGAGGGAAAGTCAGCCATGGCTGGGAAGAGGAAAAATTGGTTAGAAAAAACATCTTGAACAAAGCCTGCAACTTGTTAGATTAAGTTTTCGACTTTTAGAGGTATGTTTTCATTTTTATTTGCTTGTAACCATCTCTATTTTTATTTCTTTTACTTGGCATTAATTAACCTGTTGTTAATAAAGTTGTTTTATTACTATAAACCAACTCAGTGCTGTGGTTGAAGGGAAGGGTGTACTTACCTGTTTAAGTTAATAACTGTAATGTGCTTTTGTCTCTGTATAGGAGCAAACAAACCTATTTTTTCTCCGAGTGGTCCAGGAGAGGGCTGGACATTTCAGGGGACAGGGCACTGAGAAAACTCAGGACTAGAGGTGTGTTGGGGTCACCCTGCAAATAATAACCAAAGCTGGTGGAAGCCAGGATGAGGCTGTTGTGCTGGAGTCAAGAGTTGCTGATCCAGGGATGTACAACACATAGACACTAAGGGTGAGACCTGCTTGTCTGTTGGCTGCTGGTGTCCAGGTTGTGAGCTACAGTTTCAATGCCTTTCCTAGGGTTACAGAATAGGTGGTGACATAACCTCTCACTGGTATGAATTGCACCCCAGAACCTGAGAGAAGTCTTTAAGAGGGCATGGCTGGGTCTTCTCTAAGCTCTGCTTTGGCTATTCTTGGCTGCCAATGGCCTTTTGTGGCTGTAGGGATCAGGGAGCAAGTTGCTGTTTGCAGCTGCTCTAGTTTATGCTGGAGTGTGACACAAGAACAGGGTAAAAACAATCTCCCCTCTAATCCTGTTCTTATATTGTGCATAGCTCACCTGGAACAGAGAATCAAGCCAAAAGTGTACCATACTTTAGTTTAACTGAGGGCTTCCATGGCGAATACATTGGAGATATTCACTTGTATCCAAAATGTACAGGTATTAGGATCTAGCTCTCACAACAGGCACATCTGTTGGTCCTGTGTTGATCAGCTGCTCAGTCCACTGGGATATATTTAATTTATATATTTGTAACCTCTTCCTCCCTGAGCTCTGATTGGCTCTGCTCTCAAATGGTGAATATGTGTGGGTCTGCAAATCTGTGTGCCCTTAATGGAAATTTTCTATAGAACTTCAGAAACAGCTATTGAGCATGTTTAGTATCTGCCACACCCTACTTCTGGATGTTTCTGGGTCCTTCTAGCTGAGTTGGTCTGCCCTGCACTCTGCATGTCTGCAAATACACAGATGATTCAAAGAAAAAAAAATGTCTCCCCCCCACTGCTTCTCTCCCTTTATTTGGACTTAAAACAGTCAAATGCTGCAGTATAAAGTGCACAAGTTATATCTTCACATTATGACGTTGCATCACAAATGGCTGAATCGTCAGCTCAATACCCAACACGTGCAGCTGGGCTAGGCAGTGGGCTGATCTATGGGGGAAGGAACCTTCCTCCCACCAAGTCTGAGATAAGCTTTCAAAGTCTTCTTGGATGTCCCTTCAACTCAATGTCTGAAGCAGTGCTCATTGGCTCCAGCATGGGACTGTGTCTTTGTGCCACAGTTTATACTAAAAGGAACATTGTACATACACCTTGAATACATACCTACGAGGAGGGCTGGAAGCATGACTACATCACCAGATCAGGAGATCACATCCTTGCTGGGCTGCGGAGCATTGTTAAGATTGTTAACCGGACCCCTCTCCTAGCTCTCAAGTGCGTAGGAGGGTAAATTTCTCTGTTGCTGTGGAAGTGCCTTGGACAATGCTTCTGTACCAGTGAACCCATGCAATATGAAACAGGATATGTTGTATGTCCATATAGAAAATGAAAAAAATTCATCATGCCATTGAAATGGCTTAAGGCTCAGAGTGTTAACTGTTCATACATCTGAGTACCAGGAAGGTGTAGGGACATTGTCACCTTAAAAAATTGCAACATGAAATTGCTCCCCAAAGCAGTCTTTGCCTTTTTGTTTTGTTTTTTTACTTCTGCAACACACTGGAACAACAGGAGAAAAAAACATAACTTCAGAGTAAAATTGTAGCAATAAATCTATGGAAGTTACCTAAGTTATTTTGAAGCTAATTATGACTGTGTGCAAAGCAAATGAAGTGAGAACTGAATTAATGAAGAGCAGCTACCTCCCACAAGCTAATGAGGCATGCTTTATACCAATAGCTCTTCAAATTGAAAAATTAAACTAGTCTGCAGCCAAAACAAAAATAGTGCTGGAAGTTTGTTAAAAACAGCATAGCAGCTAGGAGAATCTTACTCTGTAGGATTTGTATTACCTGAGATTTTAATGCCTATGCATGGGATAGCTGCTTTTCTCCAATATGCTTTCCTGAGAATTTGATTGCTTTTCGTTTTTTCTCCATCCTTTGTTAGGTACCTTTAGTGCCACAAGGTTAAAGAAAACGACAAAACCCTGTGGCTGTTGGCTTGTTTTACTAAAGTCTTCCTCGGACATTTTCCCATTGAAGAAGAGCCTAGTGAGTGCTGTACATGTTCAGCTCTCAGGTACTGTGTCTGATTTTGTGCATTCAGACATTCAGCTGAGCTTGCAGCCATTAATTCCATCTCTCCTAGTGTGACACAAAAGGGTTATTTTCAGCTGGCTCTCTGTTGTCCATTCCACATGCTCTCTTTCTCGCTCCACATTACTCTTTATTTTACCCCTTTTGTAATCTTTTGCTTTCATTTTCTCTGTCTGTTTCACTCATTTACTT
This sequence comes from Dermatemys mawii, assembly GCA_007922305.1. Lineage (NCBI taxonomy): Eukaryota > Metazoa > Chordata > Testudines > Dermatemydidae > Dermatemys > Dermatemys mawii. The sequence continues at coordinate 28,292,719 of ML677333.1, forward strand.
CCATAAATCAAAATCCCTATCGTACAGTTAGTGAGCCTAGTTGGTTTTCCCTATCACTGTACACTCACAGCCATGTTTTTCTCCTATATAAAAGCCCTCTTTGTGTCTTACTAAAGGGGTTACAAATTAAATATTGCGTGTTCCATGGAAACATCAAGTCTCTTGGTTAGGAATTTGTAAATTAAGGGGATGTAATTTCGTTGTCTGCTGTTTAGCTCAAAAAGCTGTTTCTTCATAACATTGTAATAGCATTGCAAAATGTAGTTTCAAAAGCGATACCAATATTACATAATCTCACTTTGGCATTGCCACAATTTAAACTTGGAATGCTTCCTGGAAACATAATATGTCAACAAGAAGTGCACAATAATATTTTTGACGACATGGTGCCTAGAAAGATGCTTGAGCTGCCAAAATCTCTTAATTTTGTACATATTTAGTAGCTATTTGAGATTTGCTTAGTAAAGACTTTCTTAGCAACAGGAATTTTACTCCACCTCTGGTAATCAGTTACACAAATTATAACTCAAGGTGCTGTGATATTGTTTATTTTACTACTTTTACCCAATAGCTGCTTGAAATGAGGAAAATCCAATGGGCAAAATATTCTTGTCAGCAACTTGTGTGGGCAAAGCCCCATTTGTGTGCTGATATTTGCATATGGATAGGCCAGTAGATATCACTTTGAATACCTATTTGTCAAGCAATTAGGGATGTGGAGGGTGAGGATGGGGAAGAGAGGGATTTGAATTTCTTCTCATCATAAAGGTAGGGCTAATGAAAAATCAATAATTAGTTCTATGTCTGAGCCTAGATTTGGTATATGGTGCTGATATAATGCACTGTGTTTTGGCTGCTGATGCAAACAGATCTCTTTTCTTAGTTTCTTCAGTTTCCCTCTAAATTTGCGCATTCCCCTGATCACTTCTCATTACAACAGATATCCAGCAAGGGTGGCTGGAGACCCTCCTCTAATTATCTCCCTCTCCTACCATTATTTTATTTATTGTTGTTATGAATAGCCACAGATATGATAGGTAAATCTGGCTATGGCTTGGCTGAGGAATTGCTTATTACAGCAGAAAGCAAAGTAGGCAAAGATGGTATTGGTAAGATTTGGTAAGATCCAAAGGCTGGATTAGTAGCTATAAAACATAGGCAGCACTAGACTTTGTGCCTGTGAGAAGTATGATGGGATTGCCTCTTCAGTTGCCTTTTCAACTGCAAATTGCTATGTTTGTTAATATGAATAGTAGCCAAGCATGCTAGTGTATCAGAAAGCAGCAGTTCTTACAGCCAGGCTTCCAATGACACCTTGGACATGTACCTGTGTACATACCTGTGTACCCTGAGCAGAATGAACTTTAATACAAATGTGATTTTGTGCACTCCATGTGATTCATGCCTCCAGATTCTGTTCAGTAGAGGTTCTGGGCAGTTGTTTGCTTTGGCTTCTTAATATTAATATTTATGTGTAGGAGGACACATTTAACCATCCAGCCCTCTAAGGGTTCTTTATCAGTAGAAGCAGTTGCATATCAGCTATTCCATTTCTGGAATGAATATCTTTGTGCTTGAAAAGGCATTCAGCAAAGAAGGCTCTTGAAATAGGGGTGCATTGGGGTAAAACCTAAAGATATGCGTATTGGTTCAGATACAGCAAGAACTGCCCCCTCCTGCATTAGGCCTTCACTCAAAACTCTAGGCAAACCTGAATCAAATCTGAAATAGTTCAGTTAATATTTTTAATATATTATTTTAGTTTTTTCCATTCTCCTGCATGTCTGCATCCACTGGCAGCTATTCTTATGATATCGGTGACCCAATCAAAACCACAAAGTGTTTACTTACATGGGAGAGCTTGGTCAGCATTTCACCTAGTTTTGCAGTCCCTAAAATTTTGGATACTCTGAATAAGCATCTAAATTTGGAACAGCTGATCTGAAATGAACCAACCCTTTGGAAATATTTCACTAACAAGTAATGCCTATTTTGGGCCTGACCATGTTTCCTTTAGTGATCTCTGTGTAAAAAACTACCTGGGTGAACAAGGACTTGAAGAAACATTTCTGCTTTGCAGGTGAGTTGAACCTTCATTTGTGTCACTTCTCCAGATAAACAAACTGGATTAAAGTGGAAGAATTTATTTAGTTTACATTTTTTTTATTTATATCAACAAAACTTTTGTCCCACATGTTTGATTTTTTTTGTAATTGTCATAATTTAGGCACTCTAGCCAAAAGAAAAAACAAACACTGACTTAGTTGTGAGTTACTTGGAATACATCACTGACAGTTATAGGAATTGTTTAAGTCAAAAATAGATACCTATGCAGTTCTGTTCTGTTTCAGTTTTATCTTTTCAAAAACATTTTATGCCCTTAAAGAATTAAGGTCTTCTTGAGACATCAATGTAAAGATTTAATTTATCCATTAAAAAATGTTCAAATTACTGTACTGTTTATGTTTCTAGATGTTGGTGAGAGATGAATGCTTGTAATTGAATCATGTCATTACGTGGTCCATGATTACATTACTTCTCCTGAATCCACGCATAATGACATTACTTTCAATATAGTGCACACAACTAACATTTATTTCACCCCCCGCCCATTTCATCCCCTTCAGAATATTTCATACCAGGCTACAATGACATCTATTGTGAAGAAAAGGCTATAGCTAGCTAATATCTCTGGCCTTTCCGACAGCAGCTTTGCTGGTTTTGCCTCTGACTCCAAAATAGGTCTGTATTAGCCTGGATGAAATAAAGTATGTTTCTTTCCTTTCATGTTCAAGTTGTTCAAGCTGTCAGCTTGAGCGATTTCTCTATGGATAACCTTAGCTCAGCAGAAAGACTTTGACCTCATCTATTATCACTAGTGCTGAGAAAATCATTGTTGGATTAAGACAACCTGATTGAGAGAAAAGGGAATGACTATACACAAATGACTTTGAAATTAATTAAAGGGAGGCTGTATGCCACTCCATAATAGGGATGGTTCTCGCTGTGCATTTTCTTACCAAATTCCTAAGATTTAAATCCTACAGTATAAATGCACTGGCAGAACTTCAAAATGAATTTAAAAAGTCAACATGACACTTTCAGATGCATGGCTTTACATAAGAAAGAGCAAAGCAATTATATTTAATAGTCAATACTGAATAGCCTTCAAATTATACCTGAATAATGCACATATTTACTTACTGTAAGAATGATCTTATTCTACTTCCTCAGCACTGATTCCAAAGCTATTGTATATGGGTGTACTGCATGTGTTTGTGTATATGTGTGTGCATGCATTTATATCATATATATATATATATGTATATATATAATTTGTCATCTGGGGGAAGAGTTCAGGAAGTATCTTATTGAATTTTAACATATTTATTAATTTTTATATATATGTTAAAAATCAATAAGATATTTCGTGAACTCTTCCCCCGGATGATAAATAGTTGGAAACTGTTCTGTCTCCGTGACAGATAAGTGTGATCCAGTATATCCAGTCACTGGGATCTGCTTCATTTTCCCATCTGCTTTAAATGTTTTTTACAGTATTTCAGAACTAGGGTCTTGTAAACACTGGAATTTTAGTTGCCAGCTTAACTCTAGTATAGACAGGCTTCATACTTTTTTAAAAAGATTTTTGATCATGTAACTGATTGGCAGTTGTCCCTCCTCCTCTAAGGAGGAAGAGTTCTCTTATTTCTCTCCTCTTTGGGCATTTGGTCCTATACTTCTGCTCCAGGGAAAGAAGTACTAATGCTCTCAGGGACCGTTTTGAAAATATTTCAGCTGATTAGGGCTCTCCTGGCCCTCAGAAAGGCTGGGCTTGCTGTCTCTCAGTGGGCTTTGGGGTCTCTCAAAGAGTGGGCTGGGATTTGAAAATAGATATTCTAGAAGTCAGATGTTCTGGACTGACTTACCCAGAACAGAAGAGGCTATAGTTCTATCCGTATCTCTCACACACTGTTCATATGGGCCAAACAGCTGGGAACCCCTGAGAGGCCTTATCTGAAGCTGACTGCCAGAGGAGGGAAGGGAATGAGGGAAGCACTAGTGTCTGGAGCCCCTTACTGCACTTGGCATCCACACAGTCTATATTGTATCTGAAGCCTAGATGTGTCCCAAAAGCAGGAATAGAGGGAGGAGGAATTGGTTGAGCTCTGTAGTCTATTGTGAACACTGAGGACTTAGATGTGACATTTCATTATTGCCACCTTTCTACCATCACTCCTGTCACAGAGAATAAGGGGGAGGAGCCAATTATCACTGGAACTGTTTTTTTCCTATCCTGCCTTCCTCCATTTCTGCTCAAAGTAGGGGGACCAACGACCCCTGCCCAGACTTGGCTGCTGAGATGGTATCCTGTATCTTTCCCGTAAAGCTGGCTTATCCAGTTCTGTAGCACTGATCACCACAGCACCTCAGTGAGGGCAGCGGAGCTGAGGGGAAAAATCTCCCAAAGAGGCAATTGTAACCCTTGGATACAGCTGATACTTTGATGGCCAAATTTTGAGTCAAAGTGTTAGTCAGAAATTTGAAATAGGGTTTGTTGTGTTAATTTTGATGTAATAAGTGGGCCCAGAGAGTCAAAGGTATTAACATGACCCCGTTACTGCACACCATTAAACAGCTAAATACAGTTCAGGGGTTTGAGTACAGAGACCGTGGCCTGTTTAGTTCCATGGCAAACATTATAACATTCATGTCAGAATGTGGACGTTCATTGAGTAGGCTATGCAGATGAAGAATGCAAAGCAAAACATTTTGAAATGGAAACTGAGCAGTTGTACAAAACGGTTAGAGTCTCTTGTTTTTTCATACAGTCCTTAGTGGGGAAGAAAGGCTCAATTCTTTTGTTGGATCTTTAACTGAGCTGTGAGTTTTGTGGTTACTCTTGCTTTTGACAGAACCGACAGACACTAAAGGATGTGGGAGAGATGCACTAGTCAGAAGTGGAGAAAATGTGGCTTTTTGTTGAAGTTCTCAGGACTTGAGATGACTGATCAGTTACAGAAAGAAACTCTGGGCAGGTAGGTTGGCCTCAAGAACTGTTGCTCTGGATGCTGGGCTTGTTTCATTCATCTGGAATGTCATCTGACTAGTCTTCGTAGGTTCTTCTGTCTCAACAGAGCTATGTGGGTCGTCTCATTTCATTGTGCTGGTGCATTGTGATGCAGTACTCCGATCAGATTGAAAGATGAGAAAAATAGAAGGAAGATAGTAGGGGATGGAAAGGAACACACAAGGAAAGGGAAGACAAACAAGATCTTGCTCATTCAGTGTTAATGGCCATATATCCTCACTAGTGTTTTGAGGTCTGGGAATCTCCAGTGATCCTCAAGTATCATTTCACCTAGCTCTAAGGGCCTCAGCTTCAGCAGGCAGGAAGGGATGCACAGTACCTGTTTTAATATGGTGTAGATGAAAACTTTTTGAAAACTTCATACTCTGTCCCATGTCAGAGCCCATGCCATAAGAATATTTCCTCAGTCTAATGAGCAGAGAAGTCACATATCTCTGTAGGCCATTTACGAGGAGGGCACATAGCCATTAATAAATAAATTCACCAAATTCTACAAATTGGGCATCCAATCATAATTTTTGGGAGAGGTCTTTTCCATATTATAGTGCCCCAATAAAGAGAAGATGAAATGGCAGGGTATATGGCTTATCTCAAGGATTGGCAACATTGGCACGTGGGACCGCAGGGTAAGCACTCTTAGCAGGCCCCGCTGTTTTATTTACCTGGCGGTTCACTGATCGCGGCTCCCACTGGCTGCGGTTTGCCGTCCCAGTCCAATGGGGACTGTGGAAACAGCGCGGTGCTAGGTTCTCCTAGTTAAAAGACATTCCTGGGAATTTCACTGCTGTGAAAAGGCTTGTCAGGAATCTGTGGACCTTTGCACAATGAAAGCTAGGAATTTTTATCTAGACTTACCTGAATATTTCCTTTCTTGAAGTGACAAGGTTGAGATGATTGAGAAAGAGATGAAAACTGAACATCCAAAACTTTGTGTTGATTTCATTAGGAGAAATTATCTTCATGTTCAGCAGTAGGAATGACTGTTTATACTTTTTTTTCCAAAGTATAATTAATCCAATCTCTAAATTGTGAAAGTAGAATGGAGTTATACTGGCTATGAAAGTTGTCTCCTCTTTCAGAAACTTCAGGGAGTGGAGCATTCCCCAGTTGCCAATGATTAAAAGTTCTGATTCTGCTCCCAAGCAGTAGTCCCCCAGTAACAGATCACTAGACCTTCTAATCTGAACAAAAAATGTTCAGTGTTTCCCATGTTGTTTAGTTTGGTTGAACAGCCTTTAACATAATATTTATTCTTGTTTGTATTTTGACCTTAATATATTTGTGGTTCCTTAATTTTGGAAGGCCAGGTTCCTGAAGAAAGGTCAATATTGATAGCTATTGTAAAATGTTTCTATATTTTGTACCTCAAAAAAGAACCTCCCCCCACGGTCCAGACTCACACTGGTGTAAATCTGGAGTTACCCCATTGAAACTGAGAGTGAAGTCCGAGTTCTATACTTTTTTTATTTGTTTACATTTATTGCGGTATTTTGAGTCTTTTGGCAACGGAACTGTCTCATTCCAAGCTCAATCACTTTACAACTTTCACTTTCACTTTCAAACTGATTTGAGGCAGCAGCTCCAGGGGCTTGAAACACCTATAACCACAGTGGCAGAGGCTTGGATTCCTGCTCACTGCAATCCTAATAGCTAGGAAGGGGTCGCTCACTGAGTCACAAGGATTCAGTAGTTGCATTGGTGGTTGGTACTTTTAGGTTGTCAATTACTTTATTTATAAAAAAGTATGTTAATACAAGTAGTTTATATCTGATTATATCTCTTCCCCAGCACTTTATACATAACTTGTGTTCCTAAATTTCAAGTCTTCTAAGCCGTTACACATATAAGTAATTTCATACTCATAAGGAACCCCCATGGAGCTCAGATGTCTGAGCCTCGCTCTGAAAGCCAGAACTTCCTGAGTATCAGGAATAAGGGCCTGCAGCAGAACCAGTCTCCAGAAAACTTAATGAGTACGTCTGGCCTGTAGTAGGCTGCCTGATTAAATCAAAGCTCCACTGGTGAAAACCAGTGTTTCAAATGAGCAGTCCAATAATTTAGTTACTCCAGATAAGGGTCTATGTTAGACTCCTAATTCAGTAGTCTTTTTATTATCTTAACATCCTTTTCCACAAGTCCATTAGACTGTAGATATCTTAGACTGGATGTAATATGCTTAAACTCATATTCTCTTGCAAAGCATTGGAACTCATAACCATCAAATTGTGGTCCGTTGTCTGATATGACCACATCTGGTATGCCATGCCTGGTAAAGACAGATTTGATACTCACAATAACATGTTTTGCAGTAATGTTCTGAAGTCTTGTTATTTCTGGCAAGTGACAATAATAATTCAGAACCAATATATAATTCTTACTATCATAAGTAAACCGATCCATGCCTACTTTGGACCAGGGTGACTAAATTACTTAATTTACCATCACAGGCTGTTTTGTTCAGAGATCTCTGTATTTTTGGCATGTTTCACAAGCCTTAATTGGTTTTTTAAATATCTGTATTAATTTATGGCCAATACAGAATAATTCTAGCCCTTCTTTTGCATTTTTCAGTACCCATGTGCCCTTTGTAACATATCCTGATGTACCATTTTGGGAACTACAAGTCTGGTGCCCCCAGACAAGATCCCCTCCATTACTAACAACTCTCCTTCACACTGGTGATGAGGAATGGGCATATACTTTATAGGCCATCCTGCATTATTTACTTATATCACTTTTTGTAAAACTTCATCTTGTGCTGTGGTGTCAGCAATTACAGTCCACATTTTATCTGAAAGTGGGGACACATTTTAACAGGTTCATATTCACGACGTCTCCTTCTGGGTTTGATTCTATTGCTATTCATTCTATCATAAGCTCTAGACAGACTAGCCACCACCTCTAAATTTTTCCTAGTTTTTTAATTCTAATTTTACATCATACAGCTGCAACTGAAAGAATAATCTCTAATCTAGGAGAAGTGTCATCATCATCTTCTTCTTCTTTTTTAATTTTTTTGGCAATTGGCAGCAGTGGCTTATGATCTATTTCTGCTAACACTGGTCTCCCATATAGGAAAACGTGGAACTTCTTGCATCCATGCACCAGAACCAAAGCTGCTTTTTAAAGCTTCTTTTGTGCATACTGACATTCAGTTTTAGTTAAAACTCTGGAAACGCATGCTACAGGCCTTCAGTGCTCATCATATTTTTGAAGAAATGCTGCCCCACAACCCTTTTTAGAGGCATGTTTTGACAGTTTGGTCAATTTTTGCTGTCATAGAATTTAAGTGCTGGAGTCCCTTGTATTAACTATTTTAGTTTCTCAGACTCCTTCTTTTGATGTGCCACCCATGTCCATGGATTATTTTTCTGCAGTCACGTTCTTAGATTGCTCGTTTTAGAAGCCATATTTGGTACAAACTTTCTCACAGAGTTTATTATGCCCATGAACATTTTGTACTCCTTTATCTGTGGGAGATGGCGTTTTGGTAACTGCCTGTACGCTGCTGTGATCTATCTGTACCCCTTGCACTGTTAATTTTTCATCAGAATGTTATTTCTCTGACTTTGAATTTACACTTGTGTTTATTTAATTTTAAGCCCCCAAGCAAGCCCTTTCCAGAGCTCTCTGTAGTCTCTGGTCATGTTCCTCCCTTGTTTAAGTGTGGGAATGTACATCATCAGTATATACTTTGATGCCGCCAATGCCATCAAATATTTGTTTTACGATTCTGTTAAACACTTTTTGTGATGAACTCAATCCAAAAGGCAATTTGTGAAAGCAGAATCTCCCATATGATGTGTTAAACATGCACAACCATGCATGAACACTAGTTTTCTCTAGTGGAACCTGCAAACACCCAGCCAATGCATCTAACATGGAGAAATATTTAGCCTGTGCCATTTCTTAAAAAAATGTCTTTCCTTGTGGAAAAATGTTCCTTTTTGATATATTTATTGAGTTCCTTTGGGTCTACACATAGGAGAAAGGACCCACTCTGTGAGTTCCTCCACTCTCTCTATAATGCCTCTAGCAACCAAATTATCTAATTCCTCTTTAAGTTTTTTTCTTAGAACCAGAGAAACATTCCTAGGAGGATGTATCGTGGGACTATTAGGCTCTGACAGCTCAGTTTTATATTCTGTGTTTCCCCAGCCCCTCAAAGACATCCTAAAATTTATCTTTAATTTTTATTTGCTCCTGTCTCCGTACAGCATATACTCTATGAACAAGACCTAATGCCTGGTACATCCTTAACCTGAGGATAGATACATATATCCTTGGAACTATCACAAAATTAATCTTTTCATTGTAATTTTTTACCTTTACCTCCAGCTCACATTCACCAACAGTAGGAATTAGCTTCCCACTACAAAAGCTAAGCTTGCTGTTTGTGGTTTTTCCCCCTTTTTCCCCAAGGCCTGGTCTACACTACACAGTTTTGTTGACAAAAGTCCGGTTTCATTGACAAAATAATGGAGGTGCACATACAACCGATTTAACTCTCCTGCTATGCGACATAATGAAACCACAATGAGACAAGTGGCACAGAGCTTTTTGTGACAAAGTTAGAGCAACGCTATGTCAGTGGAGACAATGTGTTTGCTTATGTTGCCCTATGTGGCCTCCAGGAGGTGTCCCACAATGCTCATCATAATCGCTTTGGTAAGCATTTTCTACTTTACTGTCCTGCTGCCAGGTTCACAGGTGTGTACCCCTCGCCCTTTAAAGCATCGGGAAATATTGAAATCCCACTTCCTCTTTGCTCAGCCTGGACAGCTCATCTCCCATGAGGGATAGCTCAGTGGTTTGAGCATTGGCCTGCTAAACTCACAGTTGTGAGTTCAATCCTTGAGGGGCCATTTAGGGATCTGGGGCAAAAAAATCTGTCAGGGCAGAGTACTTGGTCCTGTTAGTGTAGGTAGGGGACTGGACTTGATGACCTTTGCAGCTCTATGAGATAGGTATATTTTTATTTTTATTTTTTCCCCAGACGACCATGCTGGCTTTCTGCAGTCAATGTGCTCCCGCCTGGCATACCCTGCAGTTGCTGAATCTGATGAGTCTATGGGGAGAGAGGGCTGTGCAGTTGCAGCTCAAATCCAGCTGTAGGAACTTTGACACGTGGCATGAATGAGAACGGGCACGAAAGGGACACGCAGCAGTGCCGAGCTAAGATCAAGGAGCTGAGGCAGGCATACCAGAAGGCAAAGGAGACCAACCATTGCTCTGATGTTGGGCTTAAAACATGCCACTTTTACAAGTAGCTGCATGCCATCCTCAGCAGCGACCACCCCTCCATCGCTAAGAGCCCCATGGATACTTCACAGGGGACTGGAGCCAGCGGCCAGTAACGTCAACACTGAGGATGAAGTGGTGGTTGAGTGTCGAGATGGAGGAGGATGTAGGGCAGGCGACAGATTTATCTGGTGGCATGGCAAATCAGGACCTCTTTTTGACTCCGGAGGGGACTAGCCAGTCCCAGCAGTCAGGTTCTGGTGTGCTTGAAGCAGAAGAGGGCAGGTCTGGTACTCTCTTTGCTTTGATACCGCACAGTTACATGAGATAGATGTGTCCTTTATTTTGTTACGTGGTGCATGTGGGAGAAAGGATTGAAATTAACAACACCAGGTAGTGTTAGCATCTGCTTCTCATTCCCCTGTGCTACTAGGCACTGGGGGCCCTGTGGAAAAGTTTGCACAACAAGATCTCCCAGATATCCTCCACAGAGATACTCTCCATTCATATGCCGAAGTTTCCTTGGCAGAGCTGCTTTGATTTTCCCCTGCCCCTCCCCACATGTAAGGAAACTTTGCTCTTCCAATCAGCAGTTACTTCTGCAACAACCAAAACAACACACAGTCAAGCAGGGAAGGACCCAGTCAGAAGCCAGACACATGCAGGAGATGCACCCTGCATGCATGTAGTGTGAGTTTGGCTTTGATCACTCCCACCTGTGAAAAACTGTGCCGACATTATGAATAGTGTCCCTATGCACTTGTACTGATCTTTTTCTTACATCACCCAGACCCTTTGTCCCCTCTTGGATCTCCTCACCCTCCCCTCCAGCTGAACTCACCGTGTTTAGTGCTCTGATTGTGCTGCATGCTTGCCAAGGGAAAGTGAGAAAGAGGTGTATATAACTTTTATGATTCAAGACTGGGAGCACACACACAATACATTGACTCTATTTATTGTTTCTTGAGGGCCAGCCCTACACACTGGCCAAGCGCCTCCATCAGATAAGGAGACAAATGAAGAGGAGTAAGGAGGACATGTTTTGCAAAGTGCTGCAATCGTCATATCAGGCTGATAGTGAGCATACAGTGATCCTGCCCCGATGATGCACTGCGATCCCAGAACTTTTAGTGGGAGAAGGTGGTGATTTGCACAGTGGAATAGCTATCTACAGTGCACTGCTCTTTCTGTTGGTGCTAAAGCACTGGCAGTGATATGCTCTACTGACGCAAGGAGTGTTGTGTGAACATGAGCAAGTGATATAATTATAGCTGTCTCTGATTGTCAACATAGCATAGGGTGACTTACTCTATAGTGTAGACATGGCCCAAGTCTTTTATAATGAAGTCTGGTATAACATTGACTTATGAACCGGGGTCCAATTTAAGAGTCAAAGGTGTTATATTTGTTTCCAGAGTAACAGTCCAATAATTTGATGCTGTTACTCCTTGCAATTGTTTTATGAAGTTATTCACTGTTGTTTCCACTGTTATGATCTTTCTCTCTGTGCAGAAAATGTACTACATTTTTTCTTTCTGGGCCCATGCTCCTGTTTGCAAACTCTTGCATACTGATTTAACTTCTTGCACCTGGTGGGACATTAGCCAAAGGCAGGACACTGCTGTGGTCTATATCTTGTACCATAGTGTGCACAGCAATTTTTGTGCAGTCTTCTGCAGACTCTTTTGGATTGTATTTCTCAGACTTCTCCCAGGGATTTCTATTCTGTCTCTGCTCTTTCTCTGAGGATTTATTATTCTGTCCACAGTTTCATCATCTTGCTTTCCCTCCATAAGCTTCAGCCTGGCCTGGATAGTCCCTGTTGCTTGGCAGATGCTGATTGCTTTCTCTAGCTTGAGATCAGGAACCTCCAGCAATCTTTTTCTGAGCTCTGATTATCTGATCCCCATCACTACCTACTCCCTAATTAGGGAGTCTGTGAATCCTCTTAAATTACAGGATTGACTCAATCTGAGATCTTTTACAAATTCATCAAATGATTCTCCCTCTTTTTGTGACCTCATATGAAACTGATATCTGTAAAAAGTCTCATTTTTTATTGGAGTGCAGCACTCAGACTTTCAGATCACTGTCTCATAACCAGTCTGCTCTGCTTTGCTCAATTGCAGACTTTTATAGACATCCAGAGCCTCAGCCTCCGCTATATTTAGAAAAATAGGTCTACTTGCTCCCATGTAAAATGCTGAACTGCTGCTTAAATCTCCTCCAGTTGTCCACTGCATGACTGGAGAGTTTCAGCTCCACTGGAACCCTTAGTTGCTCTATTGTCTTCCTCTCAGTTTTCACTCCACATCATCTGACCACTCCTGGTACCATATTGTGTTCTGATGAAGAAGTCCAAAGATGGTATATGAGAAGCAGATTCTTTATTGAAGTAAACACCCAGCTTATTCCAGCATGTCTTACTTGGAGGGAGGGCAGTATGATGGGGCAAGTACAACCTGTCACCCTGTGGATGGGGCAGGGTGTCATAGCCTTGTGATTAAAGTCTATATGGTTGCCCTCAGCTTCAGAGCTACATGGCCCAAGGGCTGGCATCAATAGGACTCCCTTTGGCTGCATGGAAGCATGGCCTAATGGCCAGAGTCAGTAGGATTCCTCCAGACTGCAGGGAAACATGCCCAATGGCCATAGTCAGTAGGATTTCCCTGGACTGCAGGGAAGTGCAGCGTAATGGCCAGAGTCAGGTGGACTCCTCTTGGCAGCAGGGGAAACGCGGCTCAAGTGTTGGTCTGTTGAGGTGTCCTATGAGGAACACCATAATAGAGGCCCAACTTAAATGTATACCCTGAATTAAAAAACGCAGTAAAAGAACTATAAAAGAGCCACCGTGTCTCAACAACCATGTAAAAGAACACCTTTTGCATAGTTCCCCTCAAGAGGTGTTGGACTGTTGAGGTGTTTTTCCCACCACAGGAATATTGAATATTATATTATGGGGATGAGAGGTTTGGAGTGCAGGAGGATGTTCTGGGCTGGGATTGAGGGGTTCAGAGGGTGGGAGCGGGGGAAATCAGGCGTGGATCAGGGGGTTCAGGAACCAAGCACTGCTTCCTTCAAGCGGCTCCTGGAAGCAGTGGCATGTCCCTTCTCCTGCTCCTATGTGGAGGTTCAGGCAGGTGGCTCTGCACGCTACCTTATCTTCAGACGTCACCCTTGCAGCTCCCATTGGAGCATGTAGGAGCCAGAATGGGACCATGCTGCGGCTTCTGGGAGCTGTAGAGGTACGGCCCCAACCCTGAACCCCAGCAGGAGTGCTGGATGGGGCCCAGCCACTTGGTGGAGCCTCCAACCCAGCTCCCTGGTTGGAGCAGGATGAACCACATCCGGCCCATGGGCCATAGTTTGCCCACCCCTGTCATAGACAGAACTCTTCTGTGCTGCTGTCTGTGCTCTCTTCCTGGATTACTGAATCAGTATCAATGTTTTGTTTCCTCTTCTGTAGTTGTTGATCCTGGTTGCAGACTTCGGCAAAATGATCGTATTTCTTATAAATATTGCAGGGCTTACCAAGAGCTCGGCATTGTTGAGGAGTGTGTTTGTGTCCACATCTTGTGCAATCTTTGAAGCTGACCCTGACAAACTCTTGTCTTTGCATTTTTCGTGCTTTTCTGAGTTTTTTATTCTGTTTAATCTTACTGCTTGCCAGTTATTTTTCTCCTTTGTCACTCTATCCAGGGTGGCAGTGTCCTGTTTTCTTTCCATTATTTTTATTCTGTTCAGAGTGTTTTCTGCTGCCTGACAATCTTACTACTTTATCCAATGTGGGATCTACATGTTCCAGTAGTCTTTTTTGCAGCTTTGGTTCTCTGATTCCCAATTCCAATTTGATTCTTTATAACTGAATCTGTTAACTGTCCATAGTTGCATGTGTGGCTAGTTAGCTTCATCTCTGTTAGGAATTCTTCAAAGGATTCTCCTTCCTTTTGTCTCCTAAAGCAAAACTTATACTTTCCAAGTGTTTCACTCTTTTTTAGGTATGCAGTACAGTTCAAAGTTCTGCAAAACTGTGTCATAACTTGCCCTCTCTGCTTGACTTGGTTGCATGTTATTAAAGACATCCACTGCCTCAGGTCCTACAGTGTTTAAGAAGAATGCTATTTTCTGCTGGTCTTTCTCACCAAAGTCAGCTGCTTGCATATATTTGTCAAAACTCTGAATCTCTTCCAGGAGTCTGCTGCATTACCTGAGAGTTTCAAATCCTTGGGACTTTTAGTTGCTCCACCTCCAAGATGACTCTTTTACTCCTTTACCACCATCCTTTTTTCTACCTCACTCTGGTAACATGTATTGTCTTGTGCACTCATAAGAAGGAGACACAATCTGGATTCTTAGAATTAAGAGTTAAAACAGTTACATAAGACAAAGGAGAATCATGTGCTTCTCACAGTATATCTGGTGAAACTTTCTCTAGACCGCTTCCAACTGGTTCTTCCTAGCATGCGGTTTCCTCTTAAAAGTGCACTGCATACTCTGAATCTCCTGCTACAATCACTAGGTACAACTGCCCATATTCCAGTCATGTGACACTGAGCTCTTCTAAATGTGACTATGACCCTGACTTGCAGTATCATCATGGGCAAGTCACTAACTTGTTTATCTCAGTTTCGCTACCTATAAAACGGGGATAGTATACTTATCTACCTCTCAGACTTGTTTTGAGAATTCATTTGTTGAAGTTTTTAAAGCACTTAGAATATGTAAATTACAGTAAGTGCTAAGCTTACATAATTTTTCTGGTACAACAAGTGCAAATCTTCTACTACAAACACATCCACCATATATGTATAATCTTACTTTTTTGGTAACTGTTCAGTACAATCCGTTAGTGTAGATCACTATTTTATCACATGGAGGTCAATGGGACTTGGCATGTGTACAAGGGTCCATGCTTATGGATTTTGTTCCAGAATCTGGGGCTTATTTTATATACTAGG
The DNA here is from genome assembly GCA_007922305.1 of Dermatemys mawii. NCBI lineage: Eukaryota > Metazoa > Chordata > Testudines > Dermatemydidae > Dermatemys > Dermatemys mawii. Next base: position 28,308,010 of record ML677333.1, read on the forward strand.
AAATAAGACCCTTATACTGCAGCACAATCTGCTATTTGTATAAATAAACAGGTTAAAATTCAGACTTTGTACGGTTTGTTGAATAGATAAATTAGCAGGTCTGTGCAGATTTTCACTGGCTAGATACAAGTTGGACACTGCCAGTAAAAAAAAATCATGCAATATTAAATTATTGGAAAATGTGATCTTCCAGGGTATGACTGGATGCAACTGGCTAACTGTGCAACAGTTAAGCAAGGGAAACACAGAGAAAGGTGGAATGATGGTAGTTTAGGCCGAGACAAAAAAGAGCTAACTATATATTAATGAACTAGCATCAGGAAGAGAGAAAATCTTCATGTGAGGGAAAATTAACGTATTATTTATGTGACTTCAAAGGAGCCCAGAGAAATGAGCTAGACTCTTGGCTGGTGAAAAATACATAACTCAATCGACTTCAGAGGACCTACACTGATATCCACCAACTCAGGATTTTGCTCTGTTGCACTTACTAGCCACTGGATCTCACCAAGTAGATTTCAGTCTAGGACTCAGTCAGTCCCTGGCTATTGAGTTAATATTGCCAGTTCACTTTTTCACCACATTACAATGGATTGAAGGGCATATATGACAAGCTTCATTTCCACTTCTGAAGAGGTAAGGGTCAATATCAGGAGAAATCTGTGGGAAAGAGTTGGAGCTAGGAAAAGCAAAGGGAATCCCTCTGATGGGGCCATTTGTTTTCTGATTTGTTTTGTCTGTAGATTGAAGAGTTTGGTTGTAATTTGATAAGGCTAGGGAGTCTTAGACCTACATATGTTTTTGGGTACAATTTTCGATTTAAATTATTTTTCTCTCTATTTTCTAATGAACATTAGTTTATTAAGACATTACAGTCTACATCAAGAAGAGTGAAAGACTCTTTCAGCCCTGAGTGAATGCAAAAGTGAATGTTTTTATGCCTATGTCCCACTCTGATTCGCAGCTGAACGAATGGACCATATTATCTGGTGACTGAGGCAGTGGCTGTGGCAGACCCAAAGCACTGGAAAAGTTTGAAGACCACAGGGGAAAAAAGAAATTTGAGGGAGCCTGTGCTGGGGGAGGGGACACTCACCTCATGAGTGTCTCCTGTCAGCTGGGTCTGATGTTGCTGTCTCTTTTTCCCCACTCCTGACACCCCTTGTACATTGATGACCTCACTAGGTGGGTCTTCAGTGGCTTAGCCCTCTGGCTAAGTCACATAATTAATAAATGACTGGATGAACCCCTTCCAGGGAAACAAAGTTCAACAAACGATTGGTGCTCTGCAGAGTCTTCAGCCACATCTCTGGGTCTGTTTAAATTCCAGACCCTTTCTCAGGCTTTTAGTAAAGAGTCTTGCTCCCTTTTCAAGACTCAGGCCAATTCCTCACTACTCTGTGTCCCAACCCTGTAAACAGCTTCATTCCTTGGGTTGCTTCCCACTTCGTCCCATCACCTTTACCTGTTACCTTAGGGTTACAGTATTTTGGTTCTCTCTGTCTTACTCCTGCTTGAGCAGGGTTTCTCCCAGGCCTCCTTGCCTGGAATGTTTCTCTGTTTTCCAGCCCTTCCTGATCCTTCTGGTTCCAGCCCACAATAGATCTGCTCAACCCTTTCAGGTCCTTTTACCTGAGCCTGCTGCACTCTGATTGGCTGCTTCCTTGCAGCCTTCCTAGGCAGGCCTGGAGGACCCACCTTCACTGCTCATTTCCTGGGGTGGGATGTAGTATGACTTTGAGGCCTCTAGTTGCGGGCCTCACAATGTCTGGTATATCCCATCACAGAGCCAAACTGATGCTGGGCAAATTGATTTTAAAATGAGAGGAAGGTGAGAGAGGCAAAATTAGTGTTTTATAGGATTAATGACAGATTTGTGAAGTACAACCATCATCTGATGTCATAGGCCCTGAAGAAGGGAATATAGTCTGAGAACCAGGAGTTCTGAGTTCTCAGAGAGGTGCTGGGCTTGTCTTCACTACAGCGGGGTGCGATCAATCTTATGGCGATCGATTTATCATGTCTCGTCAAGACGCGAGAAATCGATCACCAGCGCTGCCCCCATCGACTCCGTAACTCCAGCTTGACCCGAGGTGTAAGCTGGAGTCGACAGGGGAGCGCGCTGCCGACTGCTGCCGCCATGAGGACGGCAGGTAAGTAGGCTGCAGATACACAGACTTCAGCTACATGATTCACATAGCTGAAGTTGCGTATCTGCAGTTGATCTCTGCCCCTAGTGAAGACCAGGCTTTTGACACTATCTCATGGTGTTACTGTGGCTTAATTCAATTTGCATCTGTTTTCACATCTCGGGAATAAGGGTAATAATGTGTATTGACTGTTATCATTGTAGTATGGTGGTGGTGGGCAACCTGCGGCTTGTAGGTTGTACGTGGCCTGTCAGGGTAATCTGCTGGCGGGCTGCAAGACGGTTACCATGGGGAGCTGCAGACGGCCGTGCCTGCAGACAGGCAACGTAAACAAACTGTCTCGCAGCCCACCAGAGGATTACCCTAATGGGCCGCACACAGCCAACAGGCTGCCCACAGGCCTCAGGTTGTCCACCACTGGCATAAGTCCTTCTTTGAAAGTCCCAGATGAAAGATGGCTGTAGGATTCCCTTGTTGCCCCACCCACTCAGCAGGTATTGAAATCCTTTTGAGAGCTGCAAGTTGATTATTGCTGACTCACTGTTGACTCATTAGTCTCCACTCTGAATTTAATGGCAGTAGTGATAGTCCTTTGAGAAAGGGAGTTATGGTTTGGATGCAGAGCGGCATAAAGAAAAGGAACCACAGGAGCACCCCAGCCTGTGAAGAAAGGTAGGCGGTTATTTGGAGCTGCCTTTTTGTTAATAAAGCCATATCCAAGGAGGGGTGATTTTTTTTGAAGTAGCTTTTATTTGGAGCTGGGAGGGTCCTTAACTGATGCTACTAGTGACAACCTGCAGCTTTTTGCTGTTCTGGTTTTTGGTTTTATGGGAAGTATGAATGGGGGTCAATGACTGTGTTATATTGGGGTATGTTTTGTTGATCTGAACTGACGATGGATGAGGGGTGGATGTGTTGATTTGCATTAAAGGAGTTATGCTTGGGGATATTTTGTTGTTTGTGTATTGTGCTGGGAGATTTGTACTGATTTGTCATGGTGTCAAATGAAGGGTGTGTGCTGCAGTGAGGAGGTCCATGTATTAGGTGTGTTTCATAGATTCCCTTTTTTAAAATATGGGCACTATATTTTCCTTTTTCCAATAGTCCGGGACCTCCCCCGATTGCCATGAATTTTCAAAGATAATGGGCAAAGGCTCTGCAGTCATATCAGCCAACTCCCTCAGCACCCTTGGATGCATCAGATCTGGACCCAAGGACTTGTGCAGGTCCAACTTTTCTAAATAGTCCTTAGCCTATTATTTCACCACTAAGGGTTGCTCACCTCCTCTCCATACTGTGTTGGCCAGTGCAGCAGTCTGGGAGCTGACCTTGTTTGTGAAGCCTGAGGCAAAAAAAGCATTGAGTATGCCTACAGCATATCTTTTAGAATAAACATCCAGTCTTGATTTAGAAAATGTCAGTAATGGAGAATCTACTGAGATTCTTGCTAAGTTGTTTCAATTGTTAATTACTTGCAAAGTTGAATATATATGCTTTATTTACTGTCTGAATTGGTCTAGCTTCAAGTTCCATCCATTGGATCTTGTTATGCTTTCTCTGCTAGACTGAAGAGCCTATTATTAAATATATTTTCTCCATGTAGCTACTTATGCATTGTAATCAAATCACCCCTTAACTTTCTCTTTGTGAAGTTAACTAGATCGAGCTTCTTGAGTTTATCATTACAAGACATGTTGTCTAATCATTTAATCATTCTCATTGTCTGAACCCTGTCCAATTTATCAACAGCTTCTTGAACTGTGGATACCAGAATTGGATACAGTACATGATCTCACCAGTGCCAGATAAGAGATAAAATAACCTCTCTGCTCCTACTTGAATAGAGTGTGCTGTTTGTGTGTGCTGTATCTGATGTTGTGTGGGTGGTTTTGAAGAATTGTGGCAGTTGGGTGAAGTAATCCATCATTTCTGCAGTCTCCTTCAGACAATCAATGATTTTATTGAATGCAAATTAGCTGTATTTTAAGAGTGGTGACTTTTTGAATTACCTCTGATATTATAATGGTTTAGGGATCTTGACATGGTAAAAATACATGTCACATGGGTATAATAATATAATATAATATAATATAATATAATATAATATAATATAATAT
>ML677333.1:28312286-28326372 GCA_007922305.1 Dermatemys mawii
ATAATATAATATAATATAATATAATATAATATAATATAATATAATATAATATAATATAATATAATATATACATGGGTATAATTAGATAGTAACAGATTGCCAATCCCACTCATGATTGAAGCTGGTGATATTCTGAACAAAAAGTTGGAAGTACTTCTATGGCTAGAAGTACAGTTTTATTTTCCTCTGGTATAGAGATGGTTTTATTGGGAACAATGGACATTATATAGATAAACACAAAGAGGGTAAGATGGTTTCACACTGTCTGAAGTTATAAAGCCTGCCTCACATTATCCAGCCACAAAGAATTGCTGTCATATTTATGCTACTGCATATACTAATATTTGCCATAATATTCTCTTACCTTAGCAGAAAACATTGATATTGAAAGACAGTATAATTTTAGGGACTCAGAATATAAAAATAATCATTGACAGTAACGAGAGCAGAGAAGTAGAACACAATTGTTAACACTGGAATAATTTATTTTGTATCATTCTGAAGATGCCTACCATAGTTTTCTGCACAGCAACATCTCCATCTCAGCCCTGCATCGTTTGAGAATGTACTTAACAGCTGGCGAACTGTTAATTTGCTATGAACAATGAAAAACCATGTGACATGAAACCAAATGAGTTCAAGGATCAGAGTGGTAGCCGTGTTAGTCTGTATCAGCAAAAAGAATGAGGAGTACTTGTGGCACCTTAGAGACTAACACATTTATTTGGACATAAACTTTTGTGGGCTAAAACCCACTTCATCAGATGCATGGAGTGGAAAATACAGTAGGAAGATATATATATCATATCTATCTATCTATCTATATTATAGATAGATATATATAGATATCTGTATATATATATACAGAGAACATGAAAAGATTGAGGTTGCTGTAGCAACTCTAACGAGATGAATCAATTAAGGTGGACTATTATCAGCAGGAGAAAAATACCTTTGTTAGTGATAATCAAGATGGCCCATTTCAAACAATTCACAAGAAGGTATGAGTAACAGTAGGGGAAAAGTTAGCATGGGGAAATAATTTTAGTTTGTGTAATGACCTATTCATGCCCAGTCTTTATTCAAGCCTAATTTAATGGTGTTCAGTTTGCAAATTTAATTCCAGTTCTGCAGTTTCTCACTGGAGTGTATTTTTGAAGTTTTTTTGTTGAAGAATTGCGACTTTTAGGTCTGTAATTGAGTATTTGGTTTATCGTAGTAGGTTTATAGATTTATATTAAAGTAAGTTTGGCTGTAATGCAAGGGACCTACAGGCCATATCCTGTATATTAAGCTAAGGCAAAGTTAGCATATCTATATTAAGACCTTTAACCCAGAAGCAAAGTTGACCTTTAGTTTGTTACCTAAATAGATAAGCACCCACACATTTGTCTAAGGCCTTTTATTTAGACCAATAGACAATGGAGAATGGCATAGGGGTTTTTCAGTGTTGTACCCACAGACTTTACAGAAACACCTCAAGAAAACCTTTGTGCATATATACGTGTCAATACGCACAAACATACTAGCCTATGGGGTAAGCATACCCTAACATTTTGTGGGTGAGGAATGAAATTTGGGCATAGGATTTCCAGCACTTGTGCTCCATAAAAAGAGATGACCCACCTCACTAGAGCACTGTGCTCTATCATTCTCACTTACATTCTATTTCTGCTCTATCTCCTGCTAGTTATTCTATCTATCTGTCTACGATGACTACTACTATTATTAGGCTATACTTGTTCTTCTTAAACTTTAAGTTTCAAGGGAACTAGGCTAAGCTTGGTTTCCCTAAGTTTTATTCTTAGTTTGTTTTTAGGTTTTGATTTTAAGTTTAAGTTAGTCAAGTAAATCCTAAGTTCCCTTTAATAGCTCTTAGCATTAGTTTCTTCTAAGCCTCCCTCACTCAAGAATTGAGAAACCTGAACCACAAGGCTGGTCCTGTGTCTCTTACAATCAGGTTATCAAGGAAAGGTCTGAGTATATTAACCAAAGCTTTGTTGCATATAATACTATATTATCATATGAATCTTTTGAATAGCAGTAATACAATTGAAACTTTGGAACTCTGATTATTTTATCATTTACTTAATATTATTGATTTTAATAAAAAGTCTTAACGACTATATCTTTCTCAGTGTGAGTTTTCTGTCATACCCCCGAGGGTCGTTTGTAAATTCTGTAGAGCCTGATTTGAGACAAGAACTTTTATCTTCTGTTCAAACAGATTGGCGATCCTAAAACCCATAGTATTAATATTAATCGTAGACATGCGTACAGGGTGTGCTGGTTGTGAACAGGCACACCCTAATGCAGGCGTGGGCAAACTATGGCTCGGGGGCCGGATCCGGCCCATCAGAGCTCTGGATCTGGCCTGCAGATTTGCCACCACCGTGGTGCTGTGGCCCGCTCAGCTTTGGGAAGCGGCTGGCAGCACGTCTCTGCAGCCCCTGGTGGAGGGGGAGCAGAGAGCTCCGCAAGCTATTCTTGCCTGTGGATACCTCCTCTGAAGTTCCCACTGGCCGGGAATGGGGAGCCACAGCCAATAGGAGCTTTGGGGGTGGGAACCACAGGCACGCGGAACCCTCTGCTCTCCCTCTCCCAGAGCCAGCAGGGCCGGGGTGCTGGCTGCTTCCCGGAGCGGAGCGGTGTGGGGCCGGGACCAAGACCAGGGCAAGCAGGTAGGGAGCCTGAGCTGGTCCCGCTGCCAGCTCGGAGCTGCTCCAGGTAAGCGGCGCCAGGCCGGAGCCCACACCGCGAATCCCTCCTGCCGCACCCCTGCCCTGAGCTCCCTGCCACACCCCACACCCCTCCTGCACCCCAACTCCTTGCCCTGAGCCCCCTGATGCACCCCACACCCCTCCTGCACCCCAGCCCCCTGCCCTGAGCCTCCTGCCACACCCTGTGCCCCAGCCCCTTTGTATACGCCTGGTTATCACTACAGCAAACATTTGGTATTTTGTGTCTCATTTTGTAAGTTTGTATTTAAGTAAAGTTTAGTTAATTTTAAAAAAAAGTTTAGTTAAGTTTTAGTTTCTTTAGTTTGTTTGATGAATAAAAATAACGTCCTTTATGATTGAGTATTCAATAAATGTTCGCCTTTAAAAAATAAATAAAAAATAAAATTCCCTAGGTGCACACCCTAATGAAATGTGCTGCGCATGCCTATGATATTAATCATTAGTTATTATTAATTAAATTGACAACTTAAATTAATGTCATTAGTACACCCTAAATCAGGCTACAAGTCTTTAAGGTGTCACAAGTATTCCTCGTTCTTTTATTTCAAGGATGATAGTCTCCAGCCTTAAATTATATCCAAACTCAGGTTATTTTCTACCCTATTATTTTGAATGTAGCTGATTATTATTCAGTGAACTAAAACAACTATAAACTGCTGTTTTTAAGCATCAGAGAGAAACCATGAATGTATTTTTATAAGAGTCTAAAGGTTAATTCAAACCTATCATCTGAGAGATGCTGTCAGTTTGTATTTAGCATAGGATTGTCTGGCAGTTTTCCCTATTTTTCTGTGCTTGTCAGATAGTTCCCTCCACCTGCTAAACAAATGTACATGCCCAAATGAATGCAGACAAAAATCTTGTTTTATTAGTGAATCCTGGAGAACTGTATCTTTTGTTATTCTTACCAGTAAAAACCAAACCATAAAAGATTCCAAGTTTGGCATCAGGTCAGAGCCACGGGCTGGGGTGGGACCCAGAAGCAGTGTGGCCCAGGGGACACTGGTTCTGTTGACCTATTGAATGACCTTAGGCAAATCACTTTGCCACTCTGTGCCTCTGTTTCCCCATTTGTAAAATGCTTTGATATCTACTGATGAAAAGCACTAGATAAAAGCTATAAGTATTATTAAACATAAAGATGTGGGGATAGGAGAAGGGAACTATCTGTTGGAATATTTTATAATTTTGGTTCTATTCACCCCCGTGAAGATAGGCATTGATTCCAAGGGGAATTGCACCACATTATGCCAGTTCTGGATTTGGTTTTAGTTGAGTTTGTTTCTGTAAAAGCATGATGATTTCAGGATCTATTTTGTTTCCAGGTTGTTTAACCCGTATGCATTTTCCCTGCAAGAACATCGTAATTTTGCTGTAAATATCTGCGAGAGATTGGAGGTACACAGTAGTGGGTTCTTTCTGAGAGTCAAGTTCATAGACCCAGAACAAGGCCCATATACTACTCAAATCCTAGTTGAGCCCTTCAAATGGAGTATAAGTGGGACTTAGGCGATGTCCAGCTGCTAGCTGGACTTTCTGCTCAGAAGTGGGTTTCACTTGAAGAGACTAAGATAATGCTGCAGGTTTTTGAATAATGGTATTTTTACTGATCGTTATGTTTTTTATTGCTGTAGTGTCTAGAGGCCTTAGGGATTGGAGCCTCGTTGTGCTAGGTACTGTACACACACATATTGAAAAAAAAGTGTCTTCCCCAAAGAGTTTGTGATCTGTTTTCAATAAGTCAATGAGAGGGAGGATTGTCCAGTGGTTTAAGACCCTAACTTGGGAGATCTAGATTGCATTCTATGCTCCTCCAGAGATGTCTTATGTGCCCCTGGCCACGTCACTTAAGAAAGTGTTTCTCAGTGACCAATCTGTGGACCAGCACTGGTGCTTGAGACAGTTTAGGAAGGCAGCAAGCCGGTCCCTGGTATCAAAAAGGTTGAGAAATAATAACTTCCGGTATGTCTGGAGGGAAGTCACCGGTTGCAGCTCAAGCTACCATACCTGAGTTAGCTTTAATCTAGGTAGCTCAGGTCCTGGAACAGTAAAACCATGGAAGTGTGAGTTTATGTGTGGGCTACCTCCGCAAATACACTGGACCCTCGCTATAGCCCGCATCACTATAGTGCGGGTTCGCATACAGTGCGGTCGTTGCCATGGATTCCAATTTAAATATTTAAATTGGGATCCATGGCAACACGTCCCCCGTGCTAATGGGGAACTGCACATAGATCCCGAACCCCAGGCTATAGTGAGGGTCTGGTGTAATTATTCAGGGTTCCAAGTGGTTTGGTACAGCCTGTGCTGAAGCTCAAGCTGCTGCAGCTTCACTGATCCAGGACCTGAGCTAGCAAGATTAAGACTGACTCTGGCATATTAGTTCAAGCTGCAGTCACTCCCAGTGACTGTAGTCTAAACCAAGAGTGGTCAAACTTTTTGACCCAAGGGCCACATCGGGGTTGCAAAATTGTATGGAAGGTTGGGTAGGGAAGGCTGTGCCTCCCCAAACAGCCTGGCCTCTGCCCCCTAGCCACCCTCTTCCTCTGACTTCCCGCCTCAGAACTCCTAACCCATCCAACTCCCCGCGCTCCTTGTCCCTGACCACTCCTTCCCGAGACCCTCCGACCCTAACCGCCTCCCAGGACCCCACCACCTAACCACCTACCCACCCCTCCGCTCCCTGTACCCTGACCCCTATCCACATCCCCTCCCCCTGACTGGCCCTCCTGGATTCCCATGCCTATCCAACTCCCCTGGTCCCCCTCCTCTAAGCACCCCCCCGAACCTCCATCCCATCCAACCGGCCCCTGCTCCCTGTCCCCTGACTGCCCTGCGGGATCCCCTGCCCCTTATCCAACCTCTCCCTGCCCCCTTATCATGCTGTTCAGAGCAGCATGTCTGGCAACTGTGCCGCCCACCCGGAGCCAGACACGCTGCTGAGCTGCCCTGCAGGAGTGTGCAGCCCTGCCGTCCAGAGCACTGCCCGTGCGGCGTGCTGAGGCTGTGGGGGAGAGGCGACAATGTGGGAGGGGCTGGGGGTAGCTTGCCTGGCTGGGAGCTCAGGGGCCAGGCAGAACAGTCCCGTGGGCTGTGTGTGACCCACGGGCCATATTTTGCCCACCTCTAGTCTAGACATATCCTTAGTCTCTCTTGGTAGATCTACACTACAATGAAAGACTTTGTATTAGACTGTTGGGACTGTGCTGTGGCAATTCTGGTTTATGGCAGTGAGACTTTCTTTGATAACACTGCTCTACAGCCAAAATGCTTCTGAAATAAATGTAGTCAAACTTTACTAATTCTGGCTCACTGAGAACGAAAATGATGCTTAAAATTGTTGATTGGCTCTAGTTTTCAAGATATGCTATTAGGTCAGTATATACGACCCTTGACATGAGAATGGCGGAGGATAAGTGAGTTATAAAGGGAAGGGATCTCAATTTAAACCAGAAATGACTAAAATACGTCTTTGACTGGATCTATGAATAAATCTATGACTGGGTTTGGACAGTACTTGCTTTTTAGGCAAAACAATGAATGATGCAATCTGAAGCTGGTATTGCGTCATACATGATATGAATTTGCATCGTTATTCCTAGAAGTCATGGATGATGCAATCATAATAAAGCTTACATCACTCTGCTGAACAAATTGCCCTATATCAGCTCTTGAAATCGTACATGTCATGCTCTCTTATTTGTCAGTGTTTGATTTTGCAAAGGGACACATTTCGGTTTAGCCAAAGTGAGCTTGTACTTTGCCTCGTACTTGTGTGAATAGTGCAGATAACTTCTGCTATGTTTGTGGTGAAGTGACTTTTGCATCACAAAAGCACAGTATAACCACTATGGTTAAGAAAGCCTATCACCTTTTTTTTGGCTGCAAAATTGGAGATCAGGACAAGAGGTGGGCCCCACACATATGCTGCAACACTTGTGCAACAAATCTTCGCCAGTGGTTGAACAGGAAAAGGAAATCTATGCCTTTTGCAGTGCCAATGATTTGGAGAGAGCCAACAGATCATATCAGCAATTGTTACTTCTTCATGGTGCCTCCAGTTGGGAAAGGTGTGTCAAAGAAGAAAAAGTGGACTGTGCATTATCCAAACATTCCATCAGCTATACGCCCAATACCCCATGGAGAAGGACTGCCGGTTCCTGATGCACCAGAATCATTCTCACTTGAGTCAGACGAGGAAGAGGATGAAACTTCTGGTCCTGAACCATCAATGTCACAGGACCCACATTTTCTCCCATCCTCCTCCTCTGAACCACACCTCATAACACAAGCTTAACTGAATGACCTTGTCAGGGATTTGGAACTACCCAAGAGTAAGGCAGAGCTGTTGGGCTCCAGACTACAGCAGTGGAATCTCCTGGCAGGTGATGTTAGGGTTTCCATGTTCCGTGACCGTCAAAATGATCTTGTCCCATTCTTCTTCATGGAAGGTGATCTTGTAGCCTGCAACAACATCGATGGTGTGATGGCAGCCCTCAACATCGTTCACGATCCAGATGAGTGGAGACTCTTCATTGATTCATCGAAGACGTGTCTCAAAGCTGTTTTGCTGCATAATGGCAATGTTTTGCCATCAATTCCAGTTTGTTAGGCAGTCCATATGAAGGAAACCTATGACAACATGAAACAACTTTTGAGGTGCATAAACTATGACCAACATCAGTGGCAGCTTTGTGGCGATTTGAAGGTTGTTGCTCTCTTCTTTGGTCTGCAGACTGGATACACAAAGTAGTGCTGTTTTCTCTGTGAATGGGATAGTCGTGCAAGAGATTCCTACTACATCAGGAAGGACTGGCCACTCCAACAGTCATTGGAGCCTGGGAGGAAAAGTGTTCAGCATCCCCCACTTGTTGAATCAAGGACGATTTTGTTACCACCCTTATACATCAAGCTGGGTCTGATGAAGACCTTTGTCAAGGCCATTGACAAAACACAAGCAGCTTTAAAGTACCTCCGTGGAAAATTTCCAAGGTTAAGTGAAGCTAAGATAAAGGAAGGTGTCTTTGTTGGTCCTCAGATTCGTGAACTTCTTCGAGATGATGCATTTGACCATGCACTGCGTGGCAAGGAAAAGACGGCATGGAAAGCCTTCCAGTCAGTGGCAATACATTTTCTCAGCAACAACAAGGCAGACAAGTACAGGTTGTTGGTGGAAAACCTCTTCAAGGCATACAAAAGCCTTGGTTGCAACATGTCACTAAAGATACATTTTTTGCACTCTCATCTAGATTTTTTTCCACCGAACTGCGGAGCAGTGAGCGATGAGCACGGCAAGCGATTTCACCAGGACATTGCAACAATGGAGAAACTCTATCAGGGCAAATGGAGCCCATCAATGCTTGCAGACTATTGCTGGACAGTGACAAGAGATGCTCCATTTAATGAATACAAGAAACAAGCCAAGAAGCGCCGAGTAGACACTGAATAGGACTAAACTATGCACATAATAGTTTTTTGCCTTTTGTTTCATAATACATTTTATTTATATAACCCTTTTGCTGATTTTTAAAGTGTTACATAAACAGGAAAGGTGAAATATCATGTAAAGCAACCATAAACACATGAAAAGACCTAGGTTTACAATTTATGATTAAAACTCTACTATCTACACAATATACATAGACATAAAATGTAAAAACTTACATATCTTAGAAACAGTAGCCAATCAGTTGTTTTAATTGTCATATTGAATTCAGCACATCAAAATACATAATAAATATCACATTTTATCTCTGAAGCAGACGACTTCTAAAAAATTGTAGACCAGTATAATAAATTAAGCAGGGCTATTTATGTATTCTGAAGGCTGTACTGAGCTTTTCTGAGGAATTGAGAGCAACTTGCAGGGTTGCCTTGAGGCTACCAGGGGTTGCCAAAAAGAAGACCACATGTTTATGAGTTTCTTGCACCTGACAGTCTCCTTAATAAAAGTTCTTCCATCAAGTTTCTGCCAAGAAAAACTCCCACAAGAACAAATTCCCTTTATACTGAAGCAAATGCTTGCCATTTTCATGTATGGCCACTAATGCAGGGGAAGAGAAAGACTCTTATCTTCATATAATTATTCTCATTTTCTTTTCTCTCTCCTTGGGCCTCATTTTCAGATCAGTCTTCATTCCTGCATTGTAGCTATTTTCCGGTGCCATTCATATCACCTTAATATTACCAGATATGCAGGTGAATACGGTATTTAAATGTCTAAATGACACAAATTGCTCTCCTCATGTGATTATATGTCTGGATTTCAACCAGGCTTTTGTTTATTAGAATGAATTCAGAACCCTTATTCCATGTCCCTTTTCCATGCTAACTTAAAGAGGATTAGGGAGGCAATTCTGAATAAAAGTGCTTTTATTCAGCTCCTGCCAGTAATCTTGCGACTCTGAAGTTTCTTATTCTAATTTGGCTCTCCTTAGCTTCTAAATGCTAACTCTCTGCTTTATTTCCTTTAATCAGTTCTGCTGACGCAGATGGGATAGTTAGGGGAAATGATGTATGACTGCTACACGCCTCTTCTTGCAGCTCAGACTACTACTTTGCTGCAGTACTAACCAGACCTCTAATGTCATTTCAAGACATTACAAAAGAGTCCCACCCAGGGCTATAGCATTTAGATGCTGAACTTTAATTTTATCACTAGCTCCCAGTCACCTTCAAAGAAAGTTTTGGTATATAAGTAAATACACAGAAAGACAAAATTATCACAGCATTTTAAACATTCTTAGACACATTTTAACCAGAATCTATAGGTAGTTAAGGTGTATGTAAGGACCCACAGAAACTCTTCTTGCTGCCTATATTTTCAGATTCCTGGTATAAAAGTATAAATTATAACAAGAACACAACAGCTAAGGAGCCTGCAGCAAAATATTCATCCTTCTTAATTTCAGCATCTCATACAAACACCTTATTCCTCTTCTGATCTTCTTCAGAGACAATCTGAAGCCTGAGATGAAACAAATATAGATGTGTCATCTGAGTTCTTCCATTGTCTATGCAGAATTGGAATTAAAACTATTTTTAGCACCTCTTATTTCATTTTAAAATGTCTTTGCTTAGGCAGTAACAAATAAAAAGCCAGGTACTGAGCCTTGCTATGATTGCTCTGCATTGCTTTGTGGCATAAAACATCCATAATACAATTTTAGATGGCTAGTGGAAGATTCCCTTGCTGTGGAGGATTCCTCACATAATATAGGGCTGTTGGAGATGGTGGCTACAAACCACTACTTGTCCCCAGCACAGTTGATACGGCCAAGCAAAAGGGAGTGTGGTTGGAAAGATTTACACTGGCAAATCCCAGCTGCTGGGACAACCTTTTAGGGTGAAGGCAACAGTGTAAAAGTTAGAGCAAGCCAGCTCTAACTTATTTTGAGAACCAGACCATTCCTTGACCAATATTAATATTGGGGGAGCGCATAAGTGGTTTAAATCCAACTTGTGGAGTCTCACAGGCACTCAGTTCTCTCCAAGGTACTATTCAACGCATTCAGCCCCTAGGTCAACTGGTCAGATACCATTGACTCAAGTGTCAGCAACACATAGATAACGCACAGCTCTGTCTATCCTTCACCACATGCTACTGTCATCAAGATGACCTAGTACTTGGATGAAATCAGCTAATGAATGAAGACCAGCTGGTGGAGAAAAATGAAAGTGATGTTATGTAGCCCATAGGACTAGCTTAGCCTTTATTATATTCAGTTGTAATGCAAGAAACCTGCAGGCCAGTATCCTGTAACACATGAGCTTAAGCAAGTTAGTATATATAAGTTAGTATAAGTAGAGTCAAATATAGTAGGCTTGTAACTTTGGCATAGATAAATGGTCTGATTTACTTTGGGGAACTTGGCTGAGCTTGCTCAATGGTAGGAGTTGGAACATAACAGTAAATGTAAACAGTAAAAATAGGAGCACTGCAAGAACATGGAAGTTAACTATAAATAGCCTTTAGCAATATAATATTAGGTATTATAATAAGCTAAATGGCATTGATATGTATTAATATGTTAACCTATAGAATAAAAACACCTCAATATAATGTGAGAGAGGAAGTTAGATTTGGGCATGGAATGTGGAGCATTAGCTTGAATATTCATTATCGTGTTCAGGCCTTATAAAAGGGCAAACCACCATGTGGAGTTAGCTCAGCTAAGCTATCCTTTCTCAGTCATTTGACCCTTCAGCTCTACTATCAATCATGGAAACCTGGACCATCAGACCTCTGGCATGCCAGTCCTTTGTTTCTTACTATCAGGTCTTCAAAGAAGGGTGTTAGTATGCAAATCTAAGAGCGTATGCAAAGAATGACACCACAGATATCCCCAGTTCTGTAGTATTACTATCTCTTCATGTGGCTTGCAGCTTTTCTGGCTTTATTTATTATTTTAATGAAGATCTGAAAGGCTTTACTTTGTCCTCAATAAGAGTGTTCTTGTCATACCCCGAGGCTCCCAACAAGATATTGAACTAATTGGTTTTAATTCTGTGCAGCTGTGATGCTGTATGATTGAAATATGACCATTTATATCATTAATATTGCTGCTGTTAGACAATTGCAACAAATCTTTTACAAAGTATGTCACGTAAGATATCAATGGAAAAGTTACAATCTATCAATTATGATTATTCTGTTTGTATGCATGTATCATCTTTGTGTCTAAAATTATGAATATTGTCCATATACCAGAATTTCAAATGTGTTTCTCCTGGAATAATACCCACAAAGTAATTTATATTCAGACTAGTCAGCCCTTTGTGAATGGACCATTCAGGTTGATGGCCCATTAAATTATACAATAGGCCATAGAAAAAGTGTATCCCTGACTGGTGAGCTTTCCTGTTGATGCTTTAGCCAAAATATGGGTAATAGCTGCTCCTCATCAAAGCATGCATGTGACCTGCTTATGTGACCCTGGACTCCATCTTCTTCCTCTAATTTTCCACCAAGACTGAAAGCAGTCCCTCCACATGGAAAATATATAAAAAACCCTGGAAACATTTCCATTTTGCCTCTTTCCTGCTGTGGTGTCTGGACTTTGGACTTTCTCTAAAAAGAGCATTCCAACCAATGGACTGAGGACTTTCCTATATTTTGGAAGTTACCAGAGACTTTACAAGCCAGCAGTTTATTCCCTCACAGCTACAAATCTGATACAAGAACTCTGCAATGAGTGTATGTGTACTATTTCCTTATCCATTTTAACTCTCTCCTTATTCTTTTCTCTTATAAATCGATACTAGATATTAGATATTAAAGGACTGGCAACAGCATAATTATTGGGTAAGATCAGCATTATACATTGACCTGGTTATGTGGTTGATCTCTAGAGATTAGAAGGACTCTTTGTTTGATTAAACTGGTTTTAAATAACCATTCAGCATAAATTCTAGTATCTGGATGGTGAAACAAGGGCTGGAATGCCTAAGGAGACTGCAGTTTGGACTTCTTGTTAACCAGTTTAGTGAGACAGAAGTTGACTTTTGTTTCTTGCTTGGTGTATCTAATAATAGAATAACCACCAGTTTGGGGTGAGCCTACCCTATTTCCAAGCAGTTTGTCCTGAATCTGGTATGCTCAGCTATGACCCACTGAGGCGAGGTGACGGTAGCCTTATTTTGGGACAAGAACCTTATCACAGTAAGAGCAATACAAATATTATTAACCTTTAAAAGGGTCAGGCAACAGCTGGTCGGCAGTGGAAAGAATTTTGAAAAGTTTGCAGCCGCAGTGCAGTCTCCTTTGCTGAAGGTACACAGCCACAGTTGGCCAATTCAGTCCTTAGCTTTGGAGTGCTCTTGGATTCCTCATTAATTCGAAACTTTCATATATAGCAGCTTTCATGATTAACATCTTTTATCATCTCCAGTTGGCTAAGAGAATCCATCCCATCCTGGAAGATGATGACTGGCTTCCGTTTTTCATGCCTTCATCACCTGTCTGCTGGACTACAATAATAGGATATATCTGGGCACGAAACCTTCAATGCTTAGGATACACCTGCTGGTACAGAAGGTGCAGACCATGTCTTCAGCAGCAATGGCTATTCTGAGCATATCAGACCTTTCCTCCACAACTGACTCTGGTTTTATGTACAATATTGATTCACGTTCACACTCTCTGCCCTTGTCTTCAAGACATTCAGTGGCATGGGGCCAAGGCATTTGAAAGAATGACTAAAGCTCTGGATTGATGACTATTAGGACCAGGCTTTGGGCAGCATGTGTGCACCAGTCAGTTACCATGTTGCAGTCAGGAGATGAGTAACAATGTTGAGGCAGAATCAGGTCAGGATACCAGGTTGTCAGGGTCAGGTATTAGGTTACAAACAGCAGGCAAGTAGCAGAGTCGGGAATGAACAAGGTTCAGAAGTCAGAGTCTAGTGTCCACAGCAGGGCACAGTCTGGAGCAGAAGCAAGCAGGCATCTGTGTCATTGCTGAGACAGCTCCCCATGCTGGCCTCCCACTTTATGCAGCATCATGAGCCAATCAGTGGTCTGCAGGGGGCCACCATGCAGGTCCTGCTGGGTGGTATATTCTGCAGTGCCTAGTTTCATAGAGTCCACCAACCAGAAACCCAGCCTAAGATTCCACTGGTGAGGTGAATGTATGGGCAGCACAGAGTCCCCCACAGTCCCAGGTTCTAGT
Organism: Dermatemys mawii; assembly: GCA_007922305.1. Classification (NCBI taxonomy): domain Eukaryota; kingdom Metazoa; phylum Chordata; order Testudines; family Dermatemydidae; genus Dermatemys; species Dermatemys mawii. The sequence goes on from ML677333.1 coordinate 28,325,697, forward strand.
TCCCTAGTCTCTTGCAATGAGGGTTGTTGACAGCTTTGCTCCTCTGGCAAAATGTCATCTTCTGCAATAAGGGAAAAGTTTTTGTGTGCATGAGACAAAACTCGCTCAGGGGCTGGCCCAAGACTCTGGAATGAACTCCCTCAAGAACTACGGACCATCCCAAATGTCACCATCTTCCATTGCAAGTACAAAGTGCATTTCTTTCATCTTGTCTTCATATAAAGATAGATAGATAGATAGATAGCTGTGTGTTTGTGTGTGTGTGTGATGGTACCTTGCAATATGTTATAACTAGTAAGTATGTTCTCCATAACACTCATAAACATAACTGTGACTGGTTTTATTTTATTCCCCACTTTGAGTATGACATGAATTTGAAAGTTCTTGTTTAAAAAAGAGACAGGAAAAATGTACTGTTGTCACAATTACCCTCACTTGTTCTTGTTGAAGGATCTATCCTAAAGCAAAACTACCGGAATTCCTTGAGATCCAGGCACTTGATAACGATCAACATTACTGCATAGAGTATGTTATGAAATCATTCAGTGAAACTTGTTCTTCGTTATCTCTCGTTTTCATAGTTAGGTGCAAAAAGAGTCACATCATTTTCAAAAATCAGAGAGGTAGCTGGGTTAGTCTGGAATTGCAGAAGTGACAAAGAGTCCTGTGGCACCTT
>ML677333.1:28326772-28504954 GCA_007922305.1 Dermatemys mawii
AAGTGGGCATCAGCCCACGAAAGCTTATGCTTCAATACTTCTGTGAGTCTTTGAGGTACCACAGGACTCTTTGTCACTTCATCATTTTCAAAGAAAAAAAAAGGGATCTTATGTGAAAATCACCCTGATAAAGAACATCAGAACTTTGTGAAGAGAGGTCTGGAAGAGCTCTTCTAGTAAGTGTGCAACACATACTAGAGTCTGTCATGTTGTTACTGTACACTAACATTACAGTTTGAGCCTGCCAATCCATGTGTGCAGCAGGAAGCCTAAAACTGTTGTACTCCAGCACAAACATGAGCTAAGGCTAGATGTAGGAACAAGTATGATTAAGTGCTAGGAATTGTCCTCTATCCTTAAGGGTAGGTAGTAATTATTCTAGCCTCATTTGCCCACTTCCTTGCTCTCAAGAGTGCAGACTGTATAGGTTGCATGCCAGAGAGTGGGTGTGACCAAGGAGAAATGAGCTTAATGATACTCATCATATGAGCAAGCTGCTTGCCTATGCCCTCCTCAGTTAGGCTTTATTCCTGTTACAAGACAAAGATAACTTGGGATCCATGCAACAGCAATCGTATTAATACAGGATCAGATAACTCTGCACTTCCTGTCCTTCTCCTCACAGCACTCACATCTGTTTTGAGACAGCACTGAATCAATGCACCAGCGTGGTTCACAGATTATCTGTCTCATCAGTGCCACAGCACTGAATCAATAACCTAATAAATTTCAGTTTACATAGTATGTTAAACAGAGACTCTTATCATTTGTGATCATTAAAGTTCCCAGGAAAACATTTTCAGGAAACGTGATGTTAGACTTGTTTTGTGGTAGGATTCCAACTTGGATAATTACATCCAGTCTGCTTAAGAATCCTTCTCTAGTTTCAAGTGGAGAAGTTTATCATTATTTTCTGCCCTAAACTGTTTCTGCAATTGCTAGTGAAAATGGATGCCATGTTTAATCCCAGCAAGAAATGGATTTAGGTGATGGATCCTTATATGGACTGAAAAGCAATTTGACATCCTTCTGGATGAACATACCTGTATAAATATGAAATTATCGTTATTGATTTCCTGTTTATCTCACGTTTGTCAACAAATGATGCAAATTTCTTGGAAGTATAATTTCTCACTCTTTAAATGTACTATAGTAGGTTTTAGTTCAACAAGGTTTAAACATGTAGATAGTCCCATTAACTTCAAAGTTACAAATGTAACTTGTATTCTAGCCAAGTATATTGTGGGAAGTTATTTTATCTCCTTTCTCTGAAGCAGTGGTTTCCGAACTGGATACATTTACATAGGGTGACCACCTATGCTAAATTGGGTGGGACACTGCTGAAATGCACAGTTCAAGTTCCAGTCCTGGGTTGAATGACTGCAGGGCAGTATTTGTCCTGGATTCCCTGCGGTGCCACTCTGCATTTGCCTGAAGCTCTGGGGCAGTACTAGCCTCTTCCAGCAGGGATGGTTGAAGTGGGCCTTAGCTACCTCTCATCACAAGACCCCTCCCCAGGTCCTCCTCTTCCCTCCCAAGGCCTTGTCCATTGGCCAGGCCAAAAGCTCAGAGCAGGTGGAGGGTCCTGGGCTCCCCGCAGTGGCCTGGGATCCCTGGGTGGCCCTTATCATAAGCTGGTTCCGGCTTCCAGCCTGGTCTGGAGGTGGCACCACGGGGGAAGAAGAGAGGCAGGGGCAGGGCCACAGAGTGTGGGGCTCCTGCATTTGCCTTTTGAAAAGGTGGTCACCCTACATGTATCCCGGGGGGTGTTTGAGCTCTTGTCAGGGGGAATGCAAGAAAAATCTTGTAATGGCGGGCCACACATTTTATTTGGTAAGACTTGGCAATGTAATCATAGGGTCATAATATAATATACCTATCTCAGATATGTGGTAGACTAGGTTATTTGGAATGGGATACACAACCTAAAAAAATTGAAAACCACTGCTCTGTAGAATGGCCACAGTGGAATTTAGACAATCACCTTTTATGTGTAAGGAGTGGTATCTTTCAATATTTACTTTATATAAAACTAATACAACTAGTCATTGTCATTGGTATTAAATATTAGGTTAAATAAAAGGAGCTGGCCAGAATCGGCACCCAAAACGTGACCCAAAAGGACAACAAAAATCTGGAGTTCAAAAAGTTTCTGAGAATTTTCCTCCCATTAATTTTTCATTTTGAAAATGTCTCTGAATTTCGTGGTTATTGTCAGGATTGGAAGCTGAAATGCTACAGTGCTGTGAGATTGGCTACTTTGAAGGAAAGATTTCAGATGCAGTTTATCAGACACAAAACATTCAGGTAGTTTGTATCTGGTTTTGAGTGCTGCAATTTATGGATTTCCCCATCTTTAATTGTTAAGCTTAACATTTTACTTCAGTATTGAAGCATAAGCTTTTGTGGGCTAATACCCACTTTGCCGAATGCATCAGTACTTTTGTTAGTCTTTAAGATGCCACAGGACTCTTTGTTGCTTCTGCAGATCCAGACTAATATGGCTACCTCTCTGATCATTTTACTTCTGAAATTCAAACAAGGCCCCATTCCTGCAAATGGATCTGCAGAGATGTAAGGATTAGCTCACCAAGTCTAACTGAAGAATCAAGACATAATTCTAAACCTTGGCTGCGCTGGCATTGATACATAAACACACTTCTCTAAACATTCAAATGGCTTGGTCTGGACAGTTGTACCTCTACAGTTAAGATGATTCTATTAATATATTTTCTTGATTACTAAATTTTTACATGAATTTTATGGATTGGGAAATATTTTAGAACTGGGAATGAGTACCAGAATTGAGGAAATAATTAACCTTAGCCCTGGAATTTGAATTTCTATGCTGGGATCAGCCTATTCTTAGCATACTTTGTGTCAAAAGCCTTCTGGTGCTCTATGCTTCATTATATGTACTATAATATATCAGTTGACCATTTTAAATATTGCTGTAACAATTGTAACAATTGTACATCTTTGTAAGCTATCACAATTTTAAATTAGGCCTTAAAGACCTAATAGTGCTTATTACTTTAAATAAAGCTGATAGGATCAGGCTGTTTCCAGTGAAATTTTATTTTAAGTGCATTTAGGCAGTTATCCACAGATGACAAGGACAAATGAGCCCTGCTCATGGCACTCTTTCATCTGCATTGATCCATGCTAAAAAGACTAATATAAGTTCTGTGTGGATCTGAAAAACAATGGGCAAATTTAAGAAAAGTAGGTTATCTGGGAACTGTAGCCATTGTTATTGTTTAAACTTTTTGTTAAAAATATCATCAAGAAACAAATACTAAAATTACTAATGACGTATATGATAGAATTACTATAATTTTCTCCACTAAGAGAGATTTTATATCACAGGGTTTTGAAATGTCAGTAGCCAGTTTGGATGGAGAGATAACAAGCAAACAACCCAAATTAATTTAACTTCCTTAGGTCTAGCAGGAAAAGGGAGAAACATTAGGAATAATTGATAATGATGGGATGAGAAAGATAAAGAGATGGACTGGGAAGTATTTAATGACTCTTTGTGGTATTACATCTGACACACTTTCTGTGCTACATTAAAATTTCATTATTTTCATATTTCTTGTTTTCATATTTTCCCATCCCCTTCTTTCTGCTAAATTTACCAAGTAATATAATGTGGATAATGGAGAGCTATTGCTGAAAATGTCATTGTATCTGTTACTGGAACTGAATAAAGCATCTCAGCCATGCATTCCCTTTCATAATACATTTTCAATTAGTGGCTTAGGAATTGTATGCAATATAGACTCACTTTCTTTTTTTTTAAATCATCGTGGAGAGAGAAGAAATAGTGAACCTTTCATTATATAACTGTTAATAACTTAGATCCATTTAATTTCATCAAAGAAAATTATTGCAGAAATCAGTTTACTGAAGAGATCTATTCTTCTAAGGGCTTGTGGTCTTCAGACTGTTAAAACAATAGATTAATTTTGTTCTTCTGAGACAACTAGAGTAAGCTTCTCCCTAGACATACATTGTAGGATTCAATTTTCGTATGTCTGCTCCAGCCTTCTGGTCTCCATGTCATCTATTTGTATTTATTTGTATATTGGTGGTCTCTAGGGCCCTGATCAGCAATCAGGAATGTGAGGCTCTGACAAATAGACTCTCTCTCCCCAAAGGAAATTATGATTTTCCATTTTCTTAACTACTTATACATATTCCATAATTTTGAGGCAGTAACTCTTGGGTCACTGGGTCAGGGATATCAATGTACTGTTTATGCATTCCCAGCTCCCTCTGCTTTCAGGTAGAGTCAATTCAAAGTTGTTTAAAGAAATCCCTCCTTGCTTTGTATCAGACATTAACTCTCCTGTTTACTATGTGGAGTGAAAAGACAATGGGACACTGGAGCTGTTGGGCCTTCTTCCCCTTCCCTCACCTTGTGAGTGGAAGAGAAATGGTCCTAATCACAGAAATACCACAAGCAAGTTTCTCATACTTCCCACAATCTATATTGCTTTTTTCCTGTTGCCACCAATTTTGTAACTGGAAAAGACTAGGAGACTGTGAGCTCCTAGAGCTGGCAAGGTGAGAAAACACACAACAGGTCATTTCTGGTTCAATTTCATCCAGTTGTGCTTTTTGAGTGAGCTGCAGTTTACAACTGGTGAGTCTGAGCTTCATGATTGTTTGAGTGTTTGTTTGTTTGTTTAATGAGCAAGGGTGTATTAGGCTCATCACTAGCAGATATGTTCACCTCCTGATGCAAAGGCAAAGTGGCAGTTTCCTTCAAATTAGATCTTAGATCCTTCCTCAAGAAACCCTCTCTTGATTTTGACACCCAGTCTTGCTAACTATTATAGTCTCCAAGTTAATTCAGAAAGGCAACTTAAAAAATTGGGTCAAGTCTTTGGTGCTCTCTGGAATCCTGTTTTTTTACTGTTTTCAATATGGATTTTGGCCTTGTGATAGCATAAAGACTGTACTTGTTTCATTATTTTATTACCTCTTATGGATGACAGAAATGGGCCAGGTGTCTAGGCTGATTCTTTTAGCCCTGTCAGCAGCTTTCACTTTGGTTGGCCATTAGAGATTGGTGACTCATTTATACATGTCAATAAATGGGAGTATGCTTTCATCACTCTGTTGTTGTTTCTGTTGGAGAAGTCCAAGAAGATGGTTTTAGGCATTTGCTCATTCATTGAAAGAGCTCTCTAGTGAAGAGCATAGCAATGCTTCGGTCTACCACTCTCCTGTTTAATGTGTAACTACATATGAAGCCAGTAAGTTAAACACTTTAGGCTGCAATACCATCATTATGCTGATTACACTTAGCTCTTGGTATAGTTTGTCTGTGTTCTATTGCCTGGCTGGGCTTGAGCTGTGGATGAGAGTCAGAAGATAACAATGGTCATACTGGATCAGACCAATGGTCCATCTAGCTCAGTATCCTGTCTCCAACCGTGGCGAGTGTCAGAGTTTCAGGGGGATTGTACAGAACAAGGTTAACTGAGGCTATGTCCAGATGAGCCTATGATGATGATGGTGAGTAGAGGGAAGTGCCTGGAAATGGCTTTGCTTTTTGTATTGAGGGATTTTCCCAACCTCAGGGTATGTCTAAACTTCAAGCTGGAGGTGTAAATTCCAGTTTGAGGAGACATACATGCCTTAGCTCTGAGAAATGGAGAGTAGCCAAGGCAGCATGATGGGGTAGCTCCCCTGAGTATGTATATAATGTCTTGGAGGGTATGTATATTATGTCTTGGAGGGTATGTACTCAGGGCAGCCAGTACCTCCCAGCACTCATGGCACGATGGCTATTCTCTATTTTTAGTGTGCTAGCTTCATCAGAGCTAGCATGGATTTATCTCCTTGAGCTGGAATGTACACTTCTAGCCTGAAATGTAGACTCACCCTTACATGGATGACATTGGGGGCTTTCCCACCCACAGGCCTTGGATAAGGAGTATGAATCAGCCCCCAACTTTGCTTATTCACTAGTCTATTTTATATGGGCTTGTATATTACCTTCTTCATTACAGTATCTGAGGGCCTACAATGCTGGTGTTGATTTTAAGCAATCTTTTCCTTCAACTTTTAACCAGTAATTTGGGAAAATTTCCTGTTAGATGCTTATGTTGCCACAGTTATCCATGTCTTTGCAATAATTTAAGTTCAGCAAATTGTTCTACATGGGCCAATTCAAAGTAGCTGTTACTACTAGGGTGACCAGATGCCCCGATTTTATAGGGACAGGCCCAATTTTTGGGTCTTTTTCTTATATAGACTTCTATTACCTACGACTTCCTGTCCTGATTTTTCACACTTGCTGTCTGGTCATCCTAATTACTACAGAAAGTGGCTGTTCACTTCCTTGGCTGTGCTAGCTTTGTGGTGCCTATTAATGCAATTCTCATAAGTCATAGGTAAGTATACTAGAATTCATCTCTACTTTCTTACAGGGATTCATAGATTTCTGAGGCCGGAAAATACCATTGTAATCTTCTAGCATGATCTTCAGGCATAACACAGGCAACTGAATTCCCTGGAATTCATTTTTGTTTAAACTAGAACATATCTTTCAGAAAAATATCCAATTTTGTCAGTGATGGAGAATCCATCACAAACCTTGGTAAATTGGTCTAATGGTTAATCACTTCATTGTTAAAATTTGGCACACTGAAATTGTCTAGATTCAACTTCCAGCCATTGGATCTTGTTATACCCTTTTCTGCTAGATTGAAGGGACCTCTATTATCAAATTTATGTTTCCTGTGTAGGTACTGTGACTAAGTTTCTCCTTTGCCTTGGTGGGTCCTGTACTTTTTAGCAGATTTGCTCACCTCAGAGGTTCACAGCAGCCCTCAGTTTGGCCACTTCTGCGAGAGGTTCAAACCTACTGTTCACTCAGCTAACCTCATCACTGGCCAGCACAGGGGAAACAGAGAACAATCTCTGCAGTCTCTGTTGTCCCAACTAGTGGGTTGGGGTCCCATTCAAATTAGACCTTCCCTTCCGATGTTGCTCACAGATCAGGTCAACTCCTCCTGTGTCCAATCAGGAGTTGGAGGTATGGGGGGAACCCGGGCCTGCCCTTTTCACCGGGTTCCAACCCAGGGCTTTGTGGATAGCAACTGTCTACAATGTCTCCTGTATCAGCTGCGTGACAGCTACAACTCCCTGGTCTACTTCCCCATGGCCTTCCCCCAGCACCTTCTTTATCCTCACTGCAGGATCTTACTCCTGAAACCTGATCCTCTTGTACTCCTCAGTCCTCCAGCAACATACCTTCTCATTCACTGCTCCTTGAATGTCCTCCACTAACTGAAGGGATGTCCTTGTTAAACCAGGTGTCCTGATTACTCTGCCTGCCATAATTGAGTCTAGTATGTTCTGAATTGGCTACAGGTGTGTTAATTAGCTTGCCTGTCTTAATTGGCTGTAGCGGGTTCCTGATTGCTCTAGAGTAGCCCCTGCTCTGGTCACTCAGGGACCAGAAAACTGCTTATCCAGTGGCCAGTATGTCTGTCTTCTACTACTCTGCTGTACCCAACTGGCCTGGGTTTATCACAGTACTTATAGACTGATCAAGTCACCCCTCAGTCTTCTCTTTGACAATCAAAAGAGATTGACCTCCTTGTGTTTCTCATAGTAAGGCAAGTTTTTTAAAATCCCTTATCACTCTTGGGGTTCTTTGAATTTTTTTCAGTTTATCAACATCCTTCTTGAAGTTTGCGGAATAGAACATAATATTCCAGTACCAGGTTCACCAATGAAAAATACAAAGAAAATATAAACTTACTACTTGATATTCTCCTGTTTACACATCCAAGGATTTCTTTAAGTCTTCTTAGCATGGCACTAGAAGTTCACCAAGACCACCAACTATTTTTCAATCACTTCTCCCAGTTCTTGATACCTTATACAACACCTCTTTCCTTGTGTAGTCTCATGGCAATTAAGACCTTGATAAAATTTCCTAAAATTGAACTCTGGAGGCTATACACAGGGTGTTATCAGTGAAAGGCTCTGGATGTCATGTCTATTGGTTTGACAGGGCCTACATTTGTGTATTTCAGGGCACAATGTAAGGCTGACTTTTTCACTAAGGATTTTGCTTAAGGAGCAACTGAAAAGGATTTACTGAGGCTGTGCTATGGGCAAAATGTTCCAGCTAAGATTTCTCAGTACCTCAGTTTCATTATGTGTGTTGTAGGTGTGCCCAGGGATTTAATGATGGACATTCTTTCATAAAACATAAAATAAATAAAATGTAGTTTATATTTAAGGCAGCAGTTGATGAGAGCTGTGGATCCTTGTTACTATTCATTATATTCTCTTTTTAGATTGTACACTTTTATGAGTAGCATTAGCCAAAGTGCACTCTGGGACTTTCAGTGCTCTCTAGCAATGTTCTCAGGGGATGATACTGCACAGCAAGCTAGTGTGCTCTAGATCCACACCCTGTCTTGTCATGCAGTAACATCCCTTGTAGATAAGCCCTTAGATTTTAAACTCCTTGGGCAACAGGTTATGTCTTTCTTGCATTTTTGTGCCCTATCACAACATAATCCTCATCTTGGCTAAGGCTTCTAGGCCCTTCATTAATACTATTCATAGTAAGAATTAATTATTGTATGTTTTCAGATAGGACAGCAACTATTTGACTGTAAAATTAACATATTTATGTTTGAATTACTGTTACAGCAACATTTGAAGTTGAGCTGGAATGTGTTTTAAATATATGTTAGAAAAATTAATGAAACTTAATACACCACCAACAGCTCCATCAAAAATTACCCAGCCTTGGAGGAACCTGTCCTGATGAAGAAATGTTGTCAACATAGGTGCTTTACAAGCCTCGAACCCTTCCCACAATGTACAGCCAATGCAAGCATGCTGAACATCACCATAAACAAATGAGCTTTTCATATTTATAAATAGATTTGAACTAGGAATTGTCTGTGATGAATGCAGAGCTTTCTTCTAAAAACTCTCTCCAGCTAAAGAGTAAAGGGAGCAAGGGATGTTAAAATGAAAGTTTCAGTACTTAATATCTTATATCTTTGGGTTCCTATATTCCATCTAAGTACATCTAATAAACAGGCCCCAGTGGGAGCCTGGTGCCTGAATAATAACTCTTAACAACTGGGAAGCCAAAGCAGACTGAATATGTGAATACAACACATGGTTACAGCAAGAGACAAAAAGATGTGAACAGACTGTTTTTTGAAGGCTGATGCTGGGAACACAGGATACATACACACACACATGCACTTACACAGAGAGATTGGGAGCCAAGATGGATCTTGGAAGACCATGGCATCTTGGGGCGATGGCTCCTTCCATTATAGACTCTGACTTGAGCGAGGTTTACCATGATAACCTAAGAACTTTCTCATGCTGTAACTAAGCAATGCCTTGTTTTGAAAAGGTAGTCCAGTATTATTGAAAATACTTACTGGAAGCTCAAATCTCTCTCGGGAGTCTGAATCATTTGGAATGCTCAGCCTCAGAATTGTGGGCTTGTGGGACCCACCTCAGAAAAAAAATGGACCTTTATGGGCTAACAGGATTACTCCCAGGTGCCATCTATGAGGGCATCTGGACCATTTCATGCAAAGGAAGAAACTATAAATGAGATGAGGCAGCATCTGTTGCCCCTGGTTATCATGCTGGGTCTGGAAGCTGCCACCTTCCCACTTCATCCTCCTCATCTCTGCCAGGTTGTGGCCTCAGACATTGCCAGAAGGAGCTGCTCATTCCCCCCACATGGAGGTCTGGCTGGGTGCCACACAGGAAGAAGCTGCATGGCAGCCGCAAGACTATCAAGCCAGAAATGGGGGAAGTTTTGGACAGAAAAGACCCCAAAGCAACAGTTCACCTCTCCTGCCCTCCTGAGGCACCAGTGCTGTCCCAGCCTGGCAGCACCCTTCCCCCTTTTCTCTGATGGATCTGCTCACCTGGCTCTGCTGGACCCTGTGCTACTGCAACCACCCCATTGCTTCTCAAAGTGGCCCCAGGTGCTGAGAATGCCTCAGCAGAGCAGGGGCACAGAGGAGTCTGGCTGTTGCTGTGGCAGTTCAGCCCCCCTTCTCTCTGTCCATGTTGTTAGAGGCCTCAAGAGGTCCGCGTGATGGCAGCAGAGCATGGAGACCCTCATACAGCAGCAGTGGTGGTGGAACAATGTGGGGGACCCAGACAGACAGACACACATAGCACAGCCGGTAAGGTGACCATGTGGGGAGGGGCTGGCTCAGAGGGAGGGACATGGGAGTTCTGGGCTGGGGCCAGGAAGATTGAAAAAGAGGCATGAGAGGTGCCTGCCCTGGTGAGCAGGAGCACAAGCTGATTATGAAACTGACAAAAACTGGGAATTTTGATGTCCCGGGAAGATGTACAGATTTGCTGGAACAGCGGCCTCAAAAAAGGGATGATCCTGGGAAAACTGTAGAGACTGTCTAAAGGTCAAGGCATAACACAGACCCTATAACTCTGTGACACTGTCCAGCTTGTCAGAGCCCCAATTAAGGTACAGCCATGCTGTGTTCAGTCATTAGAGATACTAATACAGGATTCTGGTTTCTCTCTCTTGAGACTAGCTAGGGCAACAGGGTTGTTTTAGTGGACTATGGTCTAGCCAATTAAAGAACAATGAAAAATGGATATGAGCATAACAATGTTAACTCATACTGTTGTGGGTTGGGTTTGCAGTACCTTTCTTGTAAGGCTGGAAAAGGCTCCATGAGCTGTGCTGTAGGTATCCTGTCCTACTTTCAGATTGAAGAAACTAGGTTCTGGATATGCAAAATGAGTCAAGAGAATGAGGTTAAACTATGCACAAGATTTGAATGAGAAATGCAGAGTTTTTAAAGCCTTGGTTTTGCAACCTTCTTTAAATCAAAGGATATTTCATTTGGAAATAAATCAATATTAAAACCAAGGAACCAAATGCAATGAAATATCTAGCTTTGCCTGTGTGAATGGGCATTTTGGCCTTTCCTTGCTCTTCAAGCTCCTCTTCCTCTCCCTTCTTCACTCAGCTGAAACAAGGGAAAGGGTGACTGAAAAAATGGCATTAGAGACAGAACAGCTAGAGTGATCTTCACCTGGATAATGCTTTTTGCTTTCACTGCTCCTAAAATAAAAAGTAAAAAGCCTCTTTTCTGTTGGTAATAGTGAAGTACATTTTATCCCATCACAGTCTGCCATTTTTCTCAATATTTAACCAGAAGAGGCCATGGAACACGCAAAATGATACACAAATGCCTGTAAGAGAAAGACGAGCATAGAAAACACCCAGGTTTCTCTACTCTGCTTCCTGTTTTTAAGGATCTTACTGTTTTCCCTAAAAGTCACTTTTGTTTTTCATCTATGGCATGTGGTATTGACCACTTTCACCTTTTAGCTTTCTTTTCTTGACTCCTTTATCAATGGAATATGTCACTTTACTGCTAGTCCTGTATGTATCATTATACAAAATTCCTCTCTTTGTCGTTATCTCAATGCTACCCTCCAAACAAAGCATTGGTGATAAGCTACAGTCCTGAAGTTTCCCTTATACTCTTTACTCACATGAGTGGTCCAGCGCCTGACGTCATAATGAAAAGGTTGCAAGACTGAGTCTGTTGTTAAAATTCTGTAGTTAAAATGTCCTACCTTGGGTGACGAAACTACTGAAGCTGCTATGATGTGTGTGAAGGTGAAGGCATGAATGTATGTATGTGTGAGATCCCTTCAGCTAGAGGGGGAATTTAAAGGTTCCAGATTGTACTCTGTATGATTGACACCTTTTGAAATAAAAACTGGGTTGTAATATGGATACATCAAGTTTTTAATCTTGATGTATCCATATACATCTTATATAAATATATACATCTTATATAAATAAATTAATCTTACATAAATATGATAGGTGTGTTCATTTGTTATTCCCACATACTTATGCCTGAGAATGCCAGCATACTTGTTGAGGTGGTGTACTGGGGACTGTTTCTTTTGGAAATCCCAATTTGTTTGTTTGTTTCTGAGAATAAGGAAAAGAAACAAAGTGTGATGTTTCTGCTTTAGTGAAGGTGTGAGTATCAAAAACACCAGTGGTCAATGGGGATATCTGTTTTGAGCATCTCTGATTTATAACTTCCGGAATCCATATTTTCCCTTTATGTGTGGCTTCTTTGATTTTACTCGTGTGTGTGTGTGTGTGTGTGTGTACTGTTGGGGTTTTTTTTAGTAGATACAGCTTGAGGCTTACAGGTGCAGAGAAATAAATAAATTTAAAACACATAGAGTGGACACTGGAGAAAAAAAAGTATGTTTCCTTAAATTTATGTAAATAAGTAATGTATAAATAGTTTGCTCATCCTTATTTAATTTCTCATCAAAATTAACCTAACACATTTCTATCTTTATGGTTCACCTATGGTCAGGTCGAAGATTAAAATCTAGAAGCCTTTCAATATCCGTGATTCTCAAGTGATTATAATTTCATTTCTCACAGTAATCACTTTTTAGCCACTCCAGCCTATTTATAACAACTATGGATGGAAATAAAAAGGATCTGAAGAAGAGACATTCATTAGCAAGGAAGTATATGGGGAGTGGAAAAGTCTGACTCACAAAGCAGAAATGGCATTTAGTATCCAAATCCCCTTCCAGATGAAATTAACAAAGGCTGCAGTGAACTTAAAGCCTGCTGGTTGTAAAATTGGAAATTGGTTTCCTGGGGCTCTCTGTAAACTCTTCATTACTTTACTCAATCATAGTTCATTAGCAAGTTAACAGACAGAAGACCAGTGCACATTGAGATATGTTCAGAGCCAGCCCTTTCATCTCCTTGAACATTACTTAAAACCTGAACGTCACAGAAGATTAGACATGGTGTCAAACTGCATCTTCTTGTCAGGATGCAGCTCAGACAGCTCACAGATCCTAGCCACTTAACCTCTTGAAATTGTGAGGTGCTTTTTATCATGCATTTCAGGGGGTAACATGGGTTTTAATTCAAAGTGACTCTGATGGAACAAACAAACGATCTCAAAAGGCATCTGTGAAAGAAACGAGTTAAAGAAACCCAGTTACTAGATTAATCTAAAATGGATTTAATGTCTCCCATTAACTTAAACCTAATTCACTGGAAGAAAACATCCATAGGTGACATTAAAGCTGTTAACCAGTAAGCTAAAAATAGTTGTTAGTCTGTCAGAATTGTTCACATCTCAGGTACAATATAATTTTAAATTACAGCCAAATACAATTATCCAGGTCCCAATCCAACTATGTTAATCTTCCTTTCTTATGACCTTCCAGTGTGCTTGGCTTGCTGATTCCTGATTTTACTGAAAACCATTTGCTGACACTCAAGCAGTTCAAATAGCTGAGATTTTATTGTACACAGAAAAATGAAGGAGTAAGGTATTGTATATAATAGATATTCAGGCATGTTCTTCATTTTAGAATTTTTATGACTTCTGAAAGGAAATGGTAAATTGGATATAATTAGGGACAAATTACTTGAAATTATATAGGCTATAGACTCCCCTTAATGCAAGAAACTTCCAGAGCTAATTGGAATAACTGATGGCCAGATATTCTTACTTTAGTTCCAGCAAAAAGGATTCATATAATCACTGTGTGCACTGCACATTACTGCAGCTAGGATCTGAACCATATCTTTAGTGGTGTGTAGCTAGAAGCTCTATCAAGTGGACCTAAAGGTCCATGCAGGAGTCAGAAGTGTCTCTTAACTGGAGGTTACTGTTTGTGTAGCTTCCATTTTCCTCGCCTTCTGGAACTGCACATTAGAACTGGGCCCTCCTGTGGTATCTGTTAAATTTGCTGACTGATTTCCAGGAGCTAGATCATGCAGTTTGTGAAGTCTCAAACAGGTGGCTGGGCTTGCTGTGTCTGCTTTCTGATCATTACTATAAAGGGGGCTTTAAGTGAGCTTCTGGTAAAGTGAACTTTTCTGAGTAAAGTGAACCCCCATGTAGGTATAGGAAGAGGCTTTTGATAAGATCTGACAAGAAACATATTTGAGCTCTGAAAAGGTCTGGTCATGACCTTGTCCTATTGCCCTTAGTATTGAGGTAACATCTCCAGAATGAAGCCGTTAATTTTTTAGTTTTGCCTTTAAAAATTTTGTGCACAGCTGTGTATTTCCTGATTTAATCTGGGTCCAGAAACAGAAATTAAATACCACAGCAGCTGAAATACTATGATTTATTGGTCAAAGACATTAAAATAAATGTAGACAAGCATCCGAAACATTTGGGTATTGATCCAAACTGAACAGAACATCTTAACCATTCACTACATAATGGAGGAACTAATCTTATTTCAGCTCAAAGTGATTCCTTGTGTATATTAGAGGTTTAATATGTAAATATATATCATGCCTGTATAGTATTTCTCTAGAGGAGTCACAGACCACTTTCGTTTCCTATCCATTTTTAGTTTAGTTATTTTATATTCATGTTATAAAACCTCAGTAATATTTAACCTTTCTTGACAGTAATTAGTGACAGAGTTGTTGCCATCTTGGACAATTGCAAAAAAAGATACAAAGACACAAATTTCTGACAGAGAAACAATTGTAATTACCATATATACATTACCTATTATATATACATATATACATTACCTATTTATTAATTCTCAAATGCACACACATAGGAAAACTAGATTTTTTTAAAAAAAAAATCAAATAGAGCTATGAACAACTCAATTTAAACCAAGTTAGTTACATAAAATAACTTCCAAACAAGAAGGAAATGGAGGAAAAGAGTCCCACTTGATAAAGATAAAATTCACTATTGATAGTATCAATTTTTTTTCAGAAGTTTTCATTACTATTCAGTTGGAGAAGTTTATTAGAGTGCTAATGAAAAAAACTATGCTTCCAAACTGTATTGTAAGCATGTACCGTGATCAGTCCTTCACATAATCCCAACTGTTTCTATTAATTCCCTCCCATAATCTTTATAGTCCCTGAGGCCATGTTCACTTCTTCAGATAAAAGTTGAAATTCAATCATCTTTCTCTATTTTTTAAAAATAGTATAATCTTATCTGTATTTCACCTCTGGCCAAAGCATCTTGATTCCTTACGTAATTTCTTTTCCTTCTTTTTCTTAGGTATTTCGTGATCTTATCTCACATAGTAAATGCACTACACTTTTATGGCCAACAGTGTGCCATTTCTGGATGACAGTTAGTTGTTATTTCCAAAATTCAATAAAGTTTGGTGAAATGCAGTCACTGGTCTACTGTTCAGAAAAATCTGACCTTCCAGGTGTAGCTGCTGCCTAAAGGAACAATATTCTCATACCCTGGATCATATGATTTTGACATAATGAATTTGTCAGAGTACCTGTACGCTTGTATATTTACAGGGTTCTGACCCTAATTTGATGGATTATGGCCTAATTTAGTCTAAAGACAACTAACCTTCTGAGGGTGGTGCTATTGTTATATAACTTAATAAAAACAATTAATCACTCTCTAAGTCATTAGCAGAACATTCAGTTCACAAATCTGAAGTAAAGAAGGTTATGGTAATGCACCCCAGAAATTAGAAGAATGACTTGAGGTAATTACCAAATTGTTTAGAGAGTTGTCATTGTGTTTTGTGGGAATCATCATATGGTTAAAGGCCCAGCAGAATGCTATGAAAATGCACTCCATAGTATTGCCAAGTACAATAGCTATTATTTATAAGGTTCATTTTCAACATATTAAGTGGAGTGTTGAATGTATGACTTCTATTATGATAAATGATTTTTATGTAGCTAAATCCCATGCAATGTATTGAAAATGTACTTCTATGGACCTTTCAGATGTGAACACACAAATTAGATTTTCAATGTGCAATTCAGAAAATCATAGATTTTTGTCTCATTCTCTTGAAATTTATTTCCTTCATTACCACTTATATTGATTAAGGTGGTACAGTACCACACTGTTACTGTAAAAAATATGGCATCTTCAGCTAATTGTGAATTTTCCTGAATTAGGATGAAAACTCATCCATCAGGGAATCCACATGTAGAAGATGTTACTGTGTTGGATTAGATGTAGTCATTTCATTTAGTTTTTTCTCTTGAAGCACTACGTGAGCATTTATCAGTGCTTCTCCTGTCAACTTTAAAGGGAATCAAACAATTAACATCCCATGCACCATTTGAAAATATAATAGTTAAGCTGGAATCATGGAACCCATGGTACTCTGTAATGACTACAACAGCTTGATCTTCCAGAAGGAAGACTAGATGACCAATAATAATTTAAAACCATATTTCGTTGGTAAATATTGTTGATATTGTAATATGGCTGTCCCCATAAAATTCTACTCAGTGTAGTTGTAGCCCTGTTGATCCAGGATATTAGCGAGGTAATATCTTTTATTTTGTTGGTGAAGAAGCGCTCTGTGTGGCTCAAAAATTTGTCTCTCTTGCCAACAGAAGTTGGTCCAATAGATATTACCTCACCCAACTGTGGAGGCATAGCTAATAGGGTAAATTTCTGATAGTGTTGTACAGTACTATATCTTATGTGTCAGTTGCAGTGATTCTCACATTCTGTTTCATGAAGATATTGATGGATCGTGAAACCTTTTTGTGTGAGCCCCAGAATTTACTAGCTGATAACCAGGCAATGGGGGATTCGAATGTTGCTAGGGGAGGTGGCTCCCTGACAATGTATGTGTTGTGGCTCCCTGAATTGGCTGATCTGCACAAAGGAGAACAGCATATGTTCTCCCTACCCAAACAGAGTTATTCTTATTGTTGGCATTGAAGCAGTCTGTGCTGTGAATTCAAAAGTTGTGGGTTCAATCTTTGCTAATCACTTTAGGGGTATGTGTGTGCGGGGAAGTATATAAGTGCAATTATGCCTCTGGTGGTGGAATGATTTTACAATGCAAAACATTGTCCTTTAGAAGTGAGTGTAGATGATATGTTAGTATGTGTTTTACTGTTGCATTTTTTAGTATTTGTAATAATTTAATGACAGTAGACTTTCAGGTTCAAAAAGTTAAAGCTTTATCACTGTTACAGCACAAACTGTCAAAATATACAAAGTTAATAGCCTTAAATCATTCTCCAAAAAGTTCTCAAGAAGAATTTTTCTTACTTTGCCTGGATGGAAATGTTGATAATCTCTGGAAATATTTTTTCATCAATTTGTGTGTGTCCAGTGACATTGATGTTTACTGACATTTACCTATAAAAATGTAATCCTTCTGAACATAATTACGTATACAGTATCACGTGGCTTGTCTGGTTGGGAATTTAATTAATAGCCTACACAGATATTCTTACAAAAGGATTTGAATGTTTTCAGGGAGGAGTTAGGACACAGTGAAAAATACAGTCTGGCAGTTAACTTGAGGATAGATCTGTTTTGCTGAAGTTCTGAAAGTAGTGCTAAATTTTTGAAAGCATTTGCTGCTGATTTGGTTGTTTTCATCTGTCTTTGTTCAAAGTAATAGCAAAAGTTATATACATACTGTAAGTAAAAATGGACTAGAAAATTATATCCTGAGTCAGTGGGTTGTCACAGAGGAATTAACCTACTCTTGGAGACTGTTCCTATCTGCCAAAAAGGCAGAAGGAATTGGGCAGAGGTATTGCAAATTGAGACTCTGCTTTTGAAATTGCAGAATGCTATTTTTACTCCTGAGTTTTATAAAAACAAATAGAGCTATTTTAAAGTCCTGATTTGCTGTTTCAATAATGTAACCATTTCTCAAAAATGTCCCTTTCCCAAATCTGTAGATGGGGCACTGAAAAGTATATAGAAGACCTTGCTATACTTTAATACAGGAAATGTCAACACTATTTTTCAGATTCCAAAGAGAGATTCATTGCCTAGAATATCATATGTTAGAGAGGAATGTGATCAGAATACTTGTAAAATTTTGGAAACAGAGAGGAACCAATATAATACCTTAAACATGCGACAATGATGGTTAGTAGGGATTTAAAAGCCACATAGTAATAGGAGTGAATTTATGTTAAAGCCACATAAAACTTTTGCCAAAAATTCTCTCCAAAAAAGAAACTACAATTTATGTACACAACAGGCAAAGGTTGGTTAGAAGAGTTCCATACACATTTCCGAAGACTGCCTCAGACTATTTCCATAATAGGATACTCTCATTGCTAAAGCTACTGTTTGTTCATTGTTCACAAATAAAGTACATGCTCGACCACAGATAAATATACATAGATGAGTGGAAAACATTCACTTTATTTTTGAATCACATTGCAGTCTAAGTACAGAGGTAATCCCTGCCTTGATCTAACAGGCAATTACTATCAGTAGTACACACCTTTATTCTGTAAGACATAAGGAGGGTGAAGTGGTGGGAATACAGACTTTATCTAAGAGAGGTATCTCAGGGGCTTTGTACAAAGAAAGCATTATCTAAAAAGTTATATCTCTTTTGAAGAGGAAGAGAGAGGAACGAGTTGAAGATATCCTGTTCAGCAGTGGGAGGGGTTGTTCAATGGTATCAGAAAATGAAAAGAATTAAAAGGGTTTTGGAGGAAAGACCAGGAAATTTAAGGTCTAAATTGCTTGGGTGTGCTATCCTGGAAAGGATACAATGAACTCCTGATCTGTTCCTAGGCAGGCCCATGTCTCTACATCCCAGTACATTCCCACAGCAGTGGTGGGGAGACTGGTTGTTACACCTATTCCTCCCAAAGACATAATGTTTTCTTGCACTAGTGCTTTGGCAATGTACCTCTTTTTCCTTTCCACCTTGACTCAGCCACAGGAATACATAAAGGAGTCCTCTAGCATTTGAGTTTAATTTTCTTTCTGTGGCTACTGAGAAACGTGTGTGTGTTTGTATCTGGGGGGTGGGAAAGTTATAGGGGGTTTTAGAGCAGAAAAAGAGAGACAACCTCACTGCTCCCAGTTCTGATGCCACTGTAGCCTGGATGGCTGAAAAGCGTTGCAGGAAAAAAACATGTTCAGCCCTGAACTGCTGCTGAATGCATGAGAGATTGTGCAGTTAGCGTTGGAACTGGAATCTAATAGATAATCCTATGCACTCATTTGCATTTTCTTTATTTAATATATATATATATATATATATATATATATATATAAACAGTTTCAGGTTCCCCTAGACATTGCTAAGGCCCCATAGTTGGAAAGAGCCTGGTTTGACGGATGCTACAAAATTTACCAGTTATCTGAGATTTATTGGGAAAGAAATATGTATTCACTCCATATATATTATTCCTAAATTAGTCTTGTGGTTTGGTGAACCCCTACCAATAAATATAATGGTTGGTTGTAGCTACCACTCGGGGAGTGATTTAACAGATACACTTATTTGTCACTATGAAAAAGAGCATGTGCTACCCCTACAATGATGAAAGACCTTGTCAGAAACTTGTTTGTGGATCTGTGTCATGAGAACCTCTAATACTACTATCAGACCACTGGAATAATGCTTGACTGCCCATATGTTCAAGATAGGCTAGAATTCTATTTTCTAAAATATGAACTTTCCTAAAAGAACCTTTTCTATAATTTAATATGGAGTTCTTTTTTATCAGCCCTGATTCTGAACAATTGGATAGTTTTTGTTTTCCAGTTGACAATCTGCACTGAAGTACATTCTAAAAGTACTTTGTCAGGAATTGTATGCAGTTGTCAATGGAAATAATCCAAATGATTTGTCTAAATGCCTAACTGCAATTCTAAAATGCATCCCATTCAGTCTTGCACCTCATTATAGAGATGACTCTTTCCCACTGAGTACTTTAACCTATGCCCAATTTCTTTTCTTTTATGGAGGAGATGTTATAAATACATCACATATAGACAAAAAAGATATATGCTGAACCTGAGACACATGAAAAATGTTCTCAAAGTCCATTTTTCTATGAGTAAACAATGGGCATGCCTATTGGCAATAAATCCCTTTTCCCTCAGATAATTAAGGAAAGTAAGCTCTCCTTGAATTTTGCAGTCTAAACTAAGTATATATTTATAATAATTAATAGAAAGTTGACATGTGAAGGTTGAGTCCTTTGCTGAAGTATGTACAGAAAAAGAATGTCTGGTTTTTTTCAAGGGTTAGAATGCTTGCAATGCAACAAAAACCCTCTCCTGACTCTTACTTAAGTGGATTTTATATTCTGACTAAGGGCATGCACAAATTGATAGCGGCATATGGAAATTTTTAAAAACTGAATTACCAAGGCAAGTAGCTCCAGCTTTCTTGAGGGAAGAGTTAATTAGAAAACAATGTTTGGATTCTATTAGAGTTATAAAATAATTGCTATTTATAAATTACAAAGCAATAACACATATTTTACTGAATCAGTATCCAAATGTTGATCAGTGTTCTAATGTTTGTCAGTAGCAAAAGAAGAGAAAGAACTAAGAAACCTAATTTCTAAAATATACTGTATTCTGTATGTTAAGTGAAATCCTCTCCCTTGGTCTCAGCTGCCCAATAACACAAAAGACTATAAATATGAAGTGAGCAGGAAGAAGGTGCTGTGCTGCTGAATATAACTTCAGACTCAATTATTATTCTTGCAGAACAGCTTCCTCCTGAGTATGAAATATCTATCCTCATGGTCACCATAATCAGTTGTTTTTTATGTCAATCATAATGCTAAGTGATCCCTGTCTGGACTTTTTGCTTTTTCTATTCAGAGAAATAGATTATCTTTCTGTTTAGATACGGGGAGCTCAGATGAAAATCAAGCTGAAAGAACAAAGGCTTTAACAATCTTACTCTCAGAATTGCAATTGCTGTCTAAAGGAGTTGAAAGGATGGCATTGCACCAATCAGATCCTGCTCTTGCCATTGTTAGCAACGGAAAGGCGTTGAGGTGAAATCACCAGGTAAAAGCATTCACAAAAATACTTAAGTTTCATCAGCTAACACTAAGAATGGGTGCACTGGGAACTATCATTAGGACCTGAAAGGAGATCAATTTACAGCCAGATAAAAATAAATCTGAGTAGGAGTCATTATAAAGAGCAATGAATATGTAATTACTAGACCTATTGGATAGTGAATGCTCACTAACTAGTCAGACTAGTGGAAACGAAGTCTGAAATTCAGTGCCTGACTCAGTGGAGTCAGGAATATCACTGAATCCTGAATAACTTATGAGGAAGAAGTTGCATTAGAATGGGATGAACTCAGACATGGATGGAACATTACTGCTGTCTGAAAATAAGGAGTGATATATGCAGGCATAAGCCAACAATAAGTCTATTTCTACAAGCCACCCATTCAGTCTGTAGGATAAAGCTGCAGGGTAACCAAAACTTCTGATTATAATCATGTTTCAGTTACATAAAGCCGATCAACACCTTTGTCAGCAGCCAAGTTATGATGAGACAGGGCTTTTTTGGCTACTAGGCTGGCGTATCATAAGAGTTGATTAGGTGTAGAATAATAGCTGGAGCTGGTAGACAAGACATATATTGATTAGACTTTTGCTGTCCTGTTCCAGTGCCACACCCAGAGATTTATATTTTTAACTTTGGTTTTGGTCATTGTAATTCCATTGGAATGTTGTCTCTTCAATGAAGACTATTGAAGTGGTTTCATTAGGAAGGCTTGAGTCTTGTTTTGAAACTAGTGGTGTTCAACTGTGAGTCTAGATTGGAACTCTGCTTGCCTCTGCTAAGACCAAGCAGAGTTAGTGGAGAGCCAGTAATAGGGTTCTAGTATCAGAGGGTAGCCGTGTTAGTCTGGATCTGCAAAAGCGACAAAGAGTCTTGCAGCGCCTTATAGTCTATAAGGTGCTACAAGATTCTGTTGCAATAATAGGGTTGTTTCTCATACTGGCTGACGCACACTTGAGGACTACAGAGCTGAGCCAATGGATTGGATATACTGGGAATCCTCCTAACAGCCAAGAATGACAAAAGAGGTGGGAGAGAGAACAGAAAACACCCTTCTTTACTGTCCCTCCTACAACCAGGACTAAGGGCAGTGCATATTTTTAAAACTAGCCATATTTGCAAACTTTTATTAACTTCTCTCAGGAGTCTCTTTTTTCCCTTCTATATTTTTTCTGAATTAAAAATTGCTGCTAATTTATATGTTTTCCAGACTAATCTGATTATTATTATAGTGTATAATATACAATAATATATGATGTCCTGTAATTCTCTTTTTATCCTTAATTGTTTCTTTCCCTCTTTCCTTCACTGTTTTTCCAATTCATTATTTTACTTTAGCTCTTTTAATTTTACTTATTGTTCTTTTTTAGTTTCTTTCCTTTCTTCCATTCTTCTGTCTGCTCTTTCCTACTATGCAATACCCATCTATTATTTTCCCCAAATGCTTTCTTTCCCGCCTCACAAACCCTCTATGTTCCATCTATAACCTCTACCCTTCTTTCCTGCCACCCATCTCTTTTTTCTTTTCTCCTTCAAGCCCCAGGCTCCCCCTTCTCTTCTCTATCTGCCCCTTCTGCTTCCCCCCCCACACCCACATCAGGCAGGCTTGGGTGGGGACATCCCAGTCATGTTTCCTTCAGTCCCTTTTTTTGTCTGCCTGGCTCCGTATAGCCAGATTTTCCCTTTAGGGCACCAGAGTAGGAAATTCCTGAGATCTCACAATCTCCCCAGCCAGGCTTCCTCCAGCTTCCCCAAGATTTTCCTCTCTTTTCATCAGCTTCATAAGTATTTTCCTCACAAAGGCTCACTGCTTGAGCCACTCTCCATTCCAAGCAAGCACTGCACAATGCAAAATTATGAGGGGGTACAGGGCACCGCCCCCAACTTTTAGCTTGGCGTTGGGAAAAAATGCATTCCTCACCCTGAATTTTGACTGGCTAGGATAAGGAGAGAGGAAAGCTGCAGAGTGGGTAAGGAACATCCGCTCAGCAGACTATCTTCCTGTGCTAGGTACCCAGCAGCTGTACACTGGGCTGAGTAGCAATCTCACTCACTGCAGTTTCCTGCCAGACAGACTATTGTGTCCACTGTACTTAGGCTCTGCACATCTTTTTCAGCTCCCTGCCTATTTCCATCCTGCCTCCTCCTGAGTCAGGGCCTGTCTACACACACAACTTGCACCGATAAAGGATTAATGGTAAAGTGCAATTGAAAAAAAATATTTAATTTGAAATCAGGGAGTGAAAGAGAGGCAGGTGTCTGGCTGAGCAGGAAGGGAGCTGAGGAAGAGTCACTGTCACGATCCTCCGCACCAGCAGTAGCAGTAGCTGGGGCTTCTCCTCCCTAGAAGACAAGTGTCTCTGTGGGAGAAACGTGGAAGACAAGGTGGAAAGGAACCTTGGCAGAGTGAGGAGGGAAAAGGAGCTTTGGGGCTGACAGGGGAGATTAGAACCTTGTAAGAAGCAGGGAATAATCTTATTGGAAAGGGGAACCTGGAGGAAGAATAGAAGCAACATGGTATGGAGATGGGGGAACGAACAGGTGGAATTGAGCTGCATGGGCAGAGGAGAAATCTGGGAGAGTAAAACGTGGGGTTTGGGACAGGGATGCCAGACTTGTCTACAACAGTTGCCAGGTCTTACAGTAGTGTTTTCCCCCTTAAAACCCCAGAGTCTGGATGTATGTGATTATCTGAAAAATCTCAACTTAAAAAAAGTTTAGCTTTGTGGTTGTGCAGAAAAGCTGGAAAATATGAACCATGATAGCTCAATCACCAGAGGCAAATAACTGCCTCGCCAACATATATGTTGTTTTATAAAATCTCATTTGGATTTTTATTCCAATGTCATGACTTATTATTGAACAGTTGCGGTTGGCAAGTTCAGGGTGACTTTGGGAGGTGGGATTAAAGCTTGATGAAGGAGGAGAGCAAGTACCTTGAAGAGGGGAAATACCTGGGTGGAACATGG
This sequence comes from Dermatemys mawii, assembly GCA_007922305.1. Taxonomy (NCBI): domain Eukaryota; kingdom Metazoa; phylum Chordata; order Testudines; family Dermatemydidae; genus Dermatemys; species Dermatemys mawii. Next base: position 28,350,618 of record ML677333.1, read on the forward strand.
GGGAGAGAATCTTTCAGACAGAGAAGGTAGAAGCAGGGAAGAAATAAGGGTAGATCTACTGGGGAGAGTTATAGGTGGATCTGGGAACCTTGGAGAGACAGAGCAAGGAAGTTGGGGGGAGAGGGAGATGTCTGAGAGAAGGAGAGAGAAGACGGGTGAAGATGATGAAGTAGGAGGGATTGGAGTGGGTATCTATGAGAGGCAGAGGGGAAGAAGGAGGATGGAGCACCTTGAGTTGGAGAGAGCTTTATAAGTGGTGTCATGACAGGTCAAAGTGAAGGGGGTTGTTATTGGTTTCAGTTTCTGGGACACTAATGGACAAAAGGCCATTAGAAGAGACAAAGATGAGTAAGGGCACCATGGAGGGGCAAATATCAAGGGAGGAATGATGGAAGACTTTCAGGGAAAGAAGGAGAAATTGGGTTTCAGAGAGCAGGAAGAGAGAATCAGACATCTGGAGGACCAAGGGAAGAGAAAGAGAAAATGATACCCACACCAACTTAATACTGTGAAAGGCTGCATGGTGAAAATGTATATGGAAGCAACTGGACTAGGACTATGAATACATGTATGTTTGTGAAGTCATCCAAGTTGCTTTATGTAGGTCCCCAGCTATATGGAGGCAGCATCAGGTCAATGATGAGATTTTACAAACATGTTTTAATAGTCAAAATCCTTTTGGGTGGAGTTCCAAGCAAAGAATGTGCAAGGATGCAAGGTGAAAAAAGTCTGGCCAGATACCATTGGGAATGTGTTCATTAATAAAAAATAAATTAAAAAATGGGCCAAAAAGAACATGCAGTTGAAAGCTCTGTTTTCTTCTCTTGTAGGGATAGAAATTGCTCCAACAGGCAAAGTTTAATGCAAATGTATATTTCCTCTCTGCCTTTTGGCTAAGATCAAGTCATTAGTTTAATGTCAAATATCTCATCTGTCAGAGGAATGTATCCTTCCTTTGAAGGAGGGCAGACTTGACAATATAATAGGATTTTCTCCTTTTTAGCTAAAATAATCCTCTATCATGAATATTTCTATAAACTTTACTCCAGCAAATTCACCTAATTAAAAACAATCAACATAGATTTGATATTATCACTGGTTTTACATTTTTAAGCCCAAATTCAATGTGATTCCTTGTCATTTACATACAGACCTGCATCAGTTTCATGTTCGCTGCCATTGTCATATATATAGGTACCTAATTTTATAGCATGCCCATCACTGTGGTATCTGGAATGCCTGTTCAAAAGATTCAGTGTATGGTAGTATAGAGCTAAAAACTGTGTGTGAATGTTTTAAATCTTCTTGTTTTCTGAAGTTGTGGTATCAATGTGTTGTGCATTCTGTGTCTGTCTTGTGTTCTGGAACACCCTTGAAAATAAGATGTTTTATCTCAGTGGGAATTTCCCTGTAAAATGTTGAAAGAAAGAAGAAAGGAAATATAAAAGTGAGAGTTTCACATTTTTATTAAGAAAACAAAATTTGCCCACCTGCCAGGGAACTGGCTGTCCCAGGACTGGTTAAATGACATCCAGCCTTTCATGTGTATGTTGCTAGTTTGAATCCAGGTTGCTGCTGATAAAAGTTGTCACTGCTTGGTTATCTATGTGAAATGACGTAAAGCTGATTTTTCCTGAAGAAAGAAGTAAGTCGTTCCCATTTAAGTCAATGGGAGTTATTTAAATCCTGCATGGGAGGAACTGGGCTTTTGGAGGTCATGTATCACAAAAATTTACCTCCATATGGGATACACTTGTTAGCAGTTCAACAGAAAAGCCAGTGATTCAGGGGCAGAACTGATTTTCAATATTTGTGGAGCCTTACATTAAAGCTTAACCTTTAAACACATCTATGCCCTATTCCCTCTAGTCTAGTCTAGTGCTTCTCCTGCTTCCTAGTGCTCAACACTGTAGTAGCTGAGTGCCTTCCAGTAGTGCATTGGGTGATTTGACTGACCTCTGTCATGTGTGTGTTCTCTCATCCTCTCTCAAGAGTGTGCAGTAGAATGGTTTGTTTTGGAATTGTGTTTTATGTACTGTATATGCGCGCGCACACACTGCTGTTAGGTAAAGAAAGGTCAAAGAAACGCACTTTGCCCTTAGAGCAGAATGTGGTGAGGTTAATTGCTGTGAGAAGTTCATTCGAGCATTGAGCCAAATCCCTCTCCTGAACAGACAAGCATTACTCTTACTATAGAGACTTCTACTGTGCCAGCGGAGTGAAGCTGTTGAGCACAGTCTTCATTTTGGAGCTTTAGGTGATCTTTTAGATATTCCGTTTCCAGGACATTGAACACCTTGAAGATAAGGCTTGAGACCTTGAACTTTGATTCAATAATATATGGGAAAGCAGAGGAAATGTTTGATGTGTTCGTGGCAAACTGTGTTGCTGACGAGATGTGTTGCAACACTCTGTACCAGTTTCCCAGGTGCTGAAGGCTTTTATCATTATCCCTTTTATCATTTTGTCAGTTTCTTCTTTGCTCATCCACCATGAGGGGCTATTGGTAGCCTCTCTCCCCTTCGGCCTGAGTCAGGTTGTGGAGTGAAAGGCTGGAAGTTCGTCTCTGCCACAGTTTGAGTGGCATTTATTTGCAGAGGAAAAGAGAGGGCAAAAGGAAGAAGTTCTAACCATTTTGAACAGGATATTAAACTACACCCTTCATACGCTTCCCCCTTGCCCTTGGAATGTAAAGGACAGTGTATGTGAGTCATCAGTTTCCTTTACCAATCTTGAATGCCAGACCTGTCAAAGCATAGGATCATGTTGCCCTCTAGTAGCTGTGCAACACAGGCTAGAAGCACCCTAATATAATCATTAATGATAATATTGCTGTAACTATAGGAGATTCTTTTAGCTCAATTGGTAGGAGTTTGTGTACCAGAAATGGAAAGTCTTGAGTTCTGTCCATGCCATTGACAAGAAATCCTTCACAGCCATAATGCACAGGATATGTGACAAATTCAAATGGCCTGCATTTTCCTCTTTGTCCTTTTCCTCTCCCCTTTCCTCTTCCTCTCAAAAAGGTCAGATATGGAGTGATTGCTATGTGCAAACTTTGTCTACATATTTGTTTCCTTTCCTCCACCTTACTTCTCCTAGGTGATATAGCTTAAATCAAATTATGTTCTTCTGCCTGTTTGCCATAGAAGTATGTGTAAGAAAAGTTTCAGAGGCTTTTTTTTCCCTCTGATGAGATAACCTGGTAAGAATCTACATGTAGAAATACAGCAAGTAGCAGAAGCATAATTATTTTTCCCTTGTAACACCTGCCTGCCTTTCTATTGGTTCTGACAACTGAGCACTCTCCCTGCCACCTAGACTAATACATTGGGGATGTGGTTATACAAATCACTGGGTCAAAAGGCACTTGGGAACAGCTGCAATGTTGTTTGTGTGTGAATCTGCAGACTGGCACTACATTAGTGTCACCTAATTTTAGCCCTGGTTTTCAACTGCAGCTGCAGCTGGGAACACAACCTGACATATTAGCACAGAAACATCTATCAATCAGTGTGACAGCCTAAGTTCTAGCTAACTTGCTTGGTCAGAGACAGCAGATACAATGTACGGAACATTTTTTAGTTGGAACTAGGAGTACATTCTAAGGCATAGATATGAGATATATGTTTATTTGGCACGTGGAGTGTATATTGTATTTGAGGTTTCAAGTATTTGTATTTTATTTGTGTTCATTTCCATTTGTTCTTTTAATGTATGAAGGAAATATCTATGGGCTGAAATCTATTTAGGGTTTTATACTTCATTCATGACTGAAGTATTTGAGTGTGAAATAGCATAAAGTCTGATCTTCACATTGTTTTTGGATGATGAAAATACTGAGAGAACAAAGGTTCTACTGCACTGATTGATAAAAAGACATGCGGGCAGTAATGCTTTTAGTATGCTGAAGACACCTACATGTATAGATGAAGCAGAGGGAGAAAGGGTACTAAGTCTGCTGAACACTTCCCATTGTAAAATTCCATTTTCAGTTGCTAATAACTTTGCCAAACGTTAACTGTTTGGGTTGAGCTAGCTTGCTTGCTTGCTTTCTTATCCCTGAGAACAGGGATAGGGGAAAAAATCATTTTTTTGCACAGGTTAAAAAATTCTGGTGACCTTTGCTTTAAAATCTCTGTTACTCGAGAAGGACTTTCCCTGCAATTACAGCTCTAGTCTACTGCAGGCTGTGCCCAGTTCTTCTATAGGCACCTATTCTCCCACCCCTCCAATCCCTGTCCCAATTTTTCACATTTGCTCTCTGGTCACCGTAACTGCCACTGGGTTGAGATGCCTGAGGAGTGGAGACTGTGACTATTGGTGATAAGAATGGGACTAGGATGAGGAACCAGTGGTGAGGGAGAGATAGGACTGGCTGAGGGACATGATGGAGGTGATGGAGCAGAAGGGGTCAAGCTAAAGGGAAATCAGCAGAGAATCTGTGCGCTCCAGAGTTTAGAATGGAATATCTGTCAGCAGATATTTGTGAAACCCAAAAACAAAGTGTCCCATTCCTCTATAGTGATGGTCCATATCTAGGATGTCAATTTACTATCAATTGCCCTGATGACCCATGTGGATATCAATATGATGCCACATGACAGAATTTCCGGGGGTGAGGGGGATTTCAGTTTATTTTTTTTAAAAAAAACTGGGAAATTTCACACAAAGAAAAGCTACATTAAAAGAACATTTGCACAGACAACCTTAATTCTGGCATTTCCTAACTTTGAGTGCTTGACTTTGTAATCTTAATAATATTCTTTTAACACAGTTTGGGGTATGTGAAATACAGAGTCATACAGCTGATCAGCTGTTGCAGTGAAGTGGATAAACCAGTAACTGCAAGAACTGGGGACTTAGTTGAGAGCTATCTGGCTGAGACCTAATCCAGATAAAATGAAGATGTTTTGATTGGAGAAGGCAACCACAACATATTCCTTTGGTGGAGGGAATGTAACCCCCATTGGGAACACGTACAGAGAATGGAATGGTTTATTAAATGATGATTCCGTTGGAAGCTCATAGAGCAGTCTTGACTCAAAAAACTTTGTTCCCTCTGTGACTTGTATGGTAATTGCACTTTTTATTTCATGTGTGCTCCTTGCTATTTTTATCCATGTCTTTATCACCTCCGGGCCTGATCACTGCAATATACTCCATTTGGGACTCCATCTTGAGACCATTGGAAAAATAAAGCTAGTGTAGAAGCAGCAGCTTATTTATTGGACTGATTTGCTCACTGAGAGAACAGAACACCAGGGCTATACTGTCTGTCAGTGGGTTGTTTAGTGGACTTCACAATGCTGGTTTTAATTTTTAAAGCTCTAAATGGTTTGGAACTAATTGAACTGAGAGACTACCCCTCTCTCTGTGTTATACTGCTGTAGCTGTCATCAATGTTTCTCCCAAGTATTTGTGCATAAGTTGTCCTGGGGAATTGCAGGTTATTATTTATTATTTTTGTTATGTGTTTGTTGTGAGACAGTTATTTACTGAGGTAGAGGAGCAGTTTCATTGCAGGTATGTAGCTGTATGAATTTTTTGTGGGTTTGCCTTTTCTATACTACCTTTATGTTTACTCCATCACTGGTCTATTGCTTCCTGCCTCTGTCTCTTGATGTACTGGAAACAATGTTTGCTTAAGTAACTGTGGGATGCAGATTCCGTAGGAACACTAGACTTTCTCTCTTGAATAATGCCATTAAATTCGTGCACGATTTGGTCCTTATAGAAAATAAAGGGCAGTAACAGCAGCCTGCATTACATGGGAAGTCTTTTTATTTTGACTTTTTTGGGGGAGAATTGTCAAGAATCAGGGCCTGCAGCAGAGCCAATCTGGAAGTAAGACCTGCAGTAGAGCCAGTATCTGAGCAACCTAATAAGCACGGCTAGCCTATAGTAGCCTGGCTGATTGGCTATGCTGCCTGATTGGTAGGAAGAGTCAAAAGTCTGGTTCTTAACACCACCACCAGCAATAATTCATGGCCTGGCTGGCTGGACTGGCCCAGACTAGACTGGACTGGACTGGACTGGACTGGGGTGGTGGTGGCTGGGCTGGAGGGAGTTGAAAGACTTTCTGACCCCAGATGAGGTCACTTTGGAAACTGAAAAAGAATCTATTAGAGAGGGAAAATGAATATAAAGTAAGGGAAAAAAAGACAAGGGTAGAAGCAGATGATATCAGCAAAAAAGCAAAGTTGAAGAAGAAAATAAATCAAAATGTTATCATTGTAAGATCCCTAGCCAAAGATATAAGATTAGGTGATGATAACCTGTGAAAGTAGCTTGCTGGAATAAAAAAAGCATAGGGGATATTGTAAGAGCCAAGAGGCTGTGAGATGGTGATCTTTCAGTGGAATGTAAAAACAAAGAGTGAGCTGATAAACTGCTGAAAACTAAAATGCTAGGGAAAGTCAAAATAAGTTGCCAGCTACCAAAGTATTTGACTGAAATGAAGGGGATAATGATAATTTATGAAGTGCCATTACAGCTGAGCAAAGATGAGATAACCAAAAGAATAAGAGAAGATAAAGTATTTGTTAGTAAGTGACTAATTAGTAAATGAAGAGGAGAAAGCAAGAGATCAATAGTTGTACTGATTATATTTAAGGGAGGGACTCTGCATGAGAAAGTAACACAAAGTTTCAGATATTCAGAATTAAGCCATATATCCTCCCTCTCCTAAGGTGTTACAAGTGCCAGCGGCATGGACATCTAGCAACCATTTGTGAAGGGAAGTAAGAAGTGGTATATGTGGGGGAGAGCACTCCTATGAAAATTGAAATGAAAATGAAAATTGACAGAGATCAAAAGTAGTAACTGCAGTGGTAATCACAGTCTGGCATATAGAGGGTGTATTTTGACAAGACAAGCTAAAGAGATACAAAAGACAAAAATGGTTAATTAACATATCTTATGAGGAAGCTGTAAGGAGGCTCTCCAAGCATCAGGAGGAGAAGGAAGAGACAAGCCTACAGGAAAAGGGGAACTGCAGACATAACCTCATTCTAGAAAAAATATGATAAACACTGTGGAAGGAGCAGTTGGTGATGTACTAATAGTGAAAACAGACTTATTGCATTTATGATAGAGATGATAAATTGTACATCACAAACTGGGGAAAAATCAGAAAAAAATGAAAATTATAGCAAGGACAGCAGAAAGATACTTGTATGTTAGCAATCTGTCAAGAGACTCTATAGATGTAATTTTGAATGTCTCAACCTTTTGCTAGAATGTTCACAGTCTGATAGCACATAATCAAGAACTAAAACAAAATGTACTAGAAATGAAAGCTAGACCAGCTCTCATATGTATCCAGGAAATGTGGTTGGTTGAAAAGCTTGCTTTTAAAATTCCAGGTTAGACTGCCTTTAGGAGGAGGTGAATATACTTTCATAAGGGAAAGATTAAACTACATAGCAGTAGAGAACAAAGAAGTAAGCCTAGAATATAATGCTGTTGTGATCCCAATGGAGAAGAGACATATTTCTTTAAGGCTTTATGATATCTGTAGCCCATCTGGGAAATTAAAAGTTCAGGTTTATAAGAAATAATGAAGAATGCTAAAAGATCATATATTATGTACTGTGGCCTAAATAGTCATAATAATTTTTGGGGAGTGAAACAACTGATAAAAAATGGTGTATGCTTAGAAAAGTTCATTGATGAACAATTTAGCAGTTTTAAATGATAACACCCTACCTAGATTTAATGCAGCAGATGGTAGTTTTTCTTCCTTAGATGCTGGAATTATAATAGCAGATATTGCAAGTAAATGCAACTTGGAAGTATAAAAGGAAGAAGAAGTAGGGAGTGATCATTTTCCTATACTTTAAGGGCAAAGTAATGCTGACGGTAGAGGGAAATTACCCACCTGGCATTTTAAGAAAGTTAACTGAGAGCTTTTTACAAGTAAATTTGCAAATAATCATTGTGTGAGTGATGACAGAGAATTTCAATGATAATGCAGTAAAGGAATTAATAGCAGCAGCTACTGTAGCCATAGGTAGGACATTGAAGTGACCCAAAACTAAAAACTCACTTCCATTGTGGAATGAGAAGTGCAAAATGGCACAAAAAATTATAAATAAAAATCAAAGAAAGAGAGTTGGAGGAAGTAGTGTGGGCTGATAAATCGAGATTCCAAAGTATCAGAAATATACAAGTAAATTAGAAGAATGAATGCAATTCAGAGTAGGAAAGTCATATGCCAGGTGTTATTGGGACTGACAACATAAAAATTCTGATAATGAGACAACATAAATATTAGCAGAAAGTTTCTGAGGGATGAGTAATGATGAAACTGAAAGTGATGCCCAGCAGATTAAAAGACAATTCATTGAAGAGAGTCATTATCTATTATATAGTTGAGGGAACACATTAAGGTACTATATTGAATAAATGGTTTTGTATGTTGGAACGTGAGAAATCTATTGAAATCAGGAAGACTACATCCCCAGGTAGAGATAATATATGTAACATACTGTTTAAATATCTCTCAGAAAGCAGTCTGAGGATTCTCTTGGAATTATGTAACACTATATGGAGAAAAGAGTGATACTGATCGGGTTGAAACATGCAGTAGTAATTCCAGTACAAAAACCAGGCAAACTATCCTGAATGTGGGTGCCGATGTGGATGCCAATTGCCCTTACATCCTGCATGGGTAAAATTATAGAGAGAATGGTGAAGGAAAGATTGGTTTCCTATTTGGAAAACAGTGGCATTATAGAAAAGGTGCGGAATGGTTTTAGGAGAGGAAGATACACCATTGATCACATTGTTTAATTAGAAACTGAAATACAAAAAAGAACGAGGCACAAGAGTTTGATGATAGCTTTCTTTTTAGATACCAAAAAGACATATGACATGCTGTGAAGGGAAGGCTTGTTGTACACAATAGATGAAGTAGGGATAAAGGGAAGAATGTACAAGGTGGACTACTTATAAAGAAGTATTTACCTTTGTATCCAGTAATAATTTTTAGCAGTACATTAATATATCTTGTGAGCATTCTGAAATGAATGATATTGAAGTTCAGGGTATTATTATTATTATTTCTAACTTATTGATAACAATACAAATAATTTCAGATAATCACCAAATAGAGTATCTCAGTGTGATGGGTTGTACCAGGCCCAGAGATCCTGCTGGAGGCCTCATGACCTACCAGGAAAGAGCAGGAGAGGTGAATCCTCCAAACTGCCTGTACAGCCTTTGGGGAAGCAACTAATCAGAGAGAGGCTGCAGGGAGCAGCCTATCAGAAACCAGCAGGTGCATATAAAAAGGAGCTGCTGAACAGACCAATTCAGTTGCTGACTGGAGCCAACGGAGCAACTGACTGCAGGATCTGCAAGGTTAGACAGATCAGTGCTGACTGCAAGGAAGGCATGGGGGCTAAGAAAAGGAGTGGCCCAGGGAAATGCAATAGCTAATAGTTAAAGGGAAGCAGCAAGTGACTGCTACTTATAGGGTTCCTGGGTGGGGACCTGGAATAGTGGGTGGGCCCAGGTTTTCCCCCCACCCCCAGCCATCATTGGAGTGGCTAAAACCATGAGTAAGGGAGTAGCCTAGAGAGTGGAGGCTGAAGACCTGGAGGAGGGTAAGTAAATGTTGAACTTCAGAAAGGGCTTGAACTATAAAAAATGTCTCAGCTGGAGAGCTGAGGCCATGAGGCAAAGAGTCTCCAGGGAGGAAGTGCTAGAGCGGACATGTCAAACCCATGAAAAAAAAATGCAGAAATTGGCCTTATTGGCTAGTGAGTTGCTTGTTTTTGGCTTCAGCTTGTTGCTCATTTGGCTTGTAGTGTGTTGCTTCTTTTTTTTATCAGCTCCCAGCAAGCAGAGACAAGAGGGGAAAAAGCAGGGTAAGTGTGGAGAGAGAGTCGGGGTGCACAGCAGGTGTACAGCAGTCCCAGACAGCACATCCGGGGGTATCCAGTCACGTAGGTTCTTAGGAATAGGCTTGTTTTGGTCATGTTTTGAAATGGGATTAGCTTGATTTTTGGCTTCTTGTGAAAGTAAGGGTGCTTATTTACCACATAAAAGTTGGCAACTGTGTCCTGGAGGCGCTGCTCCATATCAGAGGAAAGGACAATACCTGAGTGAGCCCAGCGGGGGCTAAGAGACACTGTGAAAGCTAGCCCAGGAGGGGCAATAACCAGGATACTGTGGTAGGCCCTGTTGGACTAGAACTGAGCTCAAGGAGGGCTGCCAGTAGAGAACAACAGAGAGTACTGAGATAGGCTCTGGTGGACAGTTCACTCTGGTAGGGGTCTGTTTTGTGTCTGTTTCACATATGGACAGTGTGTGACTTGGCTGGAGGGCTGAGTCACTGGAAAGCCCAGCTGAGAAGTTAACTGCCAATAGGGGTCACCACAAGCAGCAATGCAGAGGAAGTGCAGGTCAGACAAATGCCTGGCAGACAGGAGCATTCACAAAAGGTGAGTCAGCCCCATCACGCTCAGTCTTAACATCTTTAGTTCTCCCTGGCTCTGTCAAGAGTCCTGGGAATACAGGAAGGTAATTGTACAGAAGTCTATTGTGGCTAAGTAGTTTTTGAAGAAAAAAATAGAAAAAAGCATTTCCTATTCATAAACAGGGAATATCACTTTGGTCAGAATTTTAAAATAATGAATCGATCATGATGCATTATAGTAATTTTTTATATGCTCAAGCTCTTCCAATTTTGAAGAAAATAAAATAGTGAAATGAATATGGACCAAATATGGGACTTGTCAGCAAAGGTAAACTACTCTTTAGCTAGTTCCAACTTCAAAAAAATTATCTGTGTAGCTATACTTTACACTTAGGATTCAATTACTGATCACATTAATTTAGATTTTGATAAATAGCAGCATTTTGACAATTACTTTCATGGGAAATCTGCAGAGGTTTGGAAAATATGGACCTGGTTGTGTAGATTTCATGACATTTAACATTTAGTGTGAGAGAAGTTTCTCTAACCTTGTGTTTGTACTTCCTCTACTTGTTAGATCCAAATTTGATTATTGGGTATTTTACTTAAAACATCTGCATATTCATATTCATCTCTTTCATCGTTAATTATTTTTTAAAATCAAAGGACAAGTATAGAGCTGTTTAATAGACTAGAACACTGATTCTATGCATTAATTTCTTCTCTTTGAATGCACTGGCCATCTGCTGTCTGGTACTAAGTGTTCCTGTAGGGGATTCAGATATAGGACACAATCTCAGTGCATTTTCAGGTTTATAACACCAGCCGTGTCAGCCATGGTTTTGAGTGATTGTGAGGGCAACAGGTCACGCAGGAGGAGAGAACTAGAACATTAATAACTCCTCTGTGGTAGAAGAACCATCATATATGTCCAGTATAGTGGACTAATGGAGTGTTGTGTTGGGTTATTTTTTTTCATATGGTGAAAGTTACACTTCTGTGTTGTTCTGTATTTGCTGAACATGAGGTAGGCCAGTTTTCAGAGCTCTGTGGTGTGAAGGATGGTTTTATGGCTAATGTATGAGGGTCAGGAATGAATGAATGAGGGTCACTGAATGAGGGTCAGAAATGAATGAATGAGAGTCAGGAAATCAAAGTCCTGTTCCTGGCCGTGGACAGAGCTGCAGTGAGTTATCATACTGCCTGAACAGAAGAGCTCTGCATTCTGAGAGAGTGTGAGAGGACAGAGATGCCACTAAGAATTGCTCTGTGTTTTCGAACTCATTCTTGGAGGGTGGAAAGGCAGAGAATCAGACAATAGCTGCTCAGGCGATGAGTTCCCAGAGCCATGTTGCTTGCCTATGTCTCTTCCTGTCTAATGTTAAAAATAAGAGTCTCCATCAACACAAAACACCATTTAATACAATAGATACCATCGGGCCTCCTACCTAGAGGCACGTGGGAGGCCCTAACTTGGATTTTTCAGAGTCCTTCAAGTAGGAGGTACTTGTCAGCAACCTGAGAAATGTGACACTAACGTAAACATTCACCTCTATAGGGAGGAGATTAGATCATTAGGTAAATTTCTCTGTGTACTTTTGTGTTTAGCTTGTTATACAAAGAATTGCTGTTAACTAATAGCTTTATTCTTTCTAGTGAAAATCTAGTTTGGTAGCTGAATATTTTGGAGCTCGGAGTCTCTGCTAACTTGTATTAGAGCATCTATTAACTGCAAGGCTTTCAAGTCTGATGTCTGAGTACTTTAATTGTCACTGTAATTGATTTTACCTTTGACTTGGCATGGTGATTGCTTTGTAATTTGCTGATGATTAATGGCTGTCCTCTGGTTATCTCTGCTTGGCTAGGCCTGAGGCAGAAACCAAGCACCTGGTTTTTCTTGAGACTTTTCCTATAAGCCTTCAAAAACTATTTAGATCAAATGTGTCAAAGGGGTGGTGGTAGTGGGGGAGGAAAGACACCGCACATTCAGCACATTCTTAAATCTTGAACTTGCCAAGGGACAGGCCTAGCCCTAGAATTTGCAAGGCCCTTTGTGAAGCCATATGTGTGGGGCCTCAGGCAGATTTCTGGACCCTGCTCTTCTAGAGAAAAGTTCTACTGCTGGTAAATAAGCATCACATTTATACTTTCTCACTGGGGACTCACATTTCCCCCATTACTTTTCTTATTCCTTCACTGCCCTCAGAACTGATTGTGTGGTATCTCCCCATGACCAGAGACTGTCCTGGTGGAGAGTCTAGCAGATTTAGGCTATGTCTACACTACAGCTTATATCAGCTGAACCTGTTACTCAGTGGTGTGAATAAACAACCTCCCAAAGCGACATAAGTTCTGCTGACATAAGCACTGGTGTAGACAGTGCTATGTCTGCAAGAGAGCTTCTACTGTTGGCATAGATTCTGCTGTTCACGGAAGTCGTTTTATTATGCTGACGAGAGAGCTCTCTCCCATCGACATAGAGCAACTTCACCAGTTGTGCTGCAGCATTGTAGCTGCCTCGATGCAGTGTTGTATGTGTAGATGTGTCCCACAGTCTGTGCTCTAACTCTCTGAGAAGGAATCACTTCTCCTTGTGATAAGTGGTCTGTCCCCAGGCAGAAGGAGTAGGGTGCTGTTCACAGGCAGAAACTTTCTGTAATACACTCAGACTGGGGGAAGCCCTTACAAACAGAGCTCTGCTGCCTGTCGGTGAGTGAGCCAAACTGGATTATGTTAGGTGTGGGGGCTATCCACATCCATCTGAGTGCACAACTGTGCCTAGAACACTTTTGAACCAGCCAGATGGCAAAGACTGGTTCCATCTCAACCTTTTGTCTGACCCAAGAGATGATCTTCTAGAGCAGTGCTACTCAAAGTGGTGGTCCATGCCGGTCTGCAGCGAGTTTCCAGGAAAGAAAGAAAAAAATAATAGTATAATTTAAAAATCGCACTGGAATTCCACCAAGAATAATTATCAGTCAATAAAGTCGACAATATTAAATATGTTTTCAGAAGCATATATTATAATATTGATAATTATGCCATAGTGCTACAGCATGTTTTGCATGAGACACATGAGTGTGCGCTTACCCGACTCCTTCACATATAAAGACCCTGCCTGACCAGCGGTTACCATCGAGAAGTTGAATAAAGAGCGTCATACGGTCTTTAAAGATGTCTGCTTGGAAATGCTGGGCGAGCTGGCGGCAAAGAAAATGGCTGAGGTGCCACTTTCGAATGACACTATACTTCGATTAATTCATGATCTGGCTCATTATATGGAAGATTGGATCATAGGACAGATTAAATTAGCAACGTACTTTTCTTTGCAGCTTTATGAATGAACAGACGTTGCTAATATGGAAATTGTAATGGTGTGTGTGTGCTTTGAACATGAGGGTGATTTCAAGGAAGGGGTTTTTTTTTAAACAAAAACAACTATATCAAATGTTCAAGACTGCTGGCAACTACATTGTTAACAAATGTGGGTTGGATTTCAAGATTTGTATAAGTGTATGTTCTGATGGCGCTGCCGCAATGACAGGATGGCATTCTGGAGTAGTTATGCAAATACGATGATAATATGGTACCAGTCCCTGGCACACTGGAAAAAAATTGCCGGTCTGCCACATCAGGTAGTTCGAAAAGCACTGTTCTAGAGTGCATGGCCTTCCAAGTGTGTGGCCCTTTGTAGCTACACACTCCATACTTGTCAAAGTCCTGGATCAAAGTTAAAGAACATTGACTAATTTCTTCATGTGTATACAAAGGTGTAATCAAATTCTTAAAGTATAATGACCTCAATTAAGGCTATGATGATGCTGAGGCACAATAGTCTGATCAGTAATTTACTTTGAGAAATGGGAAGAGTTAGGCACTTGGCAAAAGATTTGTGATCGCTTTCACAGAATGACTTCCATCTCACTATTGGGTGAACTTTTTCTTGTATTACATACTTATTAGAACTGGTGTTCCATGATCTAAGATGACAGTCCATGAGTGTGAAGTCTTTGCAGGTCTTCATCACCTTGTGAATATTTATTATTTTATAGTGTTATAATATAGATGCACTTCAAAGGAAAGGAGCTGGTTTACATATGTATTACAACTTAGGCAAATGCATCTCTTGGAGATTCTGGTTCCCATAATTTAAGATTCCTGATGAGACAATGTATTTCCAAGTGCCCTGAAAGCAAGGGATTCTTCGGGTGAGAGGTAAGAGCCCTCATTTTTCCTACTCCAGAGAACTATAAATACCCGAGAAGAGGAGCTAGCACTTTCTGTTTCTGCAAGGAACTCGCATGTGTCAGCAGATGCCATAATTTCAGATTTTTCTTCCTTCCTCACTGTAATTCATTCTGGGGGATAGGGGAAGAAGTGGTCTGTGGCCTCTTAGTCTTTGTCCTATATCATTTCTGTGAGTTCAAGTCAGTTAGAACGGGCAGTAAAGGTGTCTGTGGCTGCAGTTGTCAAAGAAGTGAATGACCCAAGATTCCCTATCTACTACAGAGTGGAATACTGAAATAGTTACCAAAAACTGGACTGGCTTAATCTAAATCAGAGCACCTGCCAATTTATTAAGATAAAAGACAGATATTGTTGGAATGTTCATACAATTTGTGTGTAGTAGATTTTCTTCTTGACTTTCTTTTTGCCGAATGGACTGGATGCCTAAGTGTAACTTACGCAGAAAGTGTGAATGGCTTCCAGAGTTCCACCACATTTAATATGCGGTTGGATTTTGCACTTTGCAAGTTGACATGTATGCTGTTTTCTCTCTCTCTCCCTCCCGTGCTCTCTCAAGCATAGAGAGGCATAGGCCAGCATAGTGCAGGTGCATTTGGATTTATTTGGAAGCAATCTCAAATATTTTTGTCAGCTTGGCATAGTGAGGCCTTGAAAATAAAGTCCCATTCGAGAGTCAGATACTGCAAAAACAAGAAATCACCAGGAAAAATATTTTTTATTCAGTTAAAGCCTTTGATCTGATTTAGTCTAAATATGACCCCCACATTAGGTCTTACGCACTGACTAAACACAAATAAGAATGCATATGAGTTTTTCTTCCTAAACTATTTGTGGATGAGGGAAGAGAAACAATTCTGTAGCACAAATATTTAACAAGTACAGCCATCATTTACAAAACCCCACCCCCAAAAAGGATGTCTGAACTTACACAATATTTTTTTTGTGTGGATTTTCCCTAGCAGCCTCTATTTAAATCAAAGAAATTTTGGCAAAAGTAACCTGTTCTCTCTGTGATGGCTCAGAAGCATAGTCTAAACTGCACAATTTCTCTATCATGTGCAGAAGGTGGTGTGAAAGCCACCATTTTGCTCAACACAAGGCACTGAACTGCAGACCTCCAGAGGTAAAGGGATGAGCTGCTACACCTCGATTGAAACACCCAAAACTGTCTATGTGGGGGTGTTACAGAATCATACTTTGTGGATTGGGCTCAGTGGGAGGAGCTGGGACACACTCAACAGTGTGTTACAAGGGCACTAAAACAGTTGTCTCATTCTCATGTAGGCATGGTTGTACATGTGTTTGAATTGATCACCAACCTGAATTTGACTGGTATTCTTTGTAGTCAAAGTTATCGGTCTTTTGACCTGGGTGGTATTGCCGGTGATGATAATGTTGGTGTGGAGTCTGACACTAATGGAGCTCTGCTCGTTAGCCTTTTTATCATGGCCTTGGGACTTAGGACAATCTGTCTTTGGGAGCCAGACACAAAGGCCTATCTGACTTGGACAGGGTTGGATCCATCCTTGTTAGAGTGGACTTAGAGGGGGATATCCTGTTGTGTTTGTGAGTGGATTCCATGTCTCGAACCATGAACTTTTCCAGTGAGAAATAAAATGTAGGTGCCTGACATCTAACTCCATACATATGGCCTGATTTGGTAGACACTGGGCATTCTTAGTTCCCATCTCAGCACTAATCAAATATAAACTGGAGCAATTCACATTAGTAACTTGTCAGCAAAGGGCTTGAAATAGGCTTTTATTGCCTGCTTGTGTTACAAATGTTAGCAAAACTACCCAGGGTAAGACTAGATACATTGGGCTTGATTCTCTTCTTGCTTACAATACTGTAAATCAGAAATAGCTCATTAAAGTCAATTGACTGGTGTAAAACTTTGGGTTTACACTGTTGTAAAACCTCAGAGTGGAGAATCAGTGAGTAAATTAGATTTTTTGAAAATTAATTCTACTAAGCAAGTTTCTCTTTGTGAAATAAGAAAATTCTAGCACATATTACAAACCATACTTTTTTCTTGTATGTTATCTACTCTGAGATCATTAATACTTCAGAATATCAACATAATTGGTACATTTCAAGATTCTATTGGAAACCTAGGGGACATTTACTTTTGAAATGACAACCTTCAACTCTTAATAGATTAGCTGGAGTTCAAGGTTGACTGATTATACGTCAGGATGCTAAATTCCGTATATGATGCTGGTTTGTATTTCTTTTTAAATAACCAAAACAAATTTTGTAAACTAAACTCAAATCCTTTTTAATACCATGATTTGGAGAGGTTAAAAGCCTTCACTGGTAGAGGCAAGAGAAATGTTTAATGAAAATATTTTATTTCTCTGCCCAGCACATCCAACTTCATCTGCTGTATCTTTAAGGGGAGAATTAGGTAAGGCTGCAATAAAGTCTAAGATTAAACTTTAACAAAATTGGGCAAAATTAATCCATCTACTGAACTCTATTTCCCAGTTAAATGCCTCCACAAAACTGTCCAATCATTTTTGAATATGGACTTGTATATCTGGTTTCCAAATATCAGGAGTCTGCTTTTTTAAAATAGCTTGAGACATTTATGGTTTCAGCAGAATCAGACTCCTTTAAAAGCTGTTACATTTCTTTGTACTTCACGTCTCCCATAGATGAACTTATAAAATGAGCATGCAGCTATTCACTGTGATAAGAGCTTTTTTTTGTTTTATCACCTAAAAGCATCTTTAGGCCTAGGAATGTACTTGTTAAATTAGGATACCTACATTTTTAGATTGACTCTACCTTAAAGCTTAGGCTCCAGAAAATAGCTCTTCAAGAATCAAATAAAAGATAAAACATCCTCAGCAGTGAATCTCACAGGTGTGTATGAAATAAACATAAAAGTAAAAAGAATATTTATATTGTAATTATTACTTTTTTTTAGAAAACTTTCAAAGACAAGTGACTGATCCCAAAATGGTGACTTTATCTTAGCATGGATAATTATTTTATTAGTTAGCCAACCCAAATTCTGCTTGAGACCTAGCCATAACTCTCTTTGTTTATCACCCTGAAATGATGAATTAATGCATCTCCACACACTTGATTTTTCTTAAAGTTAAGAAGGTTTAGTCAAATACTAAATTTAAATGGTTTTTTTATTTTAAAATTGAAATTTACTCTATTTATTGTGTTTTAATATTGTTTGGGTTTGACTTGGAGAATCACAAAGGCCCCAGTTCTATTGTTCCTCCCATGCACCCACAAGGGGGTACCCTCATAGAAGAACTTGCTGAATTGGAGCCAGAAAAAAACCCAAAGGTTTTTCTACTTTACCTACATTACGAGTAGTACTGTCTTCCCCATCCCCCCAAGAATTATTGTAGACTGTAGTGTAAGTATACTAATGACGTGATTCTGGTTTCACTCTGAGAAGCGAGACATACTAATACAGGGAAGGGCTGGATAAGTCTGAAGAAAATTGATTCAGTCATAGTATTTTTCGGTGTATCTGAGAAATAATTTTTTAACACCCAGCCAGTCATAACTCATGTCCACTTTGATTATACTACATGCACAGTGTCAGCCTGCACGTTTTGGGGAGGGTTAGTAAGATGATTCTAACTAAAACTGGTGCCCAGCTACTAGTGCTAGGAAGGAGCAATTGTCCAAGTAATCTGGAGGCTCCACAAGCTTTTGTGCATGCTGGTGAATTGTAACAATTTTCAAACACATAACCCTGTGGAAACTAAGATGGAAGGGTTAAATTATTTCCCGATGGTGGCTGAAGACTCCTCCCTGGGGTTTGTGACTTGAAATGGTTTCTCTCCTCCCCTCATATAGGTTGGAGCCTGGGTTCATTTTTGTGATACCTGGTGCCTCCACACCTCCTCGGTGTGCTCAAGGTACAGAGGTGCTGCCCCTCAGGAAAGTAATGCTACCACTGCTGGCAGGAATATAAAACCCAATAGACAGGAAACAAAGTACATCAACACAAACCCCATCAAAGAAATGACACACTCCAATATAACAAAGTGGGACTTTATTGGAAGCTGGAAAATAGGATCCGGAGAAGGAAAGGGTGATTAATATTTACTAAAAATAAATAAATCAAATTTCCCATTTCCCAACACTCATTCCCTCAAACTCCACCTCCCTCCCCGGCACCTTCCCAGGCTGATGGTGCACAGAGGATGAGTCTGGAAGTACATGCTTCACCACTGTGAATGCAGTCTAGTTTAAACATCAGCAACAAGAGGGACACCTGGCAGCATCTTCCCCCTTGTGTAGGGGAAGGTCCTCTTCCTTCTAGCTGGTTCAGAGTCCTGTGGGAGTCTTGGCTGGCTCTCAGTAGATGATTGTGAGCACTCTGAGTGCTGATCGCTGCAGCCTTGAACTGCCTGACCCATGCACTAGATTCCACAGCAATGCAAAGACTCCTTGTGTGGGGAGGAAG
The DNA here is from genome assembly GCA_007922305.1 of Dermatemys mawii. Lineage (NCBI taxonomy): Eukaryota > Metazoa > Chordata > Testudines > Dermatemydidae > Dermatemys > Dermatemys mawii. The sequence goes on from ML677333.1 coordinate 28,369,739, forward strand.
AGTTCATCAGAGACTCCCTGAAATGTTCTACTTCCTTCTCAGTGAGTCCCAACTCAAAGATCAAAACTGAAATTAGTCTCTTAGTCAGTCTGGCCCATGCCACTAAGGGACACACCACCCCTAGCTCATTACCAGTTCAGCAAACTGCTTGTCAAGATCAACTCCTACAGAAGCCTCCCTATTGGGCTCAAGAGGAGTTTCTAGTCCATTCGGCCATGACTCCAAACATGTGGCTAAAATTGTGTCAGAGGGCTGGCTCTGGTAGCCATTATTATAGTAGCCCATAGGGTAGGACTTCCTAAAGTCCAGAATTCCAGGAGCTGAACAGAAAGAGTTAATATCAGAGCTCATATCACAGTGGATTAGTCCCTTGATCTCAGTCCCATTTTAATTAACTCAAGGAGGAGAAAGATTACTTAAGAATGAACATAAGAATGTCCGTACTGGGACAGACCAAAGGTCCATCCAGTCCAGTATCCTGTCTACTGACAGTGGCCAATGTCAGGTGCCCCGGAGTGAGTGAATCTAACAGGTAATGATTAAGTGATCTCTCTCCTGCCATCCATTACCCTCCATTGACAAACAGAGGCTAGGGGATAGCCTTGGTTTAGAGGACCAGAGAATTCATTCCAGGCATAGGGGAGAAAATCATGGTGGCGGTGGAGAGAGAAAGATCCAAAGACAGTGTAAAGGGAAGCAACTTGAAAGCATGCAAGGCCCAGTTGGGGTATTGGAAGACGATGAGAGCCAAGATTTGTGTTAGTATTTGTTATTTATATAGCATTAACAAAGTGCTTGGTGCTTTTGTAGGCTGGGGCAGAGCTGTGTAAAGCTTTGATAATGAGGACAGGCATCTGAATTTGGTGCAGAACAAAATATGAAGCCAGACCACATGAGATTAAAATGAATAGTTCTGAGCCAGGCAGAGAGATTTCCAGAGCCGGTATTGGGATTATTAGAATAGACTGATTCTTGTGTAGCTTCTGTTTAAATCATCCAGTCCAGTTGCATCCTTTGTGTTACTCTGGCCAAGCAAAAGGGACTTAAAGATGCCCTGTGTGAGCACCTGAAAATTCTTCCAGTGTTAGGAAATTCCTGAGTTGTGTAATACCAGTGTAGCTAGATTGACCCCACCCTGTCCTGGCCCTGCATGGTGTGGGGTTGGCGGGAGGGGAGAGATGGCAAGAAATAAAAGATTTTGTTTGGAGTGTGCTGCAATCTGGCAATTCTCATTGGTGTAAAGATGCCTAAGGGATATTTACAAGATGAACCTCTACTCCTCTAAGGGTATGTCTACACTACCCGCTGGATTGGCGGATAGCAGTCTCGACATGATAAATTGACCTCTGAGTGCTCTCCTGTTGACTCCTGTACTCTGCTGCTGTGAGAGGCACAGGTGCAGTCAACAAAGAGTGGCAGCAGTTGACTCACCACAGTGAAGACTCGGTGGTAAGTGGATTTAAGTACATTGACTTCAGCTACTTTATTCTCGTAACTGAAGTTGTGTATCTTAGATCAGTTTTCCTCCCCTCCCCTCCACAGTGTAGACCAGGACTAAATGTCAGGTGCAGATGTCAGTAATCTGCCTAGGGAGGCTGGTCCATTGGGAGCTGTGGAATGAGGCTGTGATTATGACACTGAGCCAGCGAGGGTTAAACAACCAGCAGTTCTAAGTGACCCAAATCAACCTTTAAGCATATATTAGAAAAGTATTGAAGTGGAAATCAGGGTCATTTCTTGCAGATAGTTATCAAAGCCATGTTAAATGGATGAGAGTTCTGTACTGTTAAAGAATTAGAGGTAAATACTAATTGTATTTGTCTGTGTTTACCTATATCCTGTTAGAAGATTAACAATGTGACTAATTAGTAGAGGGTAGTTTTTTTCCTGTCTGCAATGTTTCATTACTACATTCCAGGGCTTCGATTAGTCACAATTAACTCATGTGATTAATTCAAAAAATATTAATCGTGATTAAAAAAATCACACTGTTAAATAATAGAATATCAATTGAAATGTATTAAATATTTTGGAAATGTTTCTACATTTTATATATATATATTGTAATTAAAATTAAAGTGTATATTATTTTTATTACAAATATTTGCACTGTAAAAGGATAAACAAAAGAAATTGTATTTTTCAATTACTCTCATACAAGTACTGTAGTGCAATCTATATATCATGAAAATGCAACTTATGAATGTAAATGTTTTGTTACATAACTGCACACAAAAACAAAACAATATAAAAATTCAAAGCCTACAAATCCACTCAGTCCTATTTCTTGTTCAACCAATCACTAAGACAAATAAGTTTGTTTGCATTTATGGGAGATAATTCTGCTCTCTTCTTATTGACAATGTCACAAAGTGAGAACAGACATTTATATGGCAGTTTTGTAGCCAGCATTGTAAGGTATTTACGTGCCAGATACGCTAAACATTTGTTTGCCTCCTCATGCTCCTTTTTACCTGCACTCTGCCATATATTTCATGAAATAGTCGTTTCACATGATGACCCAGCACATGTTGTTCATTTTAAGAACACTTTCAATGCAGACAAAACACGAAGAAGGTACCAATGTGATATTTTTGAAGATAGAGTAAATGGTATTCTAGTGTTGAACTGTGCGATTAATTGCACAATTCATCACGATTAATTTTTTATCATTTGACAGCCCTCATGTTTACATTTGAGTAATTCATTATTTTACTTCATTTTAGATGTAGAGACATATGCAGTGCCTTCTTTTCTTTTTAGCTGAGAGCTGCCAAAATGATTTAGCTAACCACGAAAACTATGAAAGGAAAAAAATCATTATTTGTCATATGAAAAAAAGATTGTTTATATAGTATCGTAAGAGGCTTTATAGACAGGTTCACCCACCAACTAGAGATAAAGAAAGGGAGGTTTAAGATGTGATTTAAATAAGAGTGGGGGAAATGAAATAGATGGGACAGAACAAACAAAAGTGCAATCTCTTTGTGAATTGTTGGGAGTGGACAGAAACAAATCAGACTGAAGTAAGTGGGAGATTAGATGGATCTGAGGTGACTGGAGAGAAAGCACAGAAAATTCTGAAAACCAGAAGGACAGCTTTGAATTGGACCTGGAAATAGATCAAAAGCTGCTAAAGAGTGGAGGGGAATGGAGGTAAGTGAAAAACATTTAGGCCATGTTGACGCTTGAAAGTTATACCAGGATAACTGTTATTAGAAGTGTAATTATTATTATTTTTTGACGGACATTGTTAAACAATACAAGCCATAGTCTGGATGCAGCTATACTAGTATAAAGGTGACTTCCCCATGGGGATAATTATATAGAATAAAACACCTTCATATCATTAGAACTGCTTCCAGACTAGGGAGGATATTCCACTTTAACTATAAGTACAACTTTCTTGTGTAGAAAAGCTTTAGATAAGTTAAATAGTTATTTTGAAAGAGGCTGTTGCAATATATAAGTATATGTTACAGGATTTTATCAGTAAGAATTAGCAAACAATATTTTAACTCAAGAACTTCTTTAACTAAGAAATCTCTCTCTTTCTCTGAAGGGCATCCATTGTCATAATATATAAGCATTAATGTTTGTGAGAATTTTGCAAACTAGCAGTTTGCAAACCATTGGTCTAATACAAGCACAGCTTCACCAGTTGTAGCAATAGAGGAAGCACTCTTTGGCCAGCTCGAGTTTCAGCAATCTCGTCCTGAGCTCAGTTGACATGTTAATATAAATCTCCACGCCATGTTCACAATAGAGCTATCACCAGTGATTCTGCAGCAATGCTAGATCAATGGTGGGAGAAGGGCTGAAAAGTCCAGTGTAGACAAACTCTGGGAATATTTTTTGTTAGTCTGTCAGCAGGTTCTTTGGTGCTGCTTAAAAAAAACCGTCAACTGGGAGTAGAGCTCTTTTCCTGCAGCTTATAAACACCGTATATGACAGATACACATTGTCACAGGGGTGGGGGAGTCCAGTTCCCACACCCCCCACTTCCTGGAATTCACAGTGGTTCTTAGCCAGCCAGTAAATCAGAAGGTTCATTTGAGATGCCAGAACACAATCCAACTCAGAGCTTGTCAGTACAAACAGGACCCCTTAGTCAGGCCCTTCTGGGGGGCAGGGAGATAAGACCCCAAATCTGGGCTCCCTCCTCTTCTCCAGCCAGCTTCTACCCCCTCTAAACCCTGCAGCCATCTCTTCCTTCCTTTGTTCACTTCCCGGGCCCTAGGTGTCATCTCCCCTCCCCCTTCTCATCTCAGGTTACAGCTCTAGGTATCTCCCTTCAGAAAAGCCTCCCCTCTCTAATGAAACTCTTGAGATCACATCCACCCTTCTCCCTGCTTGCCACATCACACCCCCCCTTCCAGTCTGAACTGAGCTTGGTCGCTCTGACCAGCGACCTGGGGAAGTTCAGGGTCCCCTCTCTGGGACAACGCATCCGCTATCATGTTGGCGCTTCCCTTCACATGGACCACATCCATGTCATAATCCTGCAGGAGCAGACTCCACCTCAGGAGCCTGACGTTGGCCCCTTTCATCTGGTGCAGCCAGGTCAGGGGGGAGTGGTCGGTGTACACGGTGAAGTGTCTTCCAAATAGATACGGTTGTAGTTTCTTGAGGGCCCACACCATGGCCAGGCATTCCTTCTCGATGGCCGCGTAGTTCTGCTCCCGGGGAAGCAACTTCTTGCTCAAGTACACAATGGGGTGTCTCTCCCCCTTTTCATCCTCCTGCATTAACAACACCCCCAGCCCCACGTCTGAGGCATCGGTGAATACCACAAATGGCTTGTCAAAGTCCGGGTTTGCCAGAACCAGGCCACTGATGAGAGCCTCCTTCAGCACACAGAGAGCCCCCTGGCACTGCTCAGTCCAGACCACCTTGTCTGGTTTCCCCTTCTTGCATAGCTCAGTGATGGGGGCAGCTATGGCACTAGAGTGGGGCACAAACCTTCAATAGTACCCTGTCATCCCGATGAAGGCTTGGACCTGCTTTTTGGTCTGGGGCGCGGGCCAGTCTCTGATCGCCTCCACCTTGGCTGGTTTGGGCTTTAGGCGACCGCTCCCCACCTGGTGTCCCAGGTAGGACACTTCAACCATCCCCACCTTGCACTTCTCTGCCTTTATAGTCAGCCCAGCCTTCTGGAGTCAGTCCAGCACTTGTCTAACCTGGGACACATGGTCCTCCCAGGTCTGGCTAAAGACACAGGTGTCATCAATATACGCCACGGCAAAACTCTCCATCCCCTTCAGGAGCTGGTCTACCAAGCACTGGAAGGTGGCTGGCGACCCTTTGAGGCCAAAAGGCAGGGTCAAGAACTCTCAGAGCCCCAGAGGGATGATAAAGGCAGATTTCAGCCTGGCATCTGCATCTAGTGGCTCCTGCCAGTAACCCTTTGTAAGATCCGTAGTGGTAAGAAACCGAGCTCCCCACAACTTTTCTAGGAGCTGCTCAGGTCTGGGCATGGAGTAGGCATCAGACACAGTGATGGCATTGAGCTTTCGATAGTCCACACAAAACCGGATTGACCCGTCCTTTTTGGGGACCAGCACCACTGGTGAGGCCCAAGGGCTGGAAGATGGCTGGATCACCCCCAGAGCCAGCATGTCATTGACCTCCTTCTCCAGGTCCTTGGCAGTGTTCCCTGTGACTCGGAATGGGGAGCATCTTATGGGGGGATGCGATCCCATCTGCACCCGGTGGACAGTCAGATTAGTGCAGTCAGGCTGGTTGGAAAACAGCTGCTGGTACAGTTGTAGCACCCCTCTGATCTCAGCTTGCTGGGCAGGGGTTAGCCGATCCGAGAGAGGGATTATGTCCAGGGGGGAGCCCACTCCTGTCCCAGGGAATACGAGAGGTTTAGCTCCCTGCTCCTCCCAATGTCCACACACGGCCAACACCACATTCCCTCTGTCATAATATGGCTTCATCATATTCACATGGTACACCCGGCGATGGTGCGCCCGGTTAGACAGCTCCACCACATAATTTACCTCATTTAGTTGCTTGACAACTTTAAAAGGGCCTTCCCAGGTGGCCTGTAGCTTGTTTTTTCTCATGGGGATGAGAACCATCACCTGATCCCCAGTGGCGTAGGCGTGGGTCCACGCCGTGCAGTCATACCAGACCTTCTGCTTCCTCTGGGCTCTGGCTAGATTTTCCCTGGCCAGGCCCATGAGCTCCGCAAGTCTCTCTCGGAAGGTCAGGACATACTCCACCACCGATTCTCCCTTGGGAGCAACCTCCCCCTCCCATTCGTCTCTCATCAGGTCCAGGGGCCCCCTTACCCTCCGTCCATATAGCAGTTTGAAAGGTGAAAATCCAGTAGACTCCTGGCGCACCTCCGAACAGCAGGTTCGAACAGCAGGTGAGGTAAGTACTTGTCCAAGTCCTGCGGGTGCTGGTTCATAAAGGTTTTCAGCATCATCTTTAGCGTCCCATTGAACCTCTCCACCAGCCCGTTGGACTGGGGGTGATACGCTGAGGTCCAGCTGTGTTGGACCCCACATTTCTCCCACAAGCCCCGGAGCAGGGCCGACATGAAGTTGGACCCTTGGTCTGTCAAGACTTCCTTGGGGAACCCCACTCGGCTGAAAATGGTCAGCAGCGCGTCTGCCACAGTGTCTGCTTTGATGGAGGATAAGGGCACTGCCTCAGGATAGCGGGTGGCGAAATCTACCACCGCCAGAATGTATTTCTTCCCCGACTGGGTCGTCTTGCTGAGAGGCCCCACTATGTCCATAGCCACCTTCTGGAAAGGCTCCTCTATGATGGGCAAAGGCCTCAAAGCCACTTTCCCCTTGTCCCGGGCCTTCCCTACCCGCTGGCAGGGGTCGCAGGATTGGCAGTACTATCTGACTGCTGTAAAGACCCCAGGCCAGTAAAAAGTTCTGTAGCAGCCTCTGCCTGGTGCGCCAGATTCCCTGGTTCCCTGCGAGAGGGATGTCATGGGCCAGGTACAGTAACTTGCAGTGATACTTCTGGGGGACCACCAGCTGTCTCCTGATCCCCCATGACTCCACTTCCCTGCGGGGGAGCCCATTCTCGGTACAGGAACCCCTTCTCCTACAGTAACCTTTCCTGGCAGCCTCTCCCCATGGTTCGTACCTCGCTAAGGCTGGCCAGGTCCCTGAACTTCTGCAAGGAGGGATCTCTCTGTAACTCGGCCTGGAACTCAGCAGCTGGGGAAGGGATGGGGGCCAGCTCCCTCGTGCTTGCTGAGTCTGAGGCCACAGCCTCGATAGGCCCGGTCCCTGGACACCCCCTCCCAGCTGGGGCAGGATCCTGCACCCCCGGTACGGTACCCTCTCCATGGTCAGGGTGCAGTGCCCCTCGCTGGCTCTGGCTACGGGTCGCGACCAGGGCACCCGGGGGTTTGCTTGGCCAGTTCTCTAGGTCTCCCCCCATCAACACCTCTGTGGGCAAATGAGGGTGCACCCCCATGTCTTTGGGGCCCTCCTTCTCCCCCCACTTCAGATGCACCCTTGCCATGGACACCTTGAATGGGGTCCCACCCACCCCCGTCAGGGTCAGGTAAGTGTTGGGCACCATCCGATCTGGGGTCACCACTTCGGGCCGGGCCAGTGTCACCTCAGCACCCGTATCCCAGTATCCATAGACCTTCCTCCTGTCCACCTCCAGGGGAACAAGGCACTCGCTCTGCAGGGACAGCCCTGTGCCCACCCTGTAAACTGAGAACCTAGAGTCCTGAGTGTCCAGCCCCCTAGAGGAGCTGGTCTGGGGCACTCCTCCTTCCTGAGCAGGTGGTAAGCTGCCAGCCCCCCTTACCTGGGATGTCTGCCCCTTGTCGGGCTGGGTCCATACCCAGTTAACCTTGTGGGGGTTCGGTCTGCTCAGGCTGTCCTTGAGCTTGGGGCACTGGGCCCGTATGTGGCCTCTCCAGCCACAGTTATAGCAGCTCATGTCCCATTGGTCCCCTCAAGAGGGGCAGTTGGTCCTGATGCTGGACATTCCCCTTTTGAGGGGGTTCTCCATATTCCCGCTTTGGGAGGTCCTGTGGTGACTCTCTCGCTGCATTGTAGTGGGTCTGTTCCTTTGGGACTCCTCCCGGCCACCTCTTAGCTGGCTCTTCACAAACTCGTCGGCCAGCCGTCCGGTGTGTCGCGGGTTCTCTGGCTCTAGTTCCTCCAACCACATCCTTAGGTTGGATGGGCACCGCTTATACAGTTGCTCCAGCACAATCATTTTAACCAGGTCCTCCTTCGTCTGGGCTGCATCTGCCGATCTGCAGGCATACTCCTCCATGTGAACGGCCAGTTCTAGATATGTGCTCTCAGGGGTTTTATCCTGACTCCGGAATCTTTCCCGGTACATCTCGGGAGTCAGCCCAAACTCGTGTAGCAGGGCCTTTTTGAACAATTCATAGTTCCCTTTCTCTGCTGCTTCCATTCGGCCATACACCGCCACGGCTTTGGGGTCTAGTAAGGGTATCAGACACCAGAGCCTGTCTGCAGGGTCAACCTTGCGCACCTCGCAGGCCGTCTCAAAGGCCATCAGGAATTCATCTATATTCTCCCCTTCCTTACGTGCCCTTATCAAAGCTCCTCCTCGCAGTCTTGGATCTCCCGTCACTCACCGCAGGCGGGGCCTCACTGCTCCTCAACCTGGCCAGCTCCATCTCATGCTGACCCTGTTTTTCCCTGTCCTCCATCTCATGCTGACGCTGTTTTTCTCGGTCCTGTCACTCCTTCTCTCGGTCTTCCAACTCTCTGTCTCATCTCTCAGTCATATCCAAAATGCCTCTACTCCAGGGCTGGGGAACCCTGCCGGGAGGATCCTCTGCTGGCAGCTGGGGTCCGGGTGCCCTCGGTATTTGCGGGGCTTCCCCCAACCCCTCCCCTAGGCATAGGTGAGAGTGGCATCGGGATGTCCTCGGTGGCAGTCTACCCCCTGCCTGTCGGATCAGGCACTGGGGCTGGCGCTCCGTCTGCCGGGCGACTCCCCTCAGAGGCAGGGCTCGGTGCATCCACATGATCCTTCTCCTCCAGCTGCGCCATCAGCTGCTTTTTGGTGAGCCTCACAATGCGCAGCCCTCGCTGCCTGCACAGCTCCACCAGGTCACTTTTAAGGTGTTTGGCATACATCTTCCTGCTGGCCACTTGCAGGCCTGTGCTCCCAGCTTCCCACGGTTTCCAGGAGGAACCCCCTTGTGTGCCAGCCCTTCTCACCGCCACTCTCCCAGGGTCGAGCTGCCACTCTTCACCCCTAAGACTGCTCACCGCAGTGCCCAAAGGGGCCCCGCTACTGCAAGAGACCTTCTCGCTGGTCACACACTCTCAGTGGTTAAGTGTATCTCCTCCGCCCCCGAAATCGCTTCTCTCTGGATCTTCAGCACACCTGGTTCCCATCAATCCCCCTTCGTTTACTGCTCCCCAATCACTTACTGCAGGAAGTGCCATTCACAGGGTGCAGTACATCCCACCTCTGCCACCAGTTGTCACAGGGGGTGGGAGAGTCCAGTTCCCACACCCCCCACTTCCTGGAATTCACAGTGATTCTTAGCCAGCCAGTAAATCAGAAGGTTTATTTGAGATGCCAGGAACACAATCCAACTCAGAGCTTGTCAGTACAAACAGGACCCCTTAGTCAGGCTCTTCTGGGGGGCAGGGAGATAAGACCCCAAATCTGGCTCCCTCCTCTTCTCCAGCCAGCCTCTACCCCCTCTAAACGCTGCAGCTGTCTCTTCCTTCCTTTGTTCACTTCCCGGGCCCTAGGTGTCATCTTCCCTCCCCCTTCTCATCTCAGGTTACAGCTTCAGGTATCTCCCTTCAGAAAAGCCTGCCCTCTCTAATGAAACTCTTGAGATCACATCCACCCTTCTCCCTGCTTGTCACACACATGAACAACAGATGAAGGAATTGTACTAATCCAGCTGCTTCTTAGCACTGCTTAGGTCTCTTAAACAACGACACAAACTCCTTCCTTCACAGAGCGCTTCAGTTGATACATTTTGAAAATGGAGTTTGCCACCAAATGTAGATTGTGTTTATAATCAGTTTTTTGAACACCATGCAAAGTTGTTTCTGCAAATCAAAATTAACCAGGAAAAGCAACATGTGACTTTTCATGAACAATAGCTTTTTACAGTTCAATACATCCACCCATCCAAGCCTCTCCTCCCCCATGTGTGGATTAAAGCACTTGTATTCTCTTGGGAGATAGTATTTATCACCTCTGATGGGCATCTACAATCACTAGGAAAGCAGCAGAGAGCACTCACAACAGGAATGATAATGAGGAGCTTTTGTAGCCTAACAAAAGCCAGTACCTTGCAATTTACTCCAGTCGCGTACTGCTCATGGCTTTTGATGTCTGTAAACCACAGAAGACCTGCCTTTAATCTCTACACATGTAGCTTTAGCTGCACTTCTTAGAGGAACATAAATTGAAAGGGCAGAAATGCAGTACAGGAGAAGAAAATTCAGTCCATGGTTTACAGGGTCTCAGGAGTCCAGGGGTACTAAACAGATTGTTTTACATGAAGAAACAGGCCATGGAAGCAGAGATCCCATTAAGGGGAGTTTCAAGATAAGAATTACAACATGGTCATAAACTTGCTCTCTTAGCATGGTAAAGTGATACTGTCAACACTTTACAGAATGAGAAGCAATCACTCTCAATTATTGCATATGCCATCTACTATGTCGGAAACTTGAGTGCACATATGGCTATTTAAAATCTATTCAGAATGTTGACTGCATTTCTGTTCAATCTTGTGACCGCAAGTAGATTGGACTTTAGTTTGCATTTGCAGAGCGAAGGGTTCCTTTCAGTACAAATGAGATTCAGCAATTTGCTATAGTAAAACAGGAAAATGGGAAATTAGCATCTGCTAGAGCTAAATAAAAACCGTGCCATGGGAAACTGATTTTTCAGTCTTATGGGTTTTTTTGTCCTGAGTCTGGACAAAAGGTTGAAATATAGAATTTTTTTTGTGGCACAAAAAATGACTTTTCAGTTAAAATGATGACACTTTTTGTTTTGTGTCAGTTCAACAAATTGAAATGAAACATTTTTATTCATGAATATGAAGATGTTTTGTTTTGATCAAAATGCCAAAGCACAATATTTCAGCCAAATTTAGGCCAAAAACAATGTTGGAAAAATCAGATATTTCAGCACTATGGAAATTCTAGTTTTCCATGATGTCTAACTACATTTCCTTCTGGTGCTATATGGCCTTATGGGAGATGTAGTTTGGGTGCCTGATGTCTCCATTCTCCCCTAATAACTGAGTTGTCTGGCCAGACTACATCTCCCATGATACATTTGCACACACAATGTACCATGTGGCTGTGACACATCCAGGGTACAATTTGGACTGATGAACAGTTTTCAGCTTCTATCCTGGTGTGCCTTTTACACTGCTTTGCTGTAAGAGTTACCACTCTTGGTCTGTTCTCAGACAGCCCCCCAGCATGTAATAATATAACTCACAGCTATATTGTGTGAGTGCTGCAGCCAGCTACTCTTTAGTTGCACTACAGAGCAACACCAGCTAACTCCTGGTTCAGACTTTTTACATTATGTACTGCCCAGTTCTCACCTGGACAATACAAGCTTGTATAAAGTCCGTCATTTTATTAACAGAAAATTATATACACAAATCCTGTTATTCTAAGTGAAGTTTCCCAAACATTTCAGCTCAAACACACTGGTTTAGATAAAACAATAAAACAAGTTTATGAACCATAAAAGGATAAGTTTTAAGTGAATATAAGTAGAGGCATAAAAGTCACAATTGGTTACAAGAAAAACAAAAGTAAAACACAACTAATACTTAACAAAGTAGAATTGTAAGATACGAATTCAAAGCAAGGTCTCTTTTGCCACGTTTCAGCAGTCCTACAGGCTGAACTCTTTCAGTCAGGATCCAGCCATGTCCCAGTCACTGATGCTATGAATCAATGCAGCATCCTAGGGAAATACAGCCTAATATTGAACTGACTTGAACCAAATCATTTTGGATGAGTTTAACAAACTGAAATGTTATGATTTGGGTCAAAGTGACCCAAGATGAAATATTTCATTTTGCATTTTCTTATGGAAAATAAAAAATTCTGTGAAAACTGAGTTTTCCAGTGGAAAGCTTAGATTTTTGCAAAAACTGCATTTTCTTCTGAAAAATCCTTTTGTTGGAAAATGCCTGACCACCTCTCTGACCCCATGACTTGCACTTCGGCTAGTCTCAACAAGGAGGTTATATGAGGTCTAGGATCGATGCTACTCGTGTGAAGTATATGACTGTCAACAACCATAAAAATAAAGACAAGCATATTTTAATTTTGGAGTGACAAGTTATCTGAATATTCAAAATTAATTCTGAAATGTTTAAAGATCTATGGTCCAGCTGAATATTTTCCCCATTCAACCTAGTCAGAAACAATGAATGCAAACTTACTTTTGATGCTTGTTGCAAGTACATCACAGCAGCAGGTTATGTTGATTAGCTAATATTGTGGTGATATTCACGGTAGTACTGGGACAGGTTCTTTTTTTCAGTTCTGGTATAAATCTGGAGTAACTGAAATTAATGGAGTATACTGATTTATATCAATGTAGTTGAGAGCAGAATTTAGTCTTGTGTCTTATAGAACAATACTGACAGCAATGGGATAAATGTATAGTAGTCTGCAGTAGTTCAGAGTGCCTATTGGGAAGGTAAATACAGTGAAAACTATTCTACAGAACATTTTAATGAATATATTTTTCTGAAAAAAACCACCACATTTTTTGGAAAACGTTCATGACCTTTTCTGTTCTCTGAGCAGCTCTATTCTACGCAATCACCCAAGAGATCAACTGTAAAATCATCTGTTAGCAGTGGCCTTTAATAGAGAATTTAACAAAATTATAAGGGAAACTAGGCTTCTATATTAGAGATTGTCTGTCAGTGGTGGGGGGTTTCACTTTTATGAAGGGTAGCCGGAGGCACAGAGGACATTCATTTCAAACTGGTTGTGTCAGTTTACACCATCTGAGACTCTCACCTTGGGCTTTTCCAATTTGGTGGATCTCATCTAGCATGTTTTAGAACAAGATAAACAGCATTTTCTCACCTGTGTAAAATATCAGTTAATAGCTTTAAAGTGTGGATCACACCAACTATTGGTTTAGGAGCCTGGAGGTTTGTGAAATGTTAGGGGATTGTTGGGGGGTGGGGTGGGAAAAATCCTTAATAATGGACAGAGCTGTCCCTAGGGACCCTAGGCAGCATGGGGCCAGCAGCACGGAGCCCCTGGACTTCCAAGAAATAAGCAGATGAAAGCAAGCATTTCTATCACACTGAGGAGATTTAAACGTCAAGACTCCTTATAAGAAATGGAAAGGGAGGTGAATATTTTTTTGCTGTTTTTAAAATTAAATAGGCAGCTAGTGTTGTTTTTACAATGATTATGAAGTACAAGTTTAAGCTATGTTGTAATGTGTGGTGTTTGCCTGGATTGCTGCTTGTGTAGGAGGAACTCTGAGTTGGCTTCTTAAATACCTTTAGACTGTTTCACATCTGATATTCCTAAATGAAACATAGGAGTCTTGTCTTATAACAAGCTTATTCAAAGTGATACAGCTACGAAAGTGAGATCTTGGAAGAGTGTTGCCATTTTCATAATGTAATAAAAATACTGCAATAATTAATAATAGTGTGCAATAAGCATGTCAAAAAACAAATTTTATATTTCCAAGATCACTGCTTTTATAATTTATACTCTGGTAAAGGAGAAAATCTCTGGAAATATTCATTTTTAGGAGGGGGTTCACAAGACTTGACATTTTAGTGAAAGGGGTTCACAGATTGTTAAAGTTTGGGAACCACTGGTTTAGGATATATGGGTCTGATACTTTCACTTTCATTGTAAATCAAAAGTAATTCCAGTGATGTACATGGAAGACAGATTCATGAGTGTAAAACCAGTGTAAAGAAGAGAGGCTTAAGCCCTACCATTCTTCTAGAAATTATAGAAGAGAAAAAAAACATTATTTTCATACCGAATTGAAGTAGTAATCTTGATTTTGTGACCACTGTATTATACCTGGCTATAAACATATATTGTTTAGAAAGTTGTAGAATATATGTTTTCCCTACTAAAATATCAGTCACACTCCAAATAGAAAGCTTAGGAGACATATTGCTGCTGTTCTATTTGCTTTGCTTTGCATTCTGGATATTTCAGTGTGTTACTTTGGCAAATCAGCAAATTATTAAAAGAATGGTTAATTACATTGGCTGCTATTCAGGTAATTCATATTACTTCACAATGAAATTGATTTTCAAAAGAGTTGTTATGTGGAATAATATATTTTAACTTATTCAAATGACATTGGTAGAGTGTTTGCATTAGAAAATTCCCAGAGATTATCTACCAATCAGATTTCAGAGTAGCTCACACTACAGTAAACAGCTGTTCAGAGTAGGTGTTTAGTTGCAAAGATATAAGTGTTTCCGGGGATTATTTATTTCCCTGGAGGAGAGGTTTGACTGCATTATTATGCTATCAACAATATAGGCCTGCATGCTAAATTTGATATTTCTGTATTTTCAAGTAGCTGTAAATATCCGCATAAATTTTTCTTGCAGCTGAAGACTTAGTCAGAGGTTTTTAGTTAAAAAGCTTTACTTTCATGCTTCATTCTGGTCATCTTCATCTGAAGGAGAAACTACACTAGCTTTATTGTTAAGAAAAAATCCCCTTTAAAGAAATCTTCATGTTTATTGATATTAATAATATTTCTTATTGGTATACAGACCAAAAAAGAAACAGCAAAAAGGATGAAAATAATCAAAATAATATTGAAAACTGTATTCAGAAAACATGAAAGTCAGTGGTGCAAACTGAAAAAGCTGCGATGGCTACATTTAGGCTGACTCTTTCTTCAAAGGGCAATTAGCAGATTGTTGAAGGGCCAAAACCTAATAGGTGCCTAACACCTGAAAATTCAATGAGAGTTGCAACTGTTTAGTACTACGCAGGTCTTTCAACCTGTTTTGAAACTCTCAGACCAAACTCTACCAGAAGTAGAAAACCTCCTGGGTAGGTTGCATTAGAAGTTGCATCTGACCATCTTTGATTTAATGGAGAATATCATCTGTATTTTAAAAATGATTAAGATTAGCAGCCATGTTAGTCTGTATCCGTAAATAAGACGAGGAAGACTTGTGGCACCTGAGAAACTAACCAGTCTCATAAACTTGTTAGTCTCTAAGGTGCCACAAGTCTCCCTCATCTTATTTAAAAATTATTGCAACCCACTATTCTTCTCAGTCACATTAATCCACTTTCCACTAATGTAATCTTGGCCTGAAAGAAAGGGATTGTGGGGGACGGGTCTGAGCTTCCTCTCCAGCTCTGTTAAATAAACATTATTCCCAGAGCTGGGCACATTCCTGTTGACTAACACAGTCAGTGATGCTGTTGGACCAACAAATAAGTAAACAAATAGAAACACTTTAGGTTAATTTTTCAGCCTGATATTAGATGGACTTCTGTTTTCATTGTTGCAAATCCATTGCTGTTGCAATTTTACACTCACATTTATTAGAGTTCACAAACATTGAGGTCCATATGTCCAAAGTCCCTTTGTCAGTGCAGTACTGGAAACATTGCAATATACAAAGCTTTTGTCAAATGGAAAAAGGAAAATCAACTTTGTAAACGCATTCCATCGTCAAATTTCTAAGAGGGAATTACAAGCAATGATCCTGAGATGTAGTAAGCATGCATGCTCACTATCACTTCAGTATGAAATGCAGATGCACAGCACAAATAATGATTAAGTTCACTGGAGAGTGTGTGTGTTATATATGCAGACCCCCAAAAACTATGGGTCTGATTCTGTGAGTCTGAGCCTTAAAGGCCTATTTGTTAGGTATTTCTATGACTTCCATCTATGTCAGAGGTGGGCAAACTACAGTCCCAGCCCACAGGACCATCCTGCTCAGGCCTTGAACTCCCAGCCAAGGAGGCTAGCCCCTAGTCCCTCCACTGTAGCCTCAGCTTGACACACCACCAGCGATACGGGCAGCGGGGCTATAAGCTACTGCCAGACAGCACAGCTGCAAGAACATAGTGATGTATTAAATTGCTCCATGTAGGAACATGCTATTTACAGAGCACCAGGATTGGGAGCTGAAAGTACTACACTGTAAGTAGCACATTCCTATGGGAGGCAATTTAATACAGTTTTGGAACCCTGATGTTGCCCTCAGGCCAAAAAGTTTGCCTGCCCCTGATCTATGTAGATCCGAACAGCTCATCATTTAAATTGCAGCTAGGGCGGTTTAGGTTGGACATTAGGAAAAACTTCCTAATTGTCAGGGTGGTTAAGCACTGGACTACATTGTCTATGGAGGTTGTGGAATCTCCATCATGGGGGGATTTTTAAGAGCAGGTTGGACAAACACCTTGAGTGCAGGGGATTGGACTAGATGACCTCTCGAGGTCCCTTCCAGTTCTACGATTCTATGAACTTTAATGTATTTATTCTCATATTTCCTGTAGGAAAGTTCTATGTATCCTGATTTGATAGAGAGAACTGAGACATAGAGGGGTTAAGCGGCTTGCTCAAGGTCATAAAGGAAGTGTGTGGAGAACGGGGATTTCTGAGGTGATGTAGGCACTTATAAATAGCATTTCTTTGATTAGTGCTTGATTAGCACTAGTGGAATGTAGTGCAAACAACTGAGTGTTCAGAAGATCCACTAAATACATTTAATTTTGGGTCAACCCAAAAGGAATGTTAAAAAAATTCAGTAAATTGAAAAATTAAAAAAAAAGTTTTGGATTAAACATACCACTTGATCCAACCAAAAAATAAAGCTTTCATTTCAATTTTGAGCTTTTTAAAATACTTTAAATGTGAAGGAAATTTCAGAAGAAAGTTATTTTTGAATGAAAATATCCAGCCAAATCATTTTGTCAAACTCTATACTAATTTGCAAAATGATTCAGTGATGCAATTTTTTTGCCTACAAAAACTTTCTCAAAAGTCTAAGGTTTTCAGTGCAGCATTAGCATTTCCTTTGTGTGCTTAGTGAAATTCCCAGGAAATAATTCCACTGCATCTCTGGGAGAATAGCATGCAACTAGTTTCCAAGTGTCAAGGTTCCCTCCTCACTCTGAACTCTAGGGTACAGCTGTGGGGATCCCCATGAAAAGACCCCCTAAATTTATTTTACCAGCTTAGGTTAAAACTTCCCCAAAACGCAAGTTTCTCCTGTCTCTGGAACAGTATGCTGCCACCACCAACCATACCCCAAGAACTAGGGGCAGGGCCACTTGGAACCCCACTTTTCCCCCCAAATCTCCCCAAGCCTCTACCTCCTTCCTGGGAAAAGCTTGAGAATAAATCTTTTACCAATCTTCCTAGGTGAGCCGATGCAATGCCTGGATCTTACACAATGTAAAAAAACACTCAGATTCTTAAAAGGAAAATTTTAATTAAAGAGAAAAAAAGGAAAGAAAAGTATAATGTACCTTTATAAAAATCAGTGGAAAAACACTTTACAGTCACAAAAAGAATAAAAAAAACCCCACACCACAGAGGTATCCCCTTCTGCTGAGTTTCAAAGTTACAGAGAAAACACAGGGATATTTCCCTAAAAACCTGAGAAATTCACAAGTGAGAAACAAATATAAAACTTAAACCGCCTTGCCTTGCTATTTACGTACTCCTTGTGCTGCTTAGAAATATAGAATTAGATGAGAAGAAACCGGTCTGGCTCCTTTGAAATCCCCAAAGTGAATGAAAGAAACAGACAAAGCACGCAGACAAAAGCTTCCCTCCCCGAGATTTGAAAGCATCTTTGGTTCCCATTGGTTCTTTTGGTCAGGTGCCAGCCAGGTTTCTTTTAGCTTCTTAACCCCTTACAGGTAAGCTGGAATTCTAGGGTACTTTGACATGCCCCCCCCAAATCGCAAACCGTGTCAGAAAAGTCTGTTCCATGCTGGCTGCAATTTCTTCCTGGAGCTCTAGGAGAAAACAGAGTTAATAAAACACATGTACCTCTAGGCATACTACTGGTTATAATAAAACTAACAATAGGTCCCACATTCCAAGGACGGTTTTAACCAGTGGATTCTGGAAAACTTTCATGGGTGAGTTCATCAGCCACTTTATTAGAAGTTCTGGAATGTGTTGTATTTCAAAATCAAAATCTTGGAGAGCTAAACTCCACCGAAGAAGTTTTTTGTTGTTCTTCTTGACATCATGAAGCCACTTCAGCGCAGCATAGTTGGTTTGCAGGTGGAACTGCTGTTCCCCAAACATATGGGTGTAGCTTTTTCAAAGCGTACACAATAGCGTAACATTCCTTTTTGGGGACTGACCAGTGGCACTCCCTCTCAGACAGTTTTTTTGCTGAGAAACATGGCAGCCTGGTAGATAACTGTTAGATTGTTTTCTGCTAATGTTGATTTGAATCTGTATGTGTTAATGGAATGGTTTGGAAGCTTTTATAATGCTTGTCTACCAGATCTTACCTCTGTGCAGAGGTGAAAGTAAAAATAGGGACTTACCGGTACGGGGCTGGCTTGGTGCCGGCTCTGGCCCTGGGAAGGGGTGGGGCCTCGGGTGGAAGGGGGGGAACTGGGGGTCAGAGCCAGCCCCGGCCTGCCCTGTACCCACCTGTGCCCTGTCACTTCTCCCCTGCCCTGTCACCGCTGGGGTAGCAGTGACATATGGGGGCTCCAGAAGTGGTTTAAAGGGCCCAGGACTCTACCACTGCTGCTGCCCCGGATCCTTTAAACCACTGCTGGAGCCCCTGGCTGCCGCTGCTGCGAGGGCTCCGACAGTGGGGTCTGGGGGCTATTTAAAGGGCCCAGAGCGGTAAAGGCAGGGGGAGCATCAGACCCTTTAAATAGCCCCCAGAGCCCCACCGCTACTCCAGGGCTCCGGCGGCTATTTAAAGGGCCCGGGGCTCCCCTTCTTCTACTGCCCTGGCCCTTTAAATAGCTGCTCCATTTCTGCTTCTCCTCTGTGCTGGCTAGAGTATTTGGGTGGGTTAATCTGCTACTGATATGGAAAAACTTCCAAATTATTGGCTCCTAGACCAAAGAAGGAAACCAAGGGAGGACTTTGGTGAACCGCCTTACAATTCCTTCTCAGAACTACTCTCGGGGGAATGAAGCTATCTATGCCCTGCCCCCTTACTTCGTGGAGATTGAAAAAATACAGTCTAGTCCGAAGTGCATAATAATTTTGGCTTGCAAAAGTTTTCTTGGAACTGCATTTGTTTTTGCTGTGTCCCCAACTCTAAGCCTTCCAGGACATTTCTGTAACAGCAATTTAAAGAAAAGTTTAAGAAACTGATTTTGTCAGGCGGGGACAGCAATTGGCGGGAGCATAGATATACTCTGCTCTGCGTGCTGACCTCTGCCTTGTGGTGCTCTGAGTTCTAATCTCAGCAGGAGATTTGAATTCATTATGAAATAGATTTCTCTTTCCAGAACTTGCTGCCATATGTCCTCCTCGGTGATAAGGCTGACATTTACGTCCAGGGAAAATACATAAATCAAGTAGTTCTTCTGCTAATGCTCAAGAGAGGCACTTACAGCTGTCTTAAACTCAGACACTGACAGGTAGTATCACGGGGATCATGAAGGTTTTCACACGTTTGCTCCCTCCAGAAGGTGTAATTGTAAAGCAAATCTGCTATGGAATTTTGAAAGGGTGTTTCTATGAAAAGGGCAAAGGAAACTGCAGTAGCTGCTTTTTTTTTCTTTTGTCCTAATTGTTCATAAAACTATCCAGTAGCCAGGACTCCATGTGTCACTTTTCATTGTTGCTGATTCCCACGCGGTGAAATTTTATTGTAGAAATCGGTGTTCTGTTCTTGCTCTATTCTTAGCCTCAGAATTTGAATATCAACTTGAATCAATGGAAGGTTGGAGAGAAATCAAGCATGAATAGCCCAAGGTCTTCAGTGTTCACTCAGTTCACTCACTGATGCTACCTATTATAACATCATATTAGATTCATGTAGAACAACCAGGAAAAAACAGGGAGAATGGATCACAGTAGGTGCCTGGTGATCTGTTAACTCGGATGCAATTGTTTAAACCCTAACCAACTGAAGTTTGCACATTGTCCTAGCTGATTTCAGTGAGAGAAACTTAAATGTCTAAGGAGGAGAAATTTATATATATATATATATAAATTGAAAGTTGTACCAAACATTTGGAGACTTTAATCTTTTTATATTTATTAGGAAATATGGCCAAATTCTGCACTTGTATGTATCAAGGCAAGTCTTTGATTTCATTCGGGTTGCACTGGTGTAAATAAGAGGTGATTTTGCCCATGTTCTCTCTTCTTGTGTTCTCTGATTCAATGCTGCTTCCACAGGCACTTCTGAAAATTCTATCCATTATCTAAATCCCATTTTTAGGAATGACTTGGACATTGAGGTCCAGATCCTTAGTGGTATTTAGGCACTCAGCTCTCGTAGGTTTCAGTGAGAGGTAGGTGCCTAAATATCTTTGAGGGTTAGGGTCTAAGTCTTATTGAAAGTCAATAGGACTGAGGCTTCTAAGTAGTGTAGGTACTTTTGAAATTTCACTCAATGTGTTCATCAGCAACCTGTATATGTCTTGGTGCTTATGTAGATGCTGCTTCTTTATGACTCATTAGTAGATAAATCAAAGAGGAGTTCATACAGGGACGCTTTGAATTCATACTTTGTACATTTAGAGAGAGTGGCCTAAAGAGCTGGATAAAGAAAACTGAATGGCAGCCAAGAAACCATAAGGAAACCTTGAATCAGGTTACAGTACATATTCTGTTATACCAAAAAGCCAGTCAAAAGAAGCCCTGGAGAAGTCCTCCAAGGCTCTCGCTCTCTCTTAGAAGGGATGAATGGGAAGTTTGAAACTGCCTTTGATTTCCTTGGTGAGCCACTCAGCAGACTTCCTGCTTTGTGTGGCGACTGTGGTGGGAGAGGAGCCACAGATCATGTTGGGTGGCTGGCTGGCCAGGAGAAGGTGAGGAGGAGTTCTAGCTGGCCTAGAAGCACCAAATGGCAATGCTATGACAAAGCAAGGAAAACAAAAGGCACCCAGAGCATCAGAGGTACTGTCAAACTGCATTTTGTGAGGTTCCAAAGACTTTATGTTCAGAAGAGGGATCAGCTTATAGGTCGGTCACACATGCCACAAACCTCAGATTTGTCCTTGCAGCCTTTTACTGCCCTTTCCCCTACCGGCATTGAATCTGGCTTCAACAGTAGTAACCTGGAAACACAAGCAGGGGTTGCATTCAGGCTCTAGGGACACCCAGCACACTCACAGGTTTTCAAAAACCTGTGATGTACGATAACATGTATTTGGATGCAAAATGGGTGGTGAGTAGCGATGACAATAAAATCAGTGGCATGTTTTTTTTTTGAGACTTCTGGCATAAGTCTGTTTGCTGACTGCCAAGCATCCCATAGGTCAAGAGACTAGTTTTCAGACATGGGTGCTACATTACCCCATGTAAAGTTCCTAAATGTAGGTAGTCATTGCCACATTTAGGCAGTCAGAAGGCCATTAGACTTTGGGAGCCTAAACTGAGTACAAGAGTAGTTAAGTGATGATCTGAGCATCCAGATATGGAATTAGTGTTGGTACCCTGGCATGAAATGAGACCAACAGTGTTCTTATTGTAGTGTGAATCCTATATAAAGCTAAAGTGGACTGACCGGAAAATGAAGCGTGAGTGAATGTTTCTGAATGTAACAGCTCCTTATAAAAGAAAATAACAGGCTGCATATTATGCAATAGGATGTGAATATATTTGTCAGAAGAAATGCTTCACAGTTTGTACTTATAATGCAGTAATAAATGGAAAAAATGTCCCTTAAACATAGTCATTACTTTCCCTGTCAGAGAGAACAGAAAGAAACCTGTTTATCATGCTTTGTGTGAAATGCTTTAATGCAACAGCAGAACATGATTGTTGATAGAGCTAGGGCCACAGGGAATGCCATTATGTACAAGCTGCATTCAATGAGATAAAGGCATTCCATCGAACAGATAAAACAATAGTCATTTGAAACAGCGTTGACCTGCTCTGATCAGGTTTGGAAATTTTGCAATCAGAGCCATACTCATTATTCAGCCAAGCTCCATAGCCACAAGAGACACAGAGAGCAGGGAGACCTCTTAGAAACATCCTCATCACTTTAGCTGTCTTGACTTCTTGCCAGTCCTCACTGTCTTCCTGTCTAGTTTTATAAAGGATTTCTTGCTGTTTCTTGACATCTCATACTCCTTCCAGTTTACTGTAATCTCTGAAAGGGCAAATTTGTTCTACGGACAAGGAAATGTTGAAAGCCAGCTGTGTCCACAGTGTTTCCTTTCTCTCTCCCTTAAACCAAATTAATGACCTTCATGTTTATCTTCTATTTACAGAACAACACTTCCCTGGGTTGCAGTGTTTCCACTTATCTAAGACACTTGTGAAATATAATTAGCACTTCAGCACAGATATTACTGGTTCTGCCTGTGACAGTCTTGGGACTCACCACCACAGCACCTTCTGTTGGCACATCTGGGAATTAGCTCAGTCCATATGGAGCACCCTCTGCCGGTGGTGTCCCGTCCATCATCTGCTTCCTGCTGGTACCCAGACCAGTGCTGCTCCCCGGTCATGGAGTCCTCTTCAGGACACTGCCTTCCAGCAGTGCCCCTAGTCCACATTCACCCCCTTCTGGGGTGGGGAGTTAACAACTGTCTTTCTGATCTCATCCCTGCCACCGCAGCAGCCAGCCACAACCCAAAGTCTAAACCCTTCTGGCAGAGGTCTGGTGCAGTTCACTATGACCACTTCCACTGGCCAGGTATAATACAAGCGGGAATGGGGGGAGGGAACCAGGCCTACTCTCTACTCTGGGTCCCAACCCAAGGACCCTCCAGCGGCAGCCTCCCTCCCCTCCTTTTCTCCCCTTATCCACCTCTCTTCCCTGGGCTGCTTCACTTTTGCCCCTTTTTCACCTTGTGGGCCCTTCTATCAGGGCCTGCAGCCTGGCAGGTACCAGGCTGGAGTTCCCTTCTGCTCCCAGAAGCCTGTCCAGCACTGTGCTGTCCTAGGTTCTGGTCTCCTAGCTCTGGAAACAGACCTTCCCTCCTGAAGGTCTGGGAGAGACTGACTGCTCCCTTCCTGGGCAGCCTTTATATAGGGCCTAGCCTGGCCCTGACTGGCTGGCTCTTTTTTGGCCCTGATTGGCTCTCAAGGCCCTCCCTGATTGGCTGCCAGCCTGTGCATCCTCTCTGGCCTGTTCTAGCCTGATCTCTTATAGTGGGTGCCCAATTAAAAATAGAGGCTTTTAGCATTGAGCCTACTATATTGGTGAACTACTTCCTTGATTGTACACAATTTATTTCCATGTTCAGTTGTACCAAAGGTGAAGGGAACATTTGATAAGCTTTGCACACTCTGTAGAGCAGGGGTAGGCAACCTATGGCACGGGTGCCGAAGATGGTATGCAAGCTGATTTTCAGTGGCACTCACACTGCCCAGGTCCTGGCCATGGGTCTGGGTGGCTCTGCATTTTAATTTAAGAAGCTTCCTTTAAAATTAAACATTTTTAAAACCTTATTTACTTTATATACAACAATAGTTTAGTTCTATATTATAGGCTTATAGAAAGAGACCTTCTAAAAATGTTAAAATGTATTACTGGCACGTGGAACTGTAAATTAGAGTGAATAAATGAAGACTCAGCACACCACTTCTGAAAGGTTGCTGACCCCTGCTGTAGAAAAATCCCAGCCTTCCAGTCTTATAGATTTTAGGGTGATATAAGGCCCCAAGTCTACAAATTTCCATGTGAATAACAATATGTATGTGAGCAACCCTCCCTGCCCATTGTTCATAGTTTGTGTGTGCATACAAAGGGCTCTATTAACACAGCACCAATTTTATAGAGTTTATAAAGAAGCTGGGAAAGATCAGTAGAATTTGTTGAAGTTATTTTTTTAAAATAAAGCTTTGTTTAAACATTATGAATGAAAACGTATATCAAATATGTTTAAATATGGTTTTAGGAACTACTATGGATGAAAAGAACCAGAAATGACACTGACAGAGCATTAGAACAAGGAATCAATAATAGTTTGACCTTCTGCTGCATCTTGTTTTTGGTTACTCTGTATATCTGTTTTGTTTGTAACTACATAAGCCCAATGGTGCAGATCAGGGTACCCATAGCAACTTACGTTAGTATTTCACCTAACTGGTTAATAATTCTGCCCATTCCCCCCTGCCACAAAAGTATATAAAATGCTATTTGCTTAGTAGCAAAGTCTCTTAATCCAAGCCATTTAGCTGAAAAGATGCAAATGACTGTTTAAAAATTTCATGTAGTATGATTGGCAGCAATACTTTAAGAAAGTGATGATTTTTCTTTTTTCCTTTTTCCTTTATTGATATTGCTAGACCAGTACAAGTCCTAGTATGGTCGCAATTATACTACTAAAAGCTTATACCAATACAGCTCATTCTTCTTCTGATATGGGAATAGCTGTACCAGTATAAAGCCACTTTATACTAACATAACGCCGGTGACGAAAGGGGGTGTTGTACTGCTTTAACTATAATGGTGTAGTTAAATGGTATAATTTTCTAGTGTAGGCTGCGCTTTTTATAGGTCTAATTTTGATTACTATTCCACCTATTAGAGCACATGATAGAGAAGTTTGTGTTGTTAAGCATATGTGCATTGTGCCTCGGGTGGTACCAGACCAGGATTCATCACTGAATGTGGTCGATTGGTTGGATCATTAGCCTCCTGGGCCCAGGCTGGGTACTGATGAGGACTGCAACGTGAGCACCGATCCTTGTCTCCTGTTATTAAGCCAAAAAAGGTGTTATTGACAGGCACTTCAAGAGCATCAAATAAACAAGACTTTTGTAAGGACCAAACTAGTCTCTGATTTTGTGCACATGTGTGGCTAGTTTCCAGTATGATGCAAAATCCTTAGTGTTAAAATACAAATGAATTCTAATGATCCTGGAAGCTTGATGAACAAAAGAGTTATTCTACTCCTGGCATTGCAGTTGATGTGGAGAGCAGGATACTTTGTGGAAATTTCTCATTAGAGCAGTGGAGAAGATGATGCTCACAGAAGACCGTTGCCATTAAATTCCTACAAAACAAACAGCATGGCTCCTCTGTAGGTTTTTTCTACAGAGAACCTGACTCACTTCAGAAGTCAGATTGAAAAGTCCAAACTAACTGAACAAGTCTAGTAATAAAGCTCAAAAGAAACAAAACAGACCCTCCCACATGTTTCTGCTGGAGTCCCAGACATTCCCCCAAGGTCTGGTAGCTAAGTAAAGAGGCAGAGTTCTCCCAACAACTCTGGTTCCCTCCACAGTCCCCCGGTTATGAGGGAAGAGGCTGCTCATATCTTGCATCCTTCCCAATATACCGTATTGTGGAAAACCATCAATTCCAGCTACCCCAGACTACATTTTCCATGGTGCCTTCTGGCTGAGAAAAGATCAGACATTTAACCAGCCTATCCCCTAGTGCCAAGCTTTGGGAATATTCAGCCACCGAAGTTTCTCTCCCATAGCACACACTGTAAGACCAGGACTCTTGCTCTCTCTGTGGTTTAATTGTTTGTTCCATGGGACTCTGCTTGTTGTATAGTCTCTGTAACAGAGTAGAATAGGACTAGAGACTTCTTGCTTCTCTCTACAGGACCATATTTACAGGCATCATGAGACAGTCTATAGCTCCTTGATTTAACAACCATTTTATCCAAGGCACACATTACTCACTGTTGATATTGAGAATGAAAATCAGTACACTAACCATGTTTTTCTGAAAATACCCTCCAGAAATTGATCTCTTGAATGAAGCACTTACAGACTGACTAATATCTTTCTGTGATCTTAAGAAAACTCATGACCTTGAAGTCTAAGGAAGTAATGTTTTTACCACAATATGCAATGGGCAGCATTTTTTATTGGTCTAATTCCTTATTTAGCTCTATAGAAAGTTCTAGCTTTGCTGGATGAAAACATCCTGGCACGCTGTAATAAAGCAACACCTAAAAGTTCAATTATGCATTTATTACATATTTATCAGATGCCCAACAATTATGAATGAGCTTGGATAGACACATTTCCATTTGGATAAACTATTTTAAAAGCATGTTGCGTACCGTGGTATTCAGTTACTACTGAATCCTTTTTATAAATGGACAAATGCATTAACCAATCTTGGTGAACATTTCCAATGTAAAATTCTAGATTTGTATTTGTGTTGTGCAGCAATATTTTCCACCAAGTGTGAACAATTAGGTTAATGGATAAGCATATTATTAGAGTGATACTTAACTGGAGGGTGTGATTCATAAGGTGTTTCTGTGCTCGTATAGCTATTCTTCAGAAGAACAAAGATGGCCATACTGGGTCAGACCAAAGGTCCATCTAGCCTAGTATCCTGTCTTCCAACAATGGCCAGTCCCAGGTGCTCCAGAAGGAATGAACAGAACAGGTAACCATGAAATGAGCCATTTCCTGTTGCCCATTCCCAGCTTCCGGCAAATAGAGGCTAGGGACACCATCCCTGTACAACCTGGCTAATAGCCCTCAATGGACCTATCCTCCAGGAATTTATCTAGTTCTTTTTTGAACCCTGTTATAGTCTTGGCCTTCACAACATCCTCTGTTTGACTGTATGTTGTGTGAAAAAATACATATTTTTGTTTGTTTTAAACCTGCTGCCTATTAATTTCATTTCATTCTCTATTCATCAACAGTACACTGTATTATCGTGTTATCTTTGCCTCGCAGAATAGAAATCTGTGTGTAAGTGTATTGTATAAACTGTATAATTTATTTTTCTCTTCTTTGTCAATCTAATTACAAATATGAAAACTTCAAAATAGAATTATCTTATAATACTTCCTTTATGGAGGAATAAGAAAACACGCTGGAATCTGTGACTGGCACTATGTTTATATCCTTGTGGCACCTGTAACTGTGGTCTCCCTATCACCAATAAGTCTTGTGCCAGAGTAGCATAAATAGCTGTCATGGGAGACACTGTCTTTGTCCAAAGTACAAAGGCCTAGTTGAGCCATGTTACTGAATGAATTCCAGAAATAGTTAATTCCCTGTGGGCTGCTGCCACAGCAGACTAACATGAGAGATGGGGAGATGCACATCATCGGAAGAAAGAGAGCCATAAACACAGAGGTGAACTGAAACAAATTAATCTAGGGTAAAAATTACTCTAGTTTATAGCAATGAAACTGAAAAAAGGGCACGAGTTTTCCAAAGAAATACTGCATATTAGAACTTGGTCACAATGTGTTCCAAATCAATAGCCGACTAGTGTAACACAAATACATGACTAGAACTGGTGAGAAATGTACAAGGAGAATGAGAGATAACTAACAATATCCACCTATTGCTATTCTTTTTCTAACCTTGTTTTACTTAGTCAGTTTAGCTGTTCTCAGGTTATGGTCAAATGCCTTGAGACCCGTAAAAGAAAAGGTGATTCTTAATTTCTTATGGTGATAGTTACCAGAGGCTTTAACCTTTTTGATTTCTGCTGATAGAAGAGGGCAGTTTGAAACTGAATAGTTAGAAAACAATCACAATATTAAATTTACACCCTGTGTTGTTGGGCCAGAGATCATGTGACCATGAGTGGTTCTGGGGTTTTTAAATCTTGTATGGGAGTGAGGGAGTTGTTGCACAGCTCACATGCACATGTGTGAGTGTTCAGGGCAATTCCATACAAGTTTGTTAGTCACACTCAAGCCCTCCTGCATGCTCTAGGGAAATACGTATAGCAAGTGGACAGTTACAGCACACATTTAAGGAGCTGAAGGCCAAGCCTTTCCATGAGATAAGTTCTTGGGGGATAGGTCAATCAATGGCTGTTAGTCAAAATGGTCAGGGACGCAACCCCATGCTCTGGGTGTCTCTAAGCCTCTGACTGCCAGATGCTGGGACTGGATGACAGCTCCTGCTTTTCCATGGTCTTGGTTACTTCTATGATAGAACAAGATTTATAGAGAAGAATAATTCTGGAGCAAATCTTGAGGTCTTTAGTCAGTCTTTGCTCAGGCAAATCTACCAGTGGTTTTAGATAGGGTTGCCAACTTTCTAATCACACAAAACCGAATGCCTGAGCCCTACCCTTTCCCCAAGGCCCTCCCTGCCACTGCCTGCATTCCCCCTCCCTTTGTGGCTTGCCCTCCCCAACCCTCACTCACTTTCATTGGGCTGGGGCAAGGGACGTGTATCTCCTGACCAATGTAGTTATACCGATGTAAGTTTGTAGTGTAGCTTTGGCCTGAGGCTCTTCTGTTTCTACTCAGGCATTCTCTCACTGTTCCATTTCTCACACAATCTCCTGCTGAGTTTGAGGCTCTGAACAATGTAATTATCCCTCAGTCAGTCAAGACAAAATATTTTCAGGATGTCTTTCAAAGAAAAGACTAAACTCAGCTGAAAGGGTCAAGCTCTACACCACTGCCTGCAAAAACAGACTGTAAAATGAACACAAAAATACAGAGCTCAGGGAGCAAAAATACAAGACACTACACACATAAATAAGAAAAAAGTCAGACACATTCTGAAGAAATACAATAGGGAGCTTGGAGTCTGCAGATATCTTTTGGATTAGCTATCAGTCTTTTTAGCATGACTGTATCCGTGACATTTGTCTTCATCTGGCCAATCACAGGGTCTAGGCTTTCAATCAAACTGCATTTTAAGAAGTTGTGTTCATTCCATTTTCTTTATACTGAGGATATAGAAGGACACAAAGGTAATAAAAGAGGAGCAAAAATGCCATTTTAGAAGCAGAGTGGGAAAGTGAAAAACAAGTTTAGGCGTGAATCTTAGCTTGATGTGTCTCAGGTCTAGGAATACTGGGCATGTGGAAAGTCAAGTGGGGCCTCTGGATGACAGTTGTGCCATTGGCAGTAAAGCAAATGCTGACCATAGTTATCTTCTGAAAGCAGAGTTTGTGGATGAGTATGTAGCCGTCATACCTGCTCACATCTCTGTTCGTGTGCGCACTGGAGTACTTTGGCTTATGCAGGTGATTCCCTACATTCTTGTGGGCCTTCCGTGATCACCTTGAGTCATAAACTTAAATTCTTTCCTGAGCTTATTCTGAGCATGGTGTAGGAAAGGGGGAAACAATGTTCCTACCCTGTTTGGGGCTGCCAAGGGCCAATTTGCCCTCTTTTCCCCAACTCAAGCTAGGACAGCCCATTGTATAAGATAGATCTGCAGACTTCATTGTGCTTTTGGAGTCTCTGACATTTTAGTGAGACTGATACCTTTCCCACTCGTGCCAAGATAAAGGAATACGTAGCCCCTGTTGCCCCAGCAGTCAGCACAGGCCTGATTTCTGGTGACAATTCCGTGTTAATGGAGATCCAGTTACTCACTCCCGCGTTGCCCTTTTCTCAAACGTCTTTGGATTCCTTCCTCATGTTACTCAGTGGGTGGAACTATCACAAAGTTTATCCTCCTTCTGGTATCCTGTACCCCTTCTGGTATCAAGGCTAACCTAGTGGTGCATGACTACTATGCAGCACTTGCTTGGTTTACTATCACTTGATCATTCTGCCCTTGTTCCTGACCCCAATTTGTCTCCTACCTTGTGTCTCGACATAAGGTGGTAACTCTTAATATAACTCATGGTAACTTATTATATTTATTTAATTTTCTTTCTTGATATAGACATTAGATACAGTACTCCTGTCAGACATTTCTAAGTTACATGCAAAAACACTAGAGTTTTCCGTTGCCTAAGTAGCCCCCGGAATCATGGTTAAAGTTGTGCTCCCCTCAATCTGAAATGGTGCCCCTTTGGACAGGCACAGAATTTGTGTCCTCCATCATGGGCGGCCCCACTGGCCTGACTGGTGCGCTCCCCCACTCCAAATATAGAAGTCAAACTACACCTATGCAAACAAGTATCTCAGAATTCAGGGAATATTCTTTCTATATATGGTACAAGACACTGCAAAGGGGGCAGGAAAAGGCAGGGAGATGGTGGGGCCTGGCTATGTACAGAAATGTAAGAATGAGGGACTGTTCCTTCCACATACAAGAACTTGGGAAGGAATGGCATAGTGAACTACTGGTGGAAAATCACTTTCCAAATACACTATAATTTTGATGGAATCACCTTGTGAACCTTTCATAAAACTTAAACAAGACTTGGAAATAGATCTAAATCTGGAAAAATTTGATAAGAAATGGACTAAAGAGTGCAAGTATATTTTGAAGTATCGAGCAATGTTAAATATAGATCACTTTAGTAAAATACTCTCCACCATATGTATCTAGTCCCCAGAGGGTTAACTTTGTTTAATTAAGGTTATTCTTTTTTTGATTGTCCAAAATGTAAAGAAAGAACCCAAGTGACTCCATGTATGTTCTGAACTTTTCCTAAACTCTGAATATATTTGTCTCAAGTGATTCATACCACAAGTAGAATAGCTAATGTGAAAATTCCTTTATGTCCCAGTTTTTGTTCACATAAATGAAAGTACCAGACTAGAGAAACACAAAGGGACTTTTGAACAAATAACTTTATTGATTGCCAAAAAGCAAATAAACTCGAGAGTAGAATTCCCTGTACAAAAAGACAAAAGCATTAGGAGTCCCAAAAACATTTTTTCACTTGAAAAAGCAGTATGTAACTCCTTAAAACTATCAGAACTTTGACTGGACATAGTTTCTTAGCCAGTAATGTGTTTATTGAGCACTGACTAGAGTCTGATCTGTAATGTATGCTAAAATAATCTATTTTGTGATAGTCTATAATTCTTCTTTCCTTCTACTTGTCTTTCCCTTTGGTTCTATACAAGCCTTCTTGGTGTCTTAGGAATAGTTACTCTCTGTTTTACCATGGAGTTCAATTTGCATGTCCATAGTTCTCTTTGTGTTTCCAGGTTGTAAAATTCTCCCTGAAGAAGAGAAAGCATTTGATTGTAAAGTTAGTAAAATAAATAAACAAATTAAAGGGGAGAAGATGAACTTTGAATGAAAAAAATTGCTCATTTTTTGAAAAATAAAAGTCAAATTGTTGATAAAAAACTTCACTGAAATTTCAAAACATTTCATGCTTTCTTATCTGATGTTTTTTTAAGCATGAGCCCACCCATCAAACTGTGTTACTGGAGCAATTAGTTTATTTGGCTACTTCGCCAGAGCCATCTCCTGAGAAGATCTTTCAAAAGTGAAGAAGGAGGGAAACAATGTTGTTAGTGCTCCTGTTTTCTTGCCATTTCCAGCTATATTGAAATTGTACATTTTCCACCACAAATAAATGCCTTACTGTTTAAAAGAGCAGGCCTTAAAGGGGCCATCTAGTCTTTTTATGTGGTCACTAATGTGCCTCGAGAAATATACATGCTGAACATGGAGAAGTCTTTTGTTGACTTTCTATTTTTATTTCCTCCGTTAGTTGTCTGATTACATGAAACTCAACTGCTTGCATAGCCATGTTTAGCGTGCATAGAAATGAAACTTTTTCCTATCTTGAACAGACACTGATTGGTAGAGATGGCTCATAGAATCAGTTTAGAAATTCAAGTCTGAAGTGTTTGCTTCATGAGTTTCAAATACAGGGTTTTCATTCCACACAGGGCATGCATTAAGAGTGTCTTCAGAAAAACACCTTTTTCGGGAAAATAAGGCCCTAGTCCTGCAACTGACTGTGCTCACAAACCCATTGAAGTCCATGCAGTACTGTGAAAATGTAGAGTTCTTTCTATGTTGAACCGGCTGCAGTACAATGGCTTTAACCTATATATTAAGGACCCGATGCAGCATTCTCTGTACACCTAAAATTTCCAGTGAAGTAAATGGAGCTATTCATTCTATGTATACTGAGTTCTACTCATCTCTATATATAGATGCTAAAATTTCATTAATAATGTAGGAGGGACCAATTAAGGGATTGCAGCTGGGGTTCAGACTTGATAACTCACAAGCAGAAGCCTGACCAATTGCCATGTGGCAAAATAGCTAAGCTATAAGTATGAGCCAGACTCTGAAATCCTTACTCATTCTGAGTAGTAGTTCACTCACTGGGTAGTCCGACTGATTTCAGAAGGACTGCTTGAGGAGCAAGACAGTACTCAGAATGAATAAAGGTTTCAGAATTTGGCCAGATAGGTCTACTGCACCTTCCATTTGTTAACTAGGAGCTATGTATTCGATTGTTTGATTATGAAACCTGCCCTTTGTTGTTATGGAACTAGTTCTGGAAAAAATGGATGCTAGGAATTATTAGTGATGAGCTATATTTAAAACTATGTTCTGCTTTGCCAATTTTTATTCAAAATGTGCCTGAAGTTAAGAGGAATTATTCTGAAAATCTGTAAGTAGATTACTGCTGTGTACTGTCTCAAAAATGTATGTGATCTATTATATTTACAAGATATTGTGCAATACAAAAAGTGCCATCATCTTATTTTTTCACATTTAAAGGGGTTCTTCCACCAATATTTTTCACCAGATCTGAAGTGTTAAAAATGTAGGCCAATGAAAACAAACTCCAGTGGACTGTTGGAAAGGTAAAAGCCAAATAGAAGAATGTGGAGTATGTGTGGCACCTTACAGACTAACAAATTTATTTGAGCATAAACTTTTGTGGGCTACAGCCCACTTTAACAGATGCATAGAATGGAACATTCAGTAGGAGATGTATATGTTCTATTCTATACATCTGATGAAGTGGGCTGTAGCTTTATATGTGGTGAAAATATATTCTGTATTTTCTGTAAATCTGATAGCAAATATCTGATCTTATTTAAGCTAGTCTCTGAGGAGTAACAAAATCCTGGGGAAATTCTAAATAAACCTTGTGATTTTTAGTATATTTCAATTCTAAAAAACCAGAGCTAAACAAATTATCAAAGTCATAACAATGTGAAAAATCTGTTTGTATTCAAGACATAGGGCCAGAGCAACTCCTCCTGAGGAAAAACTCATGTGAGGAAGCTAAAGAGGGAAAAGATCTCCACAGGGTTCTCCTCAGGGAGATTTCTCCCAAATCTTTACATGTGCCTCTCTGTGCAACAGGCTAGAGAACAAGCTTGCGTCTCCCCAGTCCAGAAGATCAACACAGTGTCTCCAAGCTGGCTGTGGGTACAGTGATGCCATAGTGACAGGGAACTATAGAGGAGCCAGTTGTAAATGTTTTACTGGAATTTTTTCTAGCCAATCCTTGAAATATTTTTCTCTCTTTCCCCACTTTACCATCTATTTTACTTTTTTTAGGCAGTGCTTCATGTTTTCGTTGTTTAAGATCTTTTTTAAAATTCAGCTGCTCGCAGGAATGCCAGATCCCCAGCAACTTGCCGTTCCTTTGGCACACTATCCTTTCCTGCTTCATTGCTGACCACATTCCCCTTTGTCAGTGTTGTAGCTAGCTGAGACTCCATAACAGCTCCTTGACCTACTTCTTCCTATTATGTTGTGTAGCCTACCCAATACATTTCATTCTCTTCTTTTCTCTCATGCCTTAATCATATAAATCTCTTTGTCTCCATGTGGAAATGTCCTGTCTTTCACTCCCTCCTTCTCTCTCTTTAGCACTGAACTACCTTTATATCTATCTCCATCATATTAATTATCTTCCTTTATACTTTATCCTTCAACTCCTTCAACTTTGTTCTTCTCTGTCTGTCTCTTACTTTTTTCTTTCTCCATTACACCTGTCCCTTTCACTTAATGTCTTTGTTTTACCAATATGTCATCCAACCTTTATTTCTCCTTACTGCAGCCTACGGTTTTTTCTTCAGTACATTGTCTTTTTTTTTTCCTATCCCTCTCCCCACTCTCTATGCATTTTTGCACTGCCCTTTGTCTGCCTTTTTCTGTCACATTATCCTGCTTCTACTTTCGCTTTCTCTCTGGAGTGTCATTTTGGTATAAAAGAAATTGTGTCTCACATTATTTATTCCCTGCAATTTTTGGTAAATGGACCTTCTGTTATATATAGACACATTTACACACAGAATCCTTCAATTACCTTTAAATTGTCAGTATAATTTCAAGTGTACATGATGTTTATGGTAGTTGAATTCTCCTGTGGTTAATGCAATATAAATCACTCACTCTTATTTATTCATACTCTATCATAGAGAGGAAGGCTTAGAATCTTCTATCTCTCATCTGTATTCCTTTAATGTTACAGGGCCTGATTGTGTGTGGCCATAGGCACATGCAGGTGTGTATGTGGGGGAGGGAGTGGGGGAGGGCAGTTCCCTGAGTCCTGGGATTGGGAGAGTGCTAGGTTAGGGATATAGGATGAGGTACAGTTGGGGTCACTGGCCTTCTGCACAGGCTGGCAGACTGAATCTGGCACAGAAAAAGTGTCTGCTGTACTTCCAAAAGGTGATGTAGGAGCTACCTCTGAGCACAGTTGCCCAGTGTACCTGGAGCCATTCTGCCTACCTTATGCTCTATAGACTAGGCACTATCACTGTCCCTAATTTTAGGGGGGAGTACAAGGGCTACCCCCTTCTTGTGCCCCAGAGAATACACATTTACTGAAATAGAATGGTAGGTGATGAGGCTGTGGCCCTGCCCCTGGCCCCCACTTCCGTATCAGCTGCAAAGCAGGGCATGTGTAATGGAGTGGGAGAGCACTCTGCCTCCTTCTCTTTGATTTAGACTACCTGGAGAGGGATTATGCATACAATCCATTGTATCTCTGGGTGATGCAGTTGCTAATCAATCCTAATCACAGGGTTTAAATGCACCATTGGGTCCCGTGGAATTATATCAGAGTTGAGCCCTGTGAGTTCAAGTTTCATTTTAGCTGGCTTGATGTTTTGACAAAACAATCTTCACTGAAACACACAAAAGCCACAGTGTGAATAGGACAATCCCTTTCCATTGATATCTTAGACATTTTTGGCTCTTCATTTTGAGTTCTATAAAAATGTGTGAATGGAGTTTTAGGAAATGTTACACCATATGTACTGGATTTGTAGCCAGCCTAACAGCTTGGATGAAAGTGCATTATGCTGCAATGCGAGAAAGAGTGTGGAGCAATTTCAGACTCTATGGCTTATGCCTTGCAATTCCGTGATGGTGATCCTCATAAGATTTTATTCCCAGACACTTGCATTATGCAGTCATAGCTTCATTTTTACTTGATTTCTCCCTAAGAGAGGAGAGGTAAATTAGCTTAGAGGTAAAATGCAAGATTGTTTGAAATAAACAAACTAGGGAAATGCAGCATAGATGGAGCTTCTATAAGGTGGGTGCAAAACTGGTTGGAAAACCATTCTCAGAGAGCAGTTAGCAGTGGTTCACAGTCATGCTGGAAGGACATAATGAGCGGTGACACAGGGACCAGTTCTAGGTCCAGTTCTATTCATATCTTCATCAGTGATTTAGATAATGGCACAGAGAGTACACTTATAAAGTTTGCAGATGATACCAAGTGCTACGGGGGATAGGATTAAAATTCAAAATGATCTGGACAAACTGGAGAAATTGTCTGAAGTAAATAGGATGAAATTCAATAAGGACAAGTGCAAAGTACTCCATTGACGAAGGAACAATCAGTTGAACACATTCAAAATGGGAAATGACTGTCTAGAAAGAAGTCTTGCGGAAAGAGATCTGGGGGTCATAGTGGATCACAAGCTAAATATAAGCCAACAGTGTAACGCTTGAAAAAACAAACAAACAAAAAAAATCAAACATAATTCTGGGTTGTATGAGTAGGAGCATTATAAGCAAGACACGAGAAGTAATTCTTCCGCTCTTCTCTGTGCTGAATAGGCCTCTACTGGAGTATTGTGTCCAGTTCTGGGCAGCACATTTCAGGAAAGATGTGAACAAATTGGAGAAAGTCAAGAGAAAAACAATAAAAATGATTAAAGGTCTACAAAACATGGCTATGAGGGAAGATTGAAAAAAAATGGGTTTGTTTAGTCTGGAAAAGAGAAGATTGAGAGGGGACATGATAATCATTTTCAAGTACATAAAAAGTTGTGACAAGGAGGAGGGAGAAGAATTGTTCTTCTTAACCTCTGAGGATATGACAAGAAGCAATAGGCGTGAATTGCAGTAAGGGAAGTTTAGTTTGGACATTAGAAAAAAAACTTCCTAACTCTCAGGGTGGTTAAGCACTGGAATAAATTGCCTAAGGAAGTTGTGAATTCTCCATCACTGGAGATTTTTAAGATCAGGATAGACAATTTCCTGTCAGGAATGGTCTAGAATAGATGATACTTAGTCCTTCCGTGAGTGCAGAGGACTGGACTAGATGACCTTACAAGGTCCCTTCCAGTTCTATAATTCCATGTGACATCTAAATTGAGGTTTAATTGAATTAATTCTGCATTGGGATTTGAAATATGGGGGAAAGAATTAAGACATGTTCCTGATGCTGTACAGGAATGGCTAAATTCTATATGGTTTCAGAGTAGCAGCCGTGTTAGTCTGTATCCACAAAAAGAACAGGAATATGCGGGAGGATCCAGGCACCCAGCCATTCCACTCCAGAGGATTTTTCAAGCAGCAGAAGGTTGGCATTCAATAAGTTTTGATATGTAGTATGGCTACAGTAAGCAATGTGGCCTTGTCCTTCCCTCTTCCCCCACCCCACCCGGGCTACCTTGTCAGTTATCTCACTTTTTTTAATCAATAAAGAAAGAATGAATGGTTTTAATACAATAGTGACTTTATTTCCTTTGCCAACTATGGTTGAAGGGGGGAGGGTGGTTGGTTTACAGAGAATTAAAATCAACAAAGGGGGCGGGTTTGCATCAAGGAGAAACACACACAACTGTCACACTGTAGCCTGGCCAGTCATGAAACTGTTTTGCAAAGTTTATCTCGTGTGCAACATGCCTAGCTTTGCTCTTCTAATTGCTGGAGTGTCTGGCTCTGCAAAATTGGCTGAAAGGTGATTTGCCTCAACCTCCTACCCCGACATAAATGTCTCCCCCTTACTCTCACAGATATTATGGAGCACACAGCAAGCAGCAGTAACAATAGAAATAGGGGTTTCGCTGAGGTCTAACCTGGTCAGCAAACAGTGCCAGTGAGCTTTTAAACATACAAATGCACATTCTACCACCATTCTGCATTTGCTCAGTGTATAGTTGAACTGCTCATTGCTAGTGTCCAGGCTTCCTGTGTATGGCTTCATGAGCCATGGGAGCAAGGGTAGGTGGGTATCCAGGGATAACTATTGGCATTTCAATATCCCCAACAGTAAGTGTCTGATCTGGGAAGTAAGTCCCTTCCTGCATCTGTTCAAACAGCCCAGAGTTCCTGAAGACGCGCGTGTAATGCACCTTTCCCGGCCATCCCATGATGATGATGGTGAAAAGTCCCATGTGATCCACCAGTGCTTGCAACACCATTGAAAAGTACCCCTTGCGATTTACGTACTGGTTGCCATGGTCGTCTGATGCCAAGATGAGGATATGCATTCTGTCTATTGCCCCACCACAGTTAGAGAACCTCATTGCAGCAAAGCCATCCACTATGACCTGCACATTTCCCAGAGTCGCTACCCTTGCTATCAGCAGGTTAGTGGTTGTGTTGGCTACTTGGATCACAGCAGCCCCCACAGTAGATTTGCCCACTCCAAATTGATTCCTGACTGACCAGTAGCAGTCAGGCTTTGCAAGCTTCCACAAGGTGTGATACAGCATGGCCAGAGGGCAGCAGGAGAGTGTTAGAAGGAAGCAAGTTTGCTAGAAGTTGGTTGGAGCACCTGGAGCCAATTAAGGCACCTGGAGCCAATTAGAGCACCTGAGGCCAGTCACATGATAAAATCCCTCCGCTTCAATGAGACGGGGAAAGAGTTGGAGCAGAGAGCAGTTTGGAGGAGTGGGAGCAGAGTGATTTGGTGTTGGAGCAGAATACAGTTTGAAGGAGTTGAAGCAGAGCAGCTTGATGTTGGAGTAGAGAGCAGTTTTAAGGAGTTGAAGCCAAGTGGACTGGTGTTGGAGCAGAGAGCAATTTGAAAGAGTTGAAACAGCGTGTTTGGTGTGGGAGCAGAGAGCAGTTTGGAGGAAGGCAGAGGAGAGTCTGCGGTGCTACGGTGAGCTAAGAAGAGCCAGACCATAGGTAAAGAGACACCTGGTTTGTGCAGAGAGAGGGCAGGAAGCCCCACAAGCTGAAGGGTAGGAGAGGGAAGTAGCCCAGGGGAAGGAATAACTAGTTCAAGTGGTTTACTGCTATCCTCAGGGCCCCTGGGCTGGGACCTGAAGTAGAGGG
Organism: Dermatemys mawii; assembly: GCA_007922305.1. Classification (NCBI taxonomy): domain Eukaryota; kingdom Metazoa; phylum Chordata; order Testudines; family Dermatemydidae; genus Dermatemys; species Dermatemys mawii. The sequence goes on from ML677333.1 coordinate 28,408,001, forward strand.
CGGGTCCAGGTCCCTCCCTCTTCACTCCCCTCCTCTAGGATATTAGTGGGGCAGCTAGTACCCTGTTCAGGGGCAAGAAATGGTGCCCTGAACCCCCCACAAGAAGAGAAAGCGTGAGACCCATCATAATAGTGCTGGCACTTTGCCACAAAGGCTATTGCGATTAGCTTCTCAACTGCCAGGGGCAGATCTCATCTTGGTATTCCTGCACTTCAGGGTGGAGGAAAGCAACTCACAAAGTTCCAGGAAAGTGGCCTCAAGCATGTACCGAAAACCACCCATGACAATGTTTTTGCCCCATCAGGCACTGAGAGTTTAACCCAGAATTCCAATGGGCAGCGGAGACTGCGGGGCCTGTGGGATAGCTACTCATCATTCATAGCTAGCCATGATATTGAGGACACACCCCACTGACTTAATGTGCTTAATGGGTACACACACAATTAACTGTATAAAATTACTTTCTAAAAATCGCTTTCTATAAATTCAACATAATTTTGTAGTGTAGACATACCCTTAGTCTCTTTTGACTCAGCTGGGAGTCTCACTGAAGTGTTTTCTCACCACCCTTACTTTGGATAATCTTCAGTAAGTCTCATCACTTACTGAGAGATTATCCAAAGTAAGGGTTTTGAGAAAACACCTCACGTCTTCAGGATGTGGCCCAGGATGAGCAAATTTGCTATAAAACTACACGCTGTACAGTCTCCAAACTTATCCAACTACTGTGAAAAAGATTTGTTTTACAGCCCTTAACATTAAATGCTTGCGAATAACAGTTCCACACTATTCCTACTTTCAGTTCTATTTTATACACAGTTGGCATGAGTCCAATGTTTTGATATTTGTAAAGACATTAGAAATATGTGATTTTTCAATAGATGTGAAAGCAATAACGTACGGATTCAATATACAATGAACAAGCTAAACCAAATTATCCCTTTCTTCTGCAGCCCCAGTAGAAGCCTTCATTTTGCAAGGGATGTAAATCAGAGCAGAATGTGGCTCCCTAGGTTCAGGCCATGCAGCCAAAATATATGGTGACCACAATAACGAGTGTATCATTCTATAATTGTCTTTAGCTTAGATGTTGTAAAGTCATTGTTCACTTAGTGGGTACAATTTCCAGGTGCACTGAGATCATAGTCAGATCAGAAATGGGAAGGCAAATGTAGCTTGAAGCCACCTATATTCCCTTTGGGGCCCTTCATACAAATTATTAAAACCTGCCCATTTCACCAGCCAGGGATCATGTTCCAGCCTCATCCCCTCTGATCTCCATTATATTCCACTCCTAGAAATCTCCTTTCCTGGCCTTCTATGCTGAGAGTTAATTGGCTTAAAGCCAACACTCCAAATTCCCCTGCACTGGGCAATTCCTCATCGGCCCTTTGGAGCTGGTTTAAAGTCCCTGACTTTAGAAACAGGATTTGGCTCAAAGTGGTTTTTTTAACAGTACATATGCCTAAGAGTGTTTTCCAATGCAACTCATTTTTTTCCCCATTTCTCATGACAGGTCCATAATTCCACCCAACATGGGCTTGAAAAAAATCCAGTTGCTTAGTTTGGACTCATCAGTCAGGAACAGTAAGGATAGTGAGAAGGCTAAATGTGAAGAACATAACAAAGGCAACGTGCACTCAAGAGACAAAAGACTGATTAAACGGAAAGATAACAGCATTGCAGTTAATATATTATAACCTGTGCAAAGAAAGAACACAGCCTTGTCCAGCCTTAACTCTCTCCCTATCTCAAGAGCAGATAATGATTTTTCAGAACAAAATTGAGAAGTGTATGGTCACTGTAGTAACTCACATAATAAGCGCCTGATTTCTTTATCCCAAGGGCACAACAAAGAAACCTAATGCATTTTCCAGGATGACCTTAAAATATTTTCCTTGTCACTTTAACTTGGCTTAAAATATGATAAAGCAATTTTCATGGAGAAAAGAAAAGACTAAAAGCCATGTAATTCAGCTCACAATGGATTTTAAGGGCCTCAATGGAATTAATTACTGAGAACTTGCACATGTAGTAATTAATTTCATGCAATTCAGCACCATCTGCAGATGCATTATTTCCTTTCAAAGCTACTATAATTGATGTAAAACTAAAATTGTTAGGAGCTTTTTAGAAAGCAAAAGCCTCTGCATTTTGTTTATGCCAAAACAATTAGATAAGGAAATTAAATATTATTTGAAAAAAATAAACTTTTTTTTTCTGACTAGAAAATGGCTTCCAGTTGTTGGTAGGGAAACTGCCTGCAAATGACACAGAAATATGATGGATTCGAAACCTCTGTGTGACTTTAAAAACCCTGTTTTCTGTTTTTAGAAATGTTTATGACTTTTTGGATTTTTATCAATCACAGGTTAAGTGTTGTTCATTAGATCATCAATCATTTTACCAGCTCCAAACACAAGGTATTTATTGTCTATGCAGTGGATGAAATGCTGGCCCTCTTGAAATCAGTGGCAAAACTACTCTATATTATTTATATATTATGAAGATATATTAAAGTTGTCTATATTTTGATTTCTCTGTATGTTGCTTGTCTTGGGACAAAGAAACAGGGAACTGAGAACACATGGACTATTTTTCTTGTGTAAGCAGTGTCAGGAATGAGATATATTCTGACATCTGGTGGCGAACTATGGGAATTGCAGTGAGCCTTGCAAAATAAGTCTGGGGCTGATCAATTTGCATAGACACACCCACTGCGCCTAGCCTGAGCCCACAGCAGCCCACATGGCCACTTCGGCTGATGAGGGAGCCCCAGTTTCTATGTTATTGGGGCAGGAATGATAAAGTGATGTTACTGTGATTATGTGAATGAAGGACTATGGACATGTACTTGGCCCGTGTTATGATGGAGAGACTCGCCATCATCTAGGTAGCACTCACTGGGCAAGGGCCATGCGTTTTCAGAACACTGTGAGATTGAGAGAGGTGATGGACAAGCACCTGTACCTTTTGGTGAGGGCTCTGTCTTAGGGCCTCCCAGGCCTATTGCACCCTGCCTCTCTCCACTGTGGAATGTCAGAATTGAATTTTGCTTCCATTAGGAGCCTGGTTCCAGGCTGCTGAGCTGACAATTGCTTTGGGCTCACTGGTGCACCTGCACTAAGGCTCCCCTACTGTATGCTGAAATCACTTAAGAGCTGAAATCACCTAAGAGCTAAAGAAATCACTGAGCACTGTCTTAAGTAGGGGGGACCTGGAAAAAGTGCAGAGTGGCTGGTGCAGCAGAGCAGTCTGTGTGTCGGCTAGCAGGACGGCTAGCGGAGTGACTGGTGCAGCAGAGCTGTCTGTCGACTAGCGGAGGCGTTGGTGCTGCGGGCAGAGTGACCGGCGCGGCAGAGCTGTCTGTCTGTCACCTAGCAGAGGTGTGGGTGCTGCGGGCAGAGTGACCGGCGCGGCAGAGCTGTCTGTCTGTCACCTAGCAGAGCAGCTAGCGGATCAACGGGCAGAGCGGTTCGTAGGACAGCCAGTGGAGCGGAGCTGAGCCGATTGCGGTGAGAGCTGCAGCGGAACCTCACGGAGAGGCGGTGCAGTCGGCCTCGGACCACGTAAGGTGCCCCGTGCCCTACCCTCCATCTCCACCCAGGCTGGAGGTAAGACTCTGCCAATTGACTTTTGAACTCTGCACGGACCAAGGACAGAGACTCTTGGGCTGTTGGACTTTTGGGACTATGGAGTGACTTTTTGGGGTTGTGGAACTCAAGAGCCAAAGGGAAGGCCACGGCCTATTTGCTGGGAGGGGGGCTTCTGGTTCATGGTCTGGTTTATTAACCTTGTTTGTGGTGTTTCCCCGATATAATGCCACATTGTTTCTCCCTGTTATTAAAAGGCTTTGGTACACTCAGACTCTGTGCTTGCGAGAGGGGAAGTATTGTCTCTTACAGACACCCAGAGGGGTGGTATATGGTTGTCCCAGGTCACTGGGTGGGGGCTCGAGCCGGTTTTTGTATTGTGCTTTTTGGAATGGAACCCCTGGATACTGAACCCGGCCCTTGTTGCTGCCAACTCTGATGGGCAGAAGGGTTACACTTGTATTTTGTATCCCGTAGCCACTCTATTTATCTACCCCAGTTCAGGCAAGGCATTCCTATTCTGGAAGCATTCACTTAAGCTGAAAGCAATGGGAACTTAAGCACATGCATTGTCTTAAGACCTTTCCTCAATTCGGACCTTAGAGTCCACGTGTTTTGGAGCAACAAGTACTCTATGTTTGTGCAATGGAGCACCATCAGGGAGCAATGCTTGTTTTCAGAAGAACACTTGTCAGTTATTTGTATAACATTGGTATTTCTAAGCTCCAACAGACAAAGGGTAGGAGAAGCACAGGCAATACAGCTGGCGACTATCTGGGGTACAAAGGCACTGAGACTCATTGGACCCTTCTCCTGATTCTGCAACTGTGCAAGGGACATTTCCACAGTCTACTCTATACTTTTCATCTCATACCACATATCCACTTAACTCTCTAGGCCAGGAGTGGGTAAACTTTTGGGCCCGAGGGCCACACTGGGGTTCAAAATTGTACGGAGGGCCGGGTAAAATTGTACGGTAAAATTGTACGGAGGCTGTGCCTCCCCAAACAGCCTGTAATATCTTACAGAATTCTAGCAAATACTGAACAATAGGCACCGACTCCATGAGTGCTCTGGTGCTGGAACACCAACAGAAAAAAATGGTGAGTGCTGAGCACCTACCAGCCGATCAGCCATTCAGTAGTTGTCAAGAGGCACTGGAGATAAGGGCGGAGCATGGATGGGAAGAGATGGAATGAGGGTGGGGTCTCGGGGGATGGGGCAGAGCAGGGGCAAGAAGAGTCAGAGCGAGAGTAAGGCCTTGTGGGGGCGGGAGGGGCGGCGGAGTGGCGTGGAGCACCCACCTGAAAAAATGAAAGTGGGCGGCTGTAGTCCCTATCCTCAGAGTAGTGCAGCAGGAAACTCTGCTTCTTATGTGAAAATATGTATGAAGGAAGCTATACATGATATATTTAAAATATCCAGTTCACTGGTGAGGGCTAAGAAATGTTGGAATTTGATTGAAAGTTTGAAAGGGTGAACGTGAATGTCATTTAGAGCAGCGCTCTTCAAACTTTTGGCGCTGCGGCCCCTTTTCACACTTCCCCCTCCACTCGCGGCCCCCTAGGGTATGTCTGCCAAAATGCCACAAATAGAAAGCTTCCGCTTTCTTCTGGCGGCATTTCAGCGGGCCAAAAATAGACCGCAACTTCAGCGGTCTCCCGGGAAGGATTGGTGGCGGCTCCAGGGTCTCGTGCATCCCCAGGGGTGCACGCACCCCAGTTTGAAGACCATTGATTTAGAGAGTATGAATAGGACAATAAGGCTTCCAAAAAGGGACATAAAATTACACTCCTAAGAATGTTACAAGAATTGGCTATTTTTGTACTATTTACCACTAGTCTTACAGTCACTGACAAGAAAAGATATAAATGGTCTAGGGGTAGATGAGGAGAGGGAAAGATATTTGTTCATTTTGAAGTCCTGAGATCTTCACAGGTCTGGATTGAGTGACATTTTCCTGTTCCTGCTGTAAGCTTTATCACAATAGGTTATCACTACATTTTCATACCTGATATATTCTCATTGAATATTCCCCTCCCCCCCTTATCATGACAAAGACACAGAGTCAACAAATGAAAGCAGAAAGTAACATGAACTAATGCAGTATCATAAAAATAGCTTCATGCTATGACAACAAAATGGCTCAGGATGTATCCTATGATGATTAAATCAGGAATTGGTAAAACAAGCAAACAAAAATCTCCACACAGATCATTGTTTCTCCAGACAGATTATGATCTTTCAATCCTCCTTGGAGCTGCTCTACATGTACAAGAAACTCAGCCTCATGAAAGTTTTAATTTAAAGGGCTGTAGTTCAATTTTGCTCATCTTTTTTAGAAAAAGAAAAGAAAATATTCAGACTACTGAGCTTTGTCATTTTCTGCTGATCTACTTGAGCGAACAGTTCAAACGTGCATCTGTCTAATGTAAGTTGTATTTTGGTTAACTAAATGTAATATGCAGTAGCTTACTTTGTATTTAGCTCCTCATAGACACTGTTGGCACAATGTTGTGAGTTACCCATTTCAGATGTTAAATAACTGTGTTCCTGACTTTTAAATCAAAGAACATTTCAGGTTACAAAATCTGGGGTTTCATAATCACATATACTGTAGCATGCTGACCTGGATCCTGGGCCACAGGAGGGAATATGCTGTGAGCCTGATACTGGATGGTGGTTTTGAGTCCATTATCACATATCATGCGTGCTTCTGAATCAGTACAAATTTGTCTGAGTAAGGAATGGATAAAACTTGAGTAAACACTGTGTAAGGGTCTTGGGATTTGTCCCTGTTTGTGGTGGTACAGTAGGTAGTAGTATTATAAATAAAGTGATCAAGCCTTTTGAGATCACCCTACACCAATTAAAAGACTGAAGACTATTTCTGAGTCGCCCTACATATTGAGTTAGTCATAAATTGCTAATATAAATTGTCCAGAGTTTCTATTTATTATATCTTTAAAAAAAAAACACTGTCAGAGGTAGAAATCAGAAAACAGAAGGTTTTATAAGTCTAATAAAACATGAACCCACATAAAAAATAAAAAACTGAACATACACTAGCTCATGTACATGAAAAATCCTGGGATTACAGAAAAGGATATGAGTGCATTAATAGTTTTATGCGATTGCACTTAGCACTTTTATATGGTCCTTTAAAATGTACCCCATATGGTGTCATTTTGCTTTGAAAGCTCCAGACATTTGAGCATCTGTAACATATGTGAAAGGCGGTTCTTTCATATCTTCCAAACGAACCGATGCCAAAGAGGATATAGACCAAGTAGATGAAGCTAATTTATACCTGCCACCACCTTCTACCTCTGCTCTTCTCCATTTAAAATTTTACTATCCTACCTCCAGTCAGAAATATATTCCTAGTTCAGCCCAAGAGTGTATCACCAGCCTGGTGTTGCAAACCAAACCTGGTGTAATTGCTACCAGATTATTTGAATACAAATATGCACACATGACAATAGAATCTGTGTTCTCCGTTGGAATACATTCCTACTGTACATTAAATGTCTTTTTTCACCAAGTTCTGAAGCCTCAGATTTTAGAGATGAGAGTTTTCTTCAAGCAATGTATGAGAGCCACACATGAGAGTAGAAAAGAAAATGACTGCTTATCCAAAAAGTGAATTGGGGAGGAGGAGTTGTAGGCAACATCATGGACTGTGGCTCACATGACATTGAACTGAAAAGCATTTTATAACTCTGTTTTAGGCCTGGCATATACCACAGACTAGCAGTGTCATGGTACTGTTCGTTAGTACAAACACGCCAGGCGCTCTCCTAACATAGAAAGAGCATGCCAATCCCTGTCCCAAAGAGCATACAAGCTAAATTAAACTCTTGAAGGAACCAGAGTAAGGCTTAACAGAAGATTTAAAGATAGCCCTAGGCTGAACCATGACTGGGTGTTTCTGATATGTGGTTTAGAAAATAATTCTCCAGGCCAGATCCCAACACTGGGGGGAGCGGTGAGGGAGGGGAGGATGTGTCTTTGTTGAAAGAAAAACAGTGGTAAAAGCAAAGCTTCCATAACTACAGATAGATCTCTATGACTAACCACAAATGTGAGAACTCCAGGAGTGGAACAATTTCCCATATAGTATTTAGTCTGTTGCATTAAGAACTTTGATCCAGACTCTGGCTCCCATTCAAGTAACATATATAAGCCAAAAACAATCACAAAAGTCCAGGAGAGAATTTCCCCAAGCCACAGGGCTAATGATTTAAGCACTCTATACTGCACTCTCTTGACAGGTCCTGTTACAGGTGTTATGCCAAACGTGGTGGCTGAAAGGAGAAGATTGCAGTTGTCAGTGCTATGATGATACTGGCCTGTAGAGCAGCCCATAGCCACCAAGCTAAGTCTGCAGTAAGTTAGAGCAGCCTCAGCGACTATGCCTATTTAGACTCAGAGCAATTTTGTCCCCCGCAACAGCGAAGGATCTGCGTGGCACAAAGGTGGTGTAATGCCACTTTTGCCTTCACACATCATCTTAGGCTACACTCTCTGGTTTGCATCGCTGCAAAGATGCCATACAGAATTTAGAACAGGAGTACTTGCGGCACATTAGAGACTAACAAATTTATTTAAGCATAAGCCTTCATAGGCTACAGCCCACTTCATCGGATGCATACACTGGAACATATAGTAGGAATATATATATATACACACATACAGAGAACATGAAAAGGTGGAAGTTGCCATACCAATTCTAAGAGGCTATTTACTTAAGATGAGCTATTATCAGCAGGAGGAAAAAAAATGTTTGTAGTGATCATCAGGATGGCCCATATCAGACAGTTGACAAGAAGGTGTGAGGATACTTAACATGTGGAAATAGATTCAATTTGTGTAATGATGCCTTCTTGTCAACTGTCTGATATGGGCCATCTTGATTATCACTGTATGTATGTATCTTCCTACTATGTTCCACTTAGGCATCTGGGTGAGGAAGATATGCGAACTTGGGGAGAAGTGCAGTGGAGGCAGTGGATACAGTGGATGCAGCGGCAGTCTGTGCTCTTATTGCCTTTCCTGCAGCTCCAGCAGATGCCTGAGCATATCCATTTCCTCCCCCATTAGCCTCAGCATTGCATCCTGCCTCTTCTCCTTGTGCTCACTGTATAATTTCCTGGCCTCTGTCATTTGTATGCCTCCATGCATTCAGTTGTGCCCTCTCAGTGCGGGAGGACTGCAGAAGCTTGGAAAACATGTAATTGCGAGTGCAGTTTTTTTGGTCTTCTGATATTCAATAACCTCTGGGACGGAGATGGTAGGGTGAGTATAGAAACATTTGCATCTGTGGGGGGGATAAAAAGGGAGAATAGAATTTAAAAAGATACATTTCTGAGAACAAAATGGAGACTTTTTCACAGTGAATCAAGCAATTCACAGCAGACAGCAAATGTGCTTTAGTACAAGGTCACATTTTGCCTTTTATATTGAGCTCCTGCCGGTTTGGTGACACATCACATCCAGCTGGGCAACAGAATTTGGTTTCCAGGCAGCCATGCTAAGCCATAGGGTACGCGGGGTTGGTTTCTTCTGCCTTCATAATATGTGGGAACGGTTTCAAACTGCAGTGTGCTCCTTTCCCATAGCAAGCAATGCTGGTTGGGTTGGCCATTTAAAGGGAAGGGCTGAAGTTTTTGGGTAGAAGTGCAGCTCCAACCTCCCCCCCAGCTCACCGCATGGTGATTCTCTGGGATGATCCCTTCACTCCTCCCCCTCATTGCGTGGCTATTATCAGGGATGATCCCTTTTAGCCAAATGCAAACGGCCAAGCATGAACGGGGTCCTTTGACTGTTCCCTTAAACAAATTCCCCTGTTCAACCAGGTGACCATGAAGGATATCACTCTCCTGAGGCTAACACAGAGAGATAAAGACAGAATGTTGCTTGAATGCAACCAAAACCCAGGACCATTTGTTGCCATGCTTTGTTCTGCAATGATTCCAGGCTACTTGCTATTGGCTTGGCGTGATAAAGTGTACTACCACAGACAATAGAATAAGGTAGCCGTTCCCAGAAACCTTCTGCAAAGGCTTCCAGAGTATCTCCAGGAAAGCTTCATGGAGATGTCCCTGGAGGATTCCCACTTCACCCCCAGACACGGTAACAGACTTTTCCAGTAGCTGTACTGGCTGCGAATTCATCCCAAGTCTTCAGGGCAAATCACACATTAAACACAATTGCTTTTAAACCTTGTAGTGTATTTACAAAGGCGAACTCACCTGAGCTGCCTTCTCCAGCTTCAGAGTCCAGGAACATACCTTGAGAGGGTTTTGGCTGCAAGGTGATGAAAAGGCCCTGGCTGCCAGGGAGAATGGATCCCCCACTTGCCTGCTGTGCATTCTCCTCCTCCTACTCATCCTTCTCTTCCTCATCCACAAAATCCTTCTCCCTGTTGTGAGACTCCCCCCTTGCAGGTGTCCAAGGAATGGTGGGGTAGTGTTAGGGTTGCCCCCAGAATTACATGCAGCTGATCATAAAAGTGGCACGTATGGGGCTCTGACTCAGAGCAACCATTTGCTTCCTTTGTCTTTTGGGAGGCTTGCCTGAGATCCTTAACTTTCACGTGGCACTGTTTTGTGTCGCTGTTGTAGTCTCTCTCCAACATGCTCTGTGCGAGTTTGGCATATATATTAGCATTTCTTCTTTTTGATCAGCGTTCGGCTTGCACAGATTCTTCTCCGCATACAGCAATCAGATCCAGTGTCTCCCATTGTGTCCATGCTGGAGTTCATTTGTGATTCTGGGACTGCATGGTCACCTGTGCTACTGAGCGTGCCACACTGACCAAACAGGAAATGAAATTCAAAATTTCCTGGGGCTTTTCCTGTGTACCTGGCTAGTGCATCTGAGTTGAAAGTACTGTCCAGAGTGATCTCATTGGAGCACTCTGGGATAGCTCCCAGAGGCCAATACCGTCTAACAGCGTCTACACTACCCCAAATTCGACCCAGCAAGGTCGATTTTAGTGCTACTCCCCTCACCGGGGCAGAATACAGCAGTCTATTTTAAGAGCCCTCTAGGTCGGCAGAATGAGATTGGTTGTGTAGGTTCATTGATTATATAATCAACCTAACACTGCTAAATTCGACCTAACCTCATAGTGTAGACCAGGGCTAAGGATTGAACATGGACTCTGTGATATGATGTGTGAAAAAATAATGCAGTAGGCCTGAACTACCTTGGCTCATGGTCATGGCTTTGAATTCCATTAAGACAATTGCCAGGTTCTCTTAACAGCTGCAACATTTTGTGATTTGAAAAAGTAAAACATCTGTCTATTTCATAAGACTATCAAAATGGTTAGTACCAGTTAGATGTCAAGAACTGAAATAAGTTGTACATTTGTAACACTGAAAGTAATTAACCATTAGGCTTGCTCATGAAGGGGTGTGGAAAATTCTCTAGCAACTGGAGTCTTTCAATGAAACCTGGGTGTTTTTCTAAAATATATGCTCTAGTTCCACTACAAGTTACTGAGGTAGGTGCAGGAACAAGTGGGTGACATTCTCTGGCCTGTGGTATACAGGAGATCAGATTAGATCAGTGGTAGAGTGACCAGATGTCCCCTTTTTTATAGGGACAGTCCAGTTTTTTGGGACTTTTTCTTATATAGGTGCCTGTTACCACCCCCCGCAATCCCCTGTCCCATTTTTTCACAGTTGGTAGCTGGTCACCCTAATCAGTGGTCTGCAAAGTATGGAGTATGCCCCCTAGGGGGTCACAGAGGAGCATTCGGGAGGGGGTAGGGTGGGGGGGAGGGAGTGGCAGGGCCCAGACCATCCCCTACAAAGGGCAAGGAGGGAGCACTACCCAGATCTGCTCTGACCCCAGCTCCACTCTGGTTCTACCCGCAGCCCGAACCACGGCCCTACTCCCAACCCTTGCTCCTGACCATGGTGCCTTGGGGGCACGGACTAGGGAAGTTGAGTGTGGGGGGAGGTGCTGAGAAAAAATTTGGGGACCACTGGATTAGATGAACATAATGGCCCCTTCTAGACTTAAAATGCAAGAATTTTATGGAAATAAATGACTGATACCTTTAATGTTATAAATCAGAGATTTACAATATATACAAATGTAAGTGAGGCCCGCAGAATCTCTTCTCAAATGATTTCTTCTGGGAAGTAAGGAGAACTGCTGGACACATCATGGCCAATCATAATGAAACTAGAGATGGGTGAATTGGTTTGGCTAAAATAAGAATCAACTCAAAACATTTACCCAAAATTTTGGATTTGTAAAAGTGTTGAAGCCCTTATTTTTAAAATGTATTTTTCATTTTTGTGACAATTCTCTTCTTCATGCTTCTGGATAGAAGTGGGATTGCTGTAATTCTGTGGAAAAGGCTGGTTATCTCTGAGCTTGAAATAAGATGCAATTAGGGAGCTCCCAAACATCATATAAGAAATGGTTCCAAAATAAAGCCACTCCGTTTCCAACATAAAGATTAGATTATGCATTGGAGGCACAGGACATGATTGGGGATGGCGGAGAACCTCTGTAAATGAAAGGGGTTGCCCAATCCCTCCCAAAGCTGTAAGGAGAACAAATGACATGAGCTTGGACCTTCCGTTACAATGGTGCAGCAGGCTCTCCTCTCAGAGGCTACTGCCAGCCAGCTCCAAAGAGGACGTGGGCCCATGTCCCTACCTCTTCCTTAGCCCCTTCTCTTTATTTAAGGTACAAAACACCCCTGAGAGGGAGCAGCCCCCCAATTAAACATATTAGCAAGCAGTCCCAAATTGGGATGGGGGCACAGATGGCATGTAGGAATATAGACTGTGTCTGAGGCCTCATAGGGTAGAAAAAATCCCTCTGCCTGGTACCTCCACAAAGGTCAGTCACAATCTGCCTCTCATTCTAGAACCTCGGGAAGCTAGAATAGTTTGGGTTAAACGAGGATCTGGTCACAATATGCGCCACATCCTGCAGTCTTTATGCAAGCCCTGTTCAAGTCAGTGGGAACTTTGGTTATATAAGGATGACGAGACAGTCTCTAGGTTTGGATTAAGTTCCATGCAAACTTTCTGGTGCTTATTTGGACCAAACCCATCCTTTGAGCCTTTTGAGATTCACCTCCCGCCCCCCCAGTTAAAGCAGGAAATTTGTCTAGAGTGTATTTTAAAAATAAAATAAGGACACTAACAGAAACCTATTATTAATCGAGCAATAATATTTTCAGCACATTTGTTAGGTGCTTATTGTGCTGTTTAATGGTGGAATTTCCTGTAAATCAGAACATTTGAAATCAATATGTGGCAAAAGAATGGATGGCATTATTGGAAAACCACTAGCTTAAATAATTGTCCTCTTTAACAGCTTTTTTTGAATCCAAGGCCTCGTCTCAGCCCATGCTCCTTTTCATATTTATGCAAATCACATGGGACTGGGTCCTAATCTTGCAGGTGGCACTTCTGGTGTGTACGGTAGGTGAGAAGTAATAAAAAAAGGATTCAGAGACATCTTTCTTCATATGCTGTCTGCAATACTGCACTTAAGCACCTGACAATGAATAAAACTGTCAGTCTCCCCCCTCACTAATACAGGTTGATACCTTAAGTCCAGCATTCCCGCAGAGCAGTATAGATGGAAAGTAACCAAAAGAAGAAGAAAACAGCATTTTTTGTACCTCAGGCACTCAAGATATGTGACTTACTGGCCTTTCTACTTTTTCAGAGGTAGGCTATATGTGCTTTTTTTACCTTTTCACACCAGCCAGCCACTGGATAAATGCCAAGTAAAGCATGATCTGGTTTCTAATCAGTGGACAGGCTAGTTCATGAACTCAGTCAGCCAAACAGAGAAAGCAATTTTTACTTCTATAATCCCAAAGTTGTGCTTACGACAACAGACAGTATATTGATTCAAGTCTGAGATTTTCTCTGTACATCAAGTACAGATACTGCTTGTTTCACATTTAACCTTTCTTGATTGAATTAAAGAGTAAATAGTGATGTGGTTAATGTAGATTAGAATAATTTTATAAGCCTCTTCTAGTGTTTAATAATCTATCATAGAATACAGTTTAGATAGTTGGAGTTCATAGGAACTTTTAGCTATCTAGCTGACATAGGGTGAGTTGTCTCATAAATACAGTGGCAAGTGCATTGGGGTTTCTTTACACTAAGCACGCATACTTTGAGAATATTCTCTCTATCATGCAGCATTGTGAAAAAGTTCTGTCATTTCCACATGTACTATATATACATTTTTCAAATGTTTAAAGGGTTAAATCAAGATTTCCCAGTTAATTATTAAAATATTATTAACAATAAAAATAAACTGTCAGGTATTTTTTGGAAGGTCTGGCAAGCTTTCTGAATCAGCCAATCAGATTAGTTACACCTTGGAAGAAAGAAGGGCCTAGTAGTTAAAGTACAAGATGGGCAGTTAGGAGACCTGAGTTTTATTTGTGGGTCTGCTGTTTCTTGCTGCATGACCTTGGGCAAGTCATTTAATATTCCTGTGCTTCAGTCTTCCCAGGTGTAAAATGGTGTTAGTGGTATTTACCTTGCAGACTTATTTGGCTTAATTAGTTAATGTTTGAAAAGTGCTTCGAGATCCACAGGTGAAAGCTGTGATAGTATTTTGCACTGCTATCTGCTGTTATCTACCTAATTTGTTTTTAGCAGAATCACAAAGATGCAAGAGAAAGATGGATGCAGATACATGTCTGTGTAACAAGCAGTCTGCTCTCTTGGGAGCAAGTTAACATTCTTTCCTGAGAGGACTGATCTGCTCATAGATTAGATAATCAAACACAGATACACATTATGCTGGCAAGGTGTTTTAAAGGAGAACCTTGACTTAAAATAAAGATACATCTTGGTCAGCCTGCAAATGTCAGGCTCACATGTGGAGGGACTGATAAAATTGAGGTTTAAAAGTAATGGCATTTTTAAAAATAGTAAGAGGGAAAATACAATGGGCCACATTCTGATCTCAGTTACACTGGTGTAACTGTACTCAGAACAAGCTGGTTAGCACAGGAGGACCTTTAGCTTTCACACTAAAGCACATTTCACAGATAGATTCTTTGGATTTACACCACTGGATTTGAGATCAGAATCCTGCCCTTACAGAGCAGCTACTTGGATTCTGTCCTTGAAAGACTGTTAATACTTTCCATAATGGTGCGGTAATAAGACTACAGCTATTCTTTTGCCTACAGTTAATAGTTTTCTGTGGGTGAAAGCTGGAAGTATAGACAAACACCCAAACAAAATATTTTAAAATATGATCATAAAAACACCTTCATCAATTTCCTCACATCAACCTTTTTTTGTAGTATTCATAATGTAGCTGTCATAATGAGAGAGGCTGGAATTCTCCGATACTTTGGTGTGTGTGCTATTGTGCCAATCACTATGGTATCTGAGCCCCTCTAAAATAAAAACAATGAAATCCTTAGTCCCTGATGTGGACAAATTGTTTTCTGTATTTCCTTTGTATCATGGTGAGCTGAAGCATTATTTCTTTCTAAAGAGAAGTTTCAGTGCACTTGTGGCAATTCCTATTTGCTCCCAAGGTGTGTTTGGTCCTGTATTCTTTCTGAGGAAAATCTCCCACCGAAGCCAATGGACTTTTGCCTGAGTAAACACTGTAGGAGGAGAGAGAAAGTTGTTAATGCAGGCCTGGAGCTGTCCTGACTTCAAGGTGCTTCAACAGCATGGCAATGGATTTGAGCTGTTCTGTCTTTGCTCTCTACACAACACTCAGAATCAACACTAAGAAGAAGCTACGCTTAGATACAGGTGAGTTCCAAATAACCATGTTACTAACTATATAAGGACATAGAAGGCCTTGAAGCATATATACACCACTGCTCCTTTAGGATCTGGTGGCTTCTGTGAAAGAAGACAGGCAGGACCAATAGCAGGATCCCAAATTATTTAAAAGGCTATTACTCAATTCCTATACACTACAGGAACCAAAATAAGAACCTAAAAAAAATACAGGCCAGTTGTATCATGCCCTTATTTCACAGCAGTGAAATGTGCTTTAATTTGGAAGCCAAGGGTCCCATGTTCATCTTCTGGCTGTTTGAACCTGTAGAGTATTACACACGTATCCATTAGATACTAATCCCTGATGTGCTATACAGCCTAGGTCTACATTGTGACGGAGTTAGACCAGAAGGGTATAGGAGAGTGCTGAAAGGCAGGTATATCAACCTCAGGATGTGCAGGTCCCTGTTCCCTGGATAGCCAAACAAAGACTACTCCAGGCCAATCAGGAACCTTCTAGAAAGGAGTAGAAACAGCTAGCCTGATTGGGACACCTGAAGCCAATCAGGGACTGGCTGAAACCAATTAAAAACCTTCCAGTTAGTCAGGTGGGGTGTGAGTGTCAGGAGCTGTGGAAGAAAGTTATGCTGTTGTCCACCACATATCATACAGAAGGAAGGAGGCCTTGAGGTAAGGGTGAAGTGGAGTTTGAAGAAGCAGGGACTGCTGTGGGGAAGTAGCCCAGGGAATTGTATTGTGTTTTGTGGATAAAAGTTCAGCCATCTTAGCTGATATTATTAGGGTCCCTGGGCTGGAGCCCGGAGTAGAGGGCGGGCCTGGGCGCCCCCCTTTTTCCTCCTTTCATACTGGCCTGTGATGAAGGTAACTCACTAGGCGATGACTCTTGCCAATTATACTGAGAAAGGGAGGTCACTCTGGTGCCTAGATGAGTTTCTGAGGCCCCTAAATCTGCCAGGAAGCGCAGGACCCACAAGTACAAACTTGGAGCTTTGTCACAACATAAATAGTTAGATGTTTAATGTGCTTGGTACTCTTCATTTCAGCTCCTGAAATAATCTCCCAGGGAGCAGTCAAGACCTGAGCCCTGCTCAAAGGGGCAAGTTGTGTGTCACCATGCAGGTGCAGGGGTGTAAGCAAGAAGTTTCCTTGCTTCCTTCCCCCACTTGTAAGCTTGTGCAAGGGATGCACCCAACAGTAGTATCAGCTCTCTCTCTGTCTGAGGAGTTCAGGGATTATGTGAGCTTCTCATAGAGTTGCTACTACGGGGGCAGTTTTTAGACAAGACCATTGGTCCATGTCTCCACCCTCAACTTGCTCAGGCTCCATATGTCATGTAACATACCAAATATTGGATCTGTTTAAGTAAAAGGTTCTGGGAGACCTTGTCTCTGCTCAACATTCTAATGGATGACATCTTTTCGGCTTTCAATTGACAATAGTCTGTGTTGGCGAATGGCTTTGAGATGACTGGAGGGGAGCTTTGAATAGGGTTGTGTGGGAGAGGAAGTCTATTAGTTCTGCTTTCCGAGAGGTAGGTACTATTGGGAGAGGGGCAGATATCTCCTATTGGGAAGACTGGACCCAAAGGGTGAGAAGAAAATGAGCACAGGAATAATGAGAGACACAGTGATCTGAGAGGGGACACGGTACAAGGAGATGACAGAGCACGTGGACAACAGGGGACAAAAAAACAGTGGGAGAAGACACATGGAATGCTACATTCACAAGTGCAAGAACTGGCATTGCCACACACACACACATGTAGATGCATATCCATGTTGACACCAGTGTTGCCGTTAGTACTGATAAAAAGATTTATGTACAAATGGTAAGTACACCATTACGGAACTGCTTATACGAGCAAAACTATAACTATGTTGTATTTATAAGTAAAAGTGCAAGTGGAAGTACAGTACTTTCAACTCCTTTTTCCCTGGAGTTGTCTAGTCAATATATGGACAGCTAACTAAACAATATAAACATATAGAGGACGAGAAAGAAAGAGCAACAGTGACATTATATTCATGTTCACATATAACCATAACTGAGGAGGAAATTTATACATTTCATTTTCATTATATGTGTACAACAATATTATGTAAAGATAGCATAGCATTCCATGAGAAGGGCATTTATTTTAATAACAGCATCATCTTCACCATATCATCCTGAAGACTGTTCCTTCTTGGCAGAGGCTCCCAGCTGCTGCTTGGCTGGATTGGGGAGTGAGCCCCTCCAGGGCTGTTTGCAGTGACCAATAGAAGTGAAGGGGATGGAGTCACCTTCCTCCCTTGATAGGGCAATAGCAGGACCAAGGGAAAACATCTTTGGCAACTAGAACTGAGGGTTTGAAGCTCCCAAGCTGGGACAGTGGGCTCTGGGGCCAGCCAAAATCTGGGACAGATGGGAGGGATGCAGTTGTTTCAAAAAAACTATTTTGAAAAAGTACTTGGAGATAAAAAGCAATGGATATACTTTAAGTATCTTTAAAAAGTATTTAAATATAAGTAATAAATACACAATATTTAAAGGACTTAAGTAATGGTATGTAGAGTGCTTTAAAATGCTTACATCCTAGCATAAATGTACTTAAGTGAATGTGAACACTGGCAGATGCCAGTGATATAATTAAGCTTCTTGCCCCCCACACCTTTTGGATTTAAAAAAGAAGAACAGAGCTTACATTTTGTTCATCTATAGCCTCAGCCCCACTCTGCGCTCCATACCAGCTGTGGAGTGGTGCTAATGCACCAAGGGGAGCAATCTGATTTCCATTTACTTTAATGAATCAGGGCACCTGTGTGCAAGAAGCAACAACAATGGTAAATGTACCTGTTTCTCCTGCAGTCTGTCCATATAGTGATTTATCTCTTAAAAGCTACAGTCTAGTTCTCCCTATAAGAAAAGAAATGCAACCATTTAACGAGGAGAAATGACTACCTCTCCTCTTGTTCCAAACACTGAGAAGCAACTTAAAGTAAATCTGCCACTTCACAGGGGGTAAATTGTAAAGAAGGCAGGAATGGTACAATAAGTACATGTTTGCATTACAGATCATTGACACATGCTTACTGTAATATCATAGTGTTCTAAGTATAGGGAAAACTCAGGTAAATTCACTGTGGTAGCTGTGGAAATTGTTGAATTTTCCATGGTAACTACTAGAGCTGAGCTGGAAATGTTTTTCCATCCCTGAGAATTTTTGAAATTTTGAAAAATATTCCCAGCCCAAATCTTGAAAAAAAATGCACATTGAAAATCCCCCCTGAGAAAAGAAATCAAATCGCTTGAATGAAGCATTTTGTTTTGATAATTTTGAAATGATTTATTTTGATTTTGACCTTTTTAATTGTTAACCATTTTTTTTACTATACATTAACTTACACTTCTAAGTGAGAAGTCATTTTGACTTGAAAAATGGATTTTTTTTTCATTCAGAAAATGTCAAATCTCACTGTTTAATCAATTTGAAAAACTTTTTTTTTTTTTCACATTTTCTTTGGAAATTTGCTAGCACCAACCATTTCCGGGGAACAATTGCAGTTTCAACAAACTGGCATTTTGTGATTGGAAAACAAAAAGTTTCCTGTAAAATTTTCCGATCAGCTCTAGTCACTACTGTAGCTGATTGTTTAGTAATATTTGAATGGTGCCATTTTCAATTTTGCACTGATCAGCCTCAGTTATATTAGTTAATTACTTAAATCCTGTCTTATGTACAGTAGTAGCCTTCTTTATACAATATCTAACAAAGATTGTTCAAAACAAATCACCCTCAATCTGTTTTAATCCCCTCCCACAAATTGATGAGACTTCCACCAAATCATACCTTTGTACAAACATAGCGGTCATTCTGTGCACCTGGATGTTGGAGGGAATTATAGATATAAACTTCAGGACCACACACCCAACTTGGCACATAGTTGGTGGAAGGGTGATGACCTTAGCCATGGCATTTTAACTTTAGGTTTCCCAAGTGTGGGAAGGTATAGAACCAGCTCCTACCTCTCTGTTCCTCCACTCCTCAGCACAGGGCAGGCTTATCAAAGATGGGAGGTGTGTTTTGGAAGTGAACATGTGGGGAGGAGGGAAGCAGATATTATCAGAGCCTGCTGTGCTCCTGTTATATTCAGTTGGCAGAGGGAGCTGTTGGGACTGTTTCTGGTGGACACATCTCAGAGCAGCTCTGTGGCTGTTCTAATTTGCACCCAGGACCAGAGCCAGGGCCATGCCCAGAATCCGGGAAACCAAGCTAGTCCCTGACAGATTCCCATAAGAACAGTTATACTGGGTCAGACCAATGGTTCAGCCAGACCAATAGCTTATATTTTGACCAATGCCAGACGCTTCAAAAGGAATAAATCTCTGCTGTAATGTACAAAACTGGGAAGCAGGAGAGAATCTGGCCTAGAATGTTCAACCAACAACTTTCCCTGTATCTAAGGCTAGATTTAAAGGTTTGTATTCATTCTGTGTTTTAAAAAAAGTATCTTCAGTCATTTTCAAGGGAGCTGCACAGATAATGCCACAAAACAATCTTGGGTACTACACCTGGGAATCCAGGAGCAGCTGAAGATCAGAAAGGGGATTCCCCTGTGTGCAAACATTGTTAACAAAAGACGGGTATGCCCCCTCAAACAAGGGAACAGATAATTGCCGTAATGTTCGCTAGCTATTTCTTCCCCAATCTCCCATCATCACTTTCGTCAGGTGTAGACTGTTTCATTCAGTTTCTTCCTCTCAAAGCTCTTTTCTTTGTCCTGAAAGTAAATACATGCGTTCACTGTGGTTTGAGGACAGGGTGACATAGGGACGAGTCTCTTCAGGATATTTTTGACACTGCAGCTCAGTACATCTCATCTCTTTCCATCCCCACCCATCATCCTTGCATATACTGTGAACAGAACAGATGTTAGGTGAGAACTTTCCAGAACCCTTTAGACAGAGGGCAACTGTTCAAAATCACTGTCTATAAGTTCTCTGAGAGAAAATGACAATTTGATCATTTTAGAGTGATATTTTTGGCCATTCCAACAAGTTCTGCAGATGCAGTAATTCAGCAATACTCTAGTATTACTCCAGCTGTAACTAAACCATACCATCATTATGCATGCAGTGATTTAGAAATCAGCTCCCGTGGCTGCATTTGATATTCAGTGGCTGAACTATGGCACTTACTTTCATTACTCACAGCAGGTTGTTTTGGAAATATGTCCTATCAAGCTATAAATTATGTAACTGCTGTTTTAAATGTATGGAACGACAATGCAGGAAGTTTTCAATTAAAATAAGTTTATATTCTCTTTAGATAAAATATGAATGAGTTTCATTGCATCACAGTCTTTGGTTGACTAAAAGATTAAAACGGTATTATATAGTATATGGAACAACTGCATGATTCAGAGACCATATTCAGCTGTCACTTTGACTGATGCATTTCCCCAAGCTATTTTAATGATAATTTCATTGTGAAAGTAAAGATCCCAGATTTAGCCCCTTGTGAATTATCCAGTTTCTCCAGTGTGACTTACAGGTTTTGTTTTTTGCAAGATGGAATTTTGAGCAATCTTCTCTGTGTGCAGAGTTCTGGGATCCTAGTGTTAAAACATGGGATGGAGATTTTGGCCAACATTTTCTCAAGCCTCTTTTAGCAGCTTGCCAATTTATGTTCAATGTCCCCTGACATTTCCATTTACCATAATGATTATAAATATGTCTGCTGGATGTGTATGCAGAGTATTCTTTGCTCCCAAGCTTTATTGACTAAACCCTCCCAGAAACCAGAAGTGTATCTCACCAGGCTATCCCTGCAAGTTAAATTTCAAGTGAATAAATGCATAAATAACTCAATAAAAATAAACGTCCTATGTTTCCTGAGCTATTGCTTTTCACAGGCTCTTGAGACTCTACTTTTGTATTGCTTCTCGTTTCCTTCCCTCCAGAAATAAGTATTGGCACAATCAAATTCTTCAAAGACATGGCCAAAGGCCACCAGTCAATGGTGCCAGTCAATGGTGCCAGGCAGCTAAACAGATGATTGGAACACATGATGGTCACTGGGGGGCCTGTCTAAACTGGCACTTTACAGCGCTGCAACTTTCTCACTCAGGGGTGCAGCAAGTTTCAGCAAAGTTATGACTTTCAGGGAGAAGATGACATCAGCAGAAAATCAGAATGAGTTAATAGTAGTCAAAGGGGAAGGAGGAATGAGAAAGGGTTTACACATTTAACAAGGGGTAAAGAAACACTAATATGTGCCTTAATACATCCAGGAAGGAGATGAAATCAATGAGCTATAAATTGTCTTTTTAATGCAGGTCTTTAATAAGAAAAATAAAGGAAAGGGTCATGGGTACTGCTCAACAATACCTGCAGGGTTTAGGTTGTGTGGGTTAGATGAACAGACACACACACACGGGGTTCTTTTAGAAAACTAAATCCAACTGCTTTAACGTGTATTTGTCTGCTGAAGCATGTGAGTCTTCAAGAGGAATCCCACCATCCGCTGCCAACAGGATCAACCAGCCACCTACTCTTGCTGCCTGAACACTCCATACCTCATTTTGGTTGTCTCCTTGCAGCCTAACGATATACTAGGCAGGATGCCCCATAGACTAGTACTCTGTATAGTTGCTACTAGCTACTGTGAAAGGTACTACTAGCTACCGTGAAAAAGTTCATACTCCTGCTTTCGATTAAGAGCCTTTTCAAGTAATAGTATGGGTATTTTCCCCACTCATACAGTTCTAGGAGCTGGAAGCAAGTCAGGCAGCTTCCTCCTGTGAATGTCTTGCACAGATTTGGGGAGCTATTGTCCATAAGGCATGTAGATATGAAAATGATGGGCGCCAGTATAAGAACCTGGACAGACAGACACAGAAGAAGTCTCTGCAGAAGGTGGGAAGAGCTGCCTCTTGATGAACTTTGAGTATGGGGAAACTCAGCTGCAGAAGGGAGCTGTAATGGCCTCAGTTTTCCTCAGAGATATACAAGATAACATTGGGGGTTGCTGCTAGCTTGGCTTTTCTTCAGGACACTTTGATTAGCACTTTCTATAGGGGAGTCAGACTTCATAAAGGTTTACTAACTAGAGGGACCTGAGTCCATTTCATATACAGTGGTGCAATTTCTCCCTGTTGCTGTATCTCTGCATTAGCAGGACCAGTGATACTATTACCATTTTGTCAGTCACGGTCAGAAAAGCCTGATCCCACTAGGTGCTGAGTGCCCTGAATTCCCATTGAGAAGTAAAGGTGCTCAACATCTCACTAAGCCTTAAGGGCCTGATTTTTAAAAAATATTTATGTTTCTAGTGGAGTAGGATTTTCAAAAGTACTTAGGTTTCAAACTCCTATTGAAATCAACATGAGCTAGATGCCAGAATACCTTTGAGGATCTAGGCCTAGGTACTTATCTGCATCTTTAGGCACCTAATAAATTTTAAAAATCTGCCCTAAGCACCTTGGCAATTTGGCCTACAATGAGGCATTTCAGTGATCTGCCATCATAAGGAGGGGTGTAGGTGGTTAAAACTATATCAAGTGGATTAGCTCATGGCTTTTCAAACAAAGTACCAGTGACAGATAAATTAAGAGGAGATGAAGTCCACAGAACTTAGTTATCCTGCATGGGGTGTGAATAGAACATTGATGGCATTAGAATATTTGAGGCTCCTAGTGAATTTATTTTTGTGGTCTTCAGCCACCTAATCTCTCTTCCATCAATCTCTTTTCTTAAATCTGTACCATACTTTCTTCATAGTAGGGAAGCTTATGTATTGAGTGTGTCTCTTCTTTTCCTTGGCCCCAGCTGTCTAATAAACTGCCCACTGTTCTTTACTCTGCTAGCTCAGCAGAGGCTACAGTAAGTTCAGCTGTCAAGGGCTTTAAATATAAGTCAGCTCCATATCCATAAACTGTTACTTTCAGAGGTTTCAAAAGAGCACATTGGTAAGGAATAAGTTTGATCTGGAGTATTTAAATTCAGGAAGGTGAATTGAACTGATGTAACTTTCGTTCAAGGATACCTGTTCCTGACTCTTTATTACAAATGTACTGCCGAGTCTGGGTTGTTTTTGTTTGTTTTACACAGAATGCCTGCTGACCTAAAATAGTTGCCTTTTCCTTTGTAATGAGATAATGTGCATTCTTCATTAAGACCAGATTTTTCTATTTGTTTTCTGAAGGATGGAGTCCCAACAGTTTCTGAGTGCCGAGGTAAATGCATCCCAACAAAGGCCACAGGCACTTTGCCTGTGGCACTCATTTTAATACCAACTTTCTGCGGCACTGCACAGTGTGTTTAATGACCCTTGAAAATTTCACTATTCTGTCTAATTAGTGTCTCTCCTGGGAGGAAGCGGCGGCAGTGGGGAAAAATTGTACATCTTGTAGATCTTGTACATCTTTGGTTGTACTATTGATTAAGCCCGTCATTGCAGAAACAGAAAACAGAACTGACATGAAAAAAAGATTTTTTTTTCTTAAAGAATGGAAGGTCAATTGATATTAAATTTGTTTCCAGTAACCTCCTTCTCCTCCCCCCTTTACTAACAATACGTTGCAATGTTGTTCTGACAATTAATATAAAGGACTCTTTTCCTTTAAATGAGAGACTGGTTCTCCCCCAGAGTGATAATATTTTCCTTTTTTAAAAAAAGGCTCATCACCGTGTCTATGTATTTCATGACTCTCTGTAGTCACCATGAAAATCTATGCAATTGTGCTTTTGAAAATAAATGTTACCATGCTATTGGCAGTACAGTATTTACTGTACTTAGTAGGGGGAATTACACAGATACATCCTTGTAACTGTTACCAGGCTTATGTTGCGCCAATTCTACACTGTTCAAGTCAATGGTAGTTTTCTCATTGATGTTAATGGGAGTAGGCGCAGGTCCCTTAGGAGTGAAGTAGTTGTACTGTTAAGCACTTGAGGATCCAGTTCTTTGCTCCTAGCACATAAGCAGTTATTTAAGTAGATTGAAGCAGGATGAGGAGTTCTCTCTGAACAAGCCCAGGAGGAGAGCTGCAGGGGAGGACTGCTTACCTAAGCCAGGGAGAGGAGCTGTCCACTGTTTTTTGCAGAGGAGGATGAGAAGAAGCTGTGCTCCTCTTCCATTCATCTAGCTCCTTCGTTCAAGGGAATACATTATAATATTCTTTGTACTATTCCTTTCTAATCTCAAAGCCTAATTTCTGGGAGCTGATAAATATTATACATTAGTCTTGCCTGTATTTTGCAGAAATAATCATCTCAATTTGCTTTTGCAAGGTGAGTGGACACCATCTGTCCGGAAGGAGTATTCTAGTCAAAGCAGTGAGGTTCCATCTTTTCTCTTGCATGCAAAATCATAGTGTGGAATTTCATCTCTCATGACATTCAGATATCTCTAGCCAGGAGTTCTGGAACAATATAGTGGTGGTGCTGAGAGCCACTGAACCAAACTGTATATGGTGGGAACCACTTCAAGCCAGCGGGTTTCAGCACCTATGTCTGCAGCAAATTTTTCTGTTTCTTAGAAATGCAAAATAATGACATGGAAAAGGCAATGAATCACATGATTTGAAGAGCATAATATTTCTTACACATCATAATAACACATTCTGATTTGTGCAACCTTTTAAGCCAATCCAATTTTTCTTTCACTTGAAACACTATCGGCTCCTTCCAAAATACTTACAGCAGCTCTTAAAATTCTCTTTTTATGTTCTGATTTCCATTTTGAAACATCTTTCTTAGGAGAAGACTGGTTATGAAGCTGGATGAAGAAACTCAGTAGTACTATCATCTGATTATCCAAGCCCAATTCAGCTGCTAGAGGAATACCTCACCCTCCCTGATTAGAGATAACAGCTGGTTCAGCCTCAATGGACCCACCCTGTTATCTTTAACCTGGTTCTTGCCTACCTATTTATATCTGCTCCTGGATACTTCCACTGCATGCATCCGATGAAGTGGGTGTTAGCCCACGAAAGCTTATGCTCTAATACTTTAGTTAGTCTTTAAGGTGCCACAGGACTCTTTGTCACTTCGCCAAGCCCAGTGGTGGCAGCAGTGTTATGAGGCCTGTTCCTATCCATTCCACTATTGCCACTAAACAAATGGTCTGTCTAGGATCACAGTCACCAGTGTCTCCTAGGGAAAGAGAATCAATTGATCACATATATTATTCTTGGAACTCAATCCGAAATGGACAATTTGCTTCTGATTGTGCAGAACACTGTAACTGTAGGCAAGGAAATGCATAAGTTGCAACTAACTCATGGCAGACAGCAAACTGGATGGACCAAGGCAATACTTCCTGATGAGATTTGTTTTTTAAAAATTGGAGAAAAAACTGACTTAATCTAGAGGTTCCTTTTCAACACCAATTTAATATTCGTTCAATAATAGTAAATCAGACTGGAAACAAGATGTACATTTTTAACAGTGAGAATAATTAACCATTGTTATAACTTATGAAGAGTTGTGGTGGATTCTCCATCATTAAAAAATTTTAAATCCTAGGATGATTTTCTAAAAGATATGATCTGGGAATTACTTTGGGGAAGTTCTCTGGCCTTTGTTACACAGGAGGTCAGACCAGATGATCGTAATGTTCCCTTCTGGCCTTGGATCTTCTGAATCTATTGTTGAAATATATTGATTAAATATCAGGTTGTATCAATTACTCCTCAAACAAGTCTGAGCTAGTGAACCACTAATAATGCATAGGAAACAAAGACAGAGAATGACCTCAAGCTAAAATTAGATAGTACTAGATCCGGAAAGACTTCAGTCTCATTTACATACTGAGTAAATAACACTGTATACTTAACACCATGTGACAGCTTTGCAGAGAATACTCATGTATACACCAACTACATGTGGACCTGCCAATCCACATTGCACCATGCTACACAGTATATCTAATATCTGTGTATATGCTTGTGTTTAACATTCTGGCACCACATACCGCTAAAGAGGCTTAGGTGAAATTGCTTTCGTTGATGTACTTGCAGAAGACCCAATGAACTCCAATGGAAATTCCAGTCCCCTCTGTCATGGCATCTACAGCACAGAGGCCCAGCTTTATGATTATCTGTGTATATTCTTAAGAAGAAGGATACTTCAATATGTAGCTGTGTCCTTATGTGGCAATGCTATTCCCAAGATTCATCTAGTTGAGAAGTAATTAACAGAACCCAAGATTATATAATTGGATTCTTATTTTAAAAGTTATTATCATTGTAAATAGCAATGTCAGCATGAGTCATTGGGAGTCAGTAGGCTTGTTGGCAGTTGTAGAGTTACTGCTGGGAAACAGAAGAAACCAACCATGGGAGAAATAGTTCTCTCCTTAGGTCTGAGGCAGAGAGTAGAGGGTTTCCTGATTCGCTGCACCTATACACATTCCAGGACATGTCCTAAGGAAGAAAAATCAACTACTGCACATCTGCAGGCCTTGAGGGAGAGGAGAGAACAAGATTCAAGGGAAAAGAAATCATTAGGGGCTGGGGTGTTCCTCTCTTACTGTGGACCCCTGGAAGACAATAGAAGAGAAAAACCCACAAATGTGTGGGTTCTCTCCACTATTCATTAGCCTTGGGGTCAGGAAGAAATGATCACTCTGAATTTTTCAAGACTCATTGAGGCAAACCTTGAACTTTACCAGACTTGCTAGCCCCGTTGAGTTTGTGTTGATGTATCCAATGCTGCCTAGCCTTTTGGAATTGCAGAAGACCCAATTCTGTGTCATTGGTGGCCAAGGAGCCAGAACAGTCCTTTAGGGATCCAGGAGTTTATGTAAGCTTGTTTGGGGCTGAGGACCCTACTTAGACTGAGGATCATCATTAGAGCTGCATGGTTTCCAAATGAGCCTCCCTCCCTATGGCTTGGGGTGAAGTTGGGGAACCTACATAGGAGGGTCTTCCATGCTCAGGCTGATCAGGAACTGTAGCTTTTGTAGCTCCCTAAAAAGCCTCTCAAACCTTTCAAGTAGACGTACCGGAGAAACAAAGGAGTAAGGTTGGGAGCACTGAGAGGGCAGAGTTAAGGTAGTTTTCTTTTGGGTAGATTAACTGCGAACTACTAGACTTGGAAATGTCCAGGTTTCTTGTAATGGTCAAACTTCTGACTTTGTAAGGTGATTTTTTTTTTATATCTAGAATATTTTGGGTAAGGACTTTTACCTTTCAGTTACTGGTACGTTCTTTCAGCATTAAATCCAGCTAGATAAAGATTTTTATATGGGATATCAAACACACTGCCTAAAAACTCCATAATCGCTTGTGTAATTTGCCTATTTACTTATCTATAAAACTCAGATAACCAGTACAGAAATAAAAGTTAAATACAAATTAGGATTTAAGCCCATAGCAAAGCATATTTGGTTTACTTGCATGGACTTTAATGGCAGTTTGCCTATTACATCTGAGAGATAACTGGGCTATAATATCTGCTTGTCCAAGAGAACAATACAAAGTCACATGATAGTCTGAAACAGAGAAAAATGCAGGAATTGTTAATCTATCTCAAACAGACCTAATGATACATCTGCTATTCCACTGGGAACACTTTTGTTACTGACAAAGGACACAGCTGAGAGACTTAGGAACTCCTGTCTAACTGAGAGCAGTTGTGAGACTTTTTCAATGAGATCACAGGAACACAGATTTAAATATAAACTCCTAGCTCTGAAATTAAGAAAATTAACACTAGTTATTTCCTCTCTTTGATAGCGCTGTAATCCAAAGTCTCAAATGTTATTTTAGCCAGTTTTATTTAAAACTGAATCTTAAACATAGCAAGTTCCTGCTAATAACACTTCTGTTATGCCTTGTACGAACCAAGTTAATAACTCTAAAAGCCTGAGTCAGTTCTCATTGAAGTCAATGGGAGTTTTGTCACTAAAGAGGATTTGATCCTCAGGGTGAAATTCTGGCCCCCAGTGACATCAGTGGCGGAACTCCCATTGACTTGAAGAGGGCCAGGATTTCACACTAACAACATAGGCAGTTTTCTCTGATCCAGGAAGGATTTATTTTCTTTTAAGGAATATTTTCAGTATACAGTGAGCCCTATTAACTTGTAAATAATGCATAATTTCATTTTAGAAAGGGGTTACCAAGAGACCTAAAAGATCTAAGAGGTTAAACCCAAATCTCTATTCACATTCAAATCCACATATGTTACATTTCAGGATTGTCTTTGTTGTCTGCTGTAATGTGAGTCTCCATGCTGCCTTCTCTGTTCCCTTTTTGAGTATGCAAACAACATTATCCTGTTCGTCAGAAGAATGAAGTAAACTCGATTAGATTTGTTCGCCATCTGAGAGCCGGAAATTAACTTTGAAAATGATTTAAATCTCTAGCCTGGGAAGGGACTTTTGCTACTCTGAGTTCAATAGTTCAATTTGACAGAGCCCTCTGTCAGATTTCTAATGCATAATGTTAGGTGAAAGGGATGAAAATGCAGTAGACACTTTAGATTAGATTAGCTGAATTCCTGTACTGAGCTCATTTCATGTCTTTTTACAGTTCTATCAGAAAGAATGATGGGCTGGCTAAACTAGAAGGGCTGGGGCAAATGCATAGCCCACCTTCCTCCCACCACTGCTCTGCATAAAGATAGAGACACTTAAAGTCTCCGCACACCTGCAGTTCAAGGGCTTTTGTAGGATATACTGTAGGTGACATTAGCTTCTTTTGGTACTAGGAAGGCTGGAGGTCTCAGGAACTATGGCCCTGAATGCTCTCAGTTGAGCCTGAAACTAGCCAGCTCAACCCTTAGGCAGTTAATGAACCCAGCTGGGCTGCAGCTGAACCTGATTGGCTGACCCACCAGATTGATGGCATTTACGCTCAGCAGCAGCACCAGGATACTGGCTACTCATAGTTTATGTCCCCAGCTGCAATCAGTCCTGTGCCTATTGCCACTGTAGACCCGTTCCTGCCTTGGTCCTATCCAAGTCTAGTGTACTCCTGCCCTGTGCCCTTGTTCGGTTCCTGACTCTGCCTCTGAATCTTGGCTCTGACTCCTGGTTTCTAACTCTGGCTCTTGATTCTGATGTCTGGTTCCCATTCCTGGCTTTACCCACTAGAACAGGCCCCAGTTCTAGCCACTGGACCAGCTTCCAGCTCTAACCACTTGGTCCAATTGCTCACACCCTGACCCCTGACAGTAGGACATTATTCTGTCCCACCCCGAGCCAGCAGAAAACAGGGGAGTGCATGTGTGATGCTAGTAGACCAGGTGCCAACTCTTGCCGAGGCTTTAGGTCTCAGTTAAGCACTGACAGATTGATCATTGGAAACTAGTCTGTTTCACCTGGGTGCTAGTATGGTTAAGATGGTTATTAGAATTGTAAGAATGTGTTTAGGGTTTAGACTTTATGAAATCCTTGTAAGTTGCTGCATGCACTAACTTATGACGGAGACTCCAAAGTTTTGTTTTAAAAAGTCGACACATTTTGTTTTGACCTTTTCAAAACACTTACAAAGTTTTCAGTGATGCCCAAAACCTCAGCAGTCTGCCATGCAGGGAGCCTAGGTACCCAGGGATTGTGGACTTTCAAGGAGCTGAGATCTTGGAAGCCCTAGAAGGTCAGGTTGCCAAAGAGTTTTGGGAGCTGAAGCTCACAGCTATCAAGATTTTGCTTCCCCCGGAGCCTGCCAGAGCTGCCATAGAGCTGGGCAGGCAAGCTGGCTGGACACATAAGAATGGCCATAGTGGGTCAGACCAAAGGTCCTTCTAGCCCAGTTTTCTGTCATCCGACAGGGGCCAATGTCAGTTGCCTCAGAGGGAGTGAACATAGCAGTCATCCCCGGCACCTGTTCCAAGCTTCTGGCAAACAGAGGCTAGGGACAGCATCCCTGCCCATCCTGGCTAATTTCTGTTAGAATTTTGGTGAAATGGCCATGTTCCCACAATACCTTTCAATTTTGACAAATCAGTGTTTTCCATTCTTTTGACTAGTCTGTATGTATGAAAATAGTTAGATGAAGTGCCAGAAGATAGTGCTTAAGACTATGTAGCATCATTCCTGTGATTTACAGGACCAGTAAAACTTGTAGTTGTGCATGGCAAATGGAACTTTGCATAGTTCTCTACCACAGCTTTTAACATCGTGTCAGAAATAAACTAATACATTTGCTTTTTTAGTACAGCAGTTTTTCATTGTGGCTGATTATATGTACTGAGTCACTTCAGTAATGGCCATGAACCAGCCTTACGCATGGTGGAATTCAGTATAGACACTCAGATTACTGTGCTTTCTTTTTCCAGTCTTACAATCAGCTGATATTTATCCATGAAGTCCCGAAAAAGCAGTTTTCACATATAGCCCTATGCATTTGCATTTTTTAGCATTTATAACCAATAAAGGCAAGATGTAACTAAAATTTTAAATGTTTTATAAAACTACTTATGTGTAAAAGAAATGTAATATATGAGAGAGATTTTCAATGTCAGAGCAAACTAACACAAACTATGCAACCAGGCTGTACCAGTTAGCATCATCATACAATTTCACACACTTATTGACTAACTCATTAGAGATCACATAGTTTTAGATACCAAAGATAATGAAGTCAGTTGTAGAGAGAAAGATACAGCCGCTTCTACAGCCTTGGGCCCTTTAAATCGCTGCTTGAGCCCCCAGCTGCGGCTGCTACCCCAATGGGGGAGGGAGAGAGGAGGTGCTCTGACCCCCCCAACCCCGCCCCTTCTGCCCGAGGCCCCGCCCCTTCAGGGTTCCAGAACTGACCTCAGCCCAGCACTGTAGCAGTAAGTCCCTCAGTCTACTTTCACCCCTGGTACATCTACACTGAAGTAAGACCTCCCGTGGCAGTGAGTTTCAGAGGCTGAGTCAACTGACTCAGGCTCTTGGGGGACACACTAAATAGCAGTGTAGATGATCCCGCTTGGGCTGGAATTCTGGGTTCTGAGATCCTCCCCACCTCGTTGGGTGTCAGAGCCTGGGCTCCAGCCTGAGTAGGGACGTCCACACTGCTGTTTAACCACTTAGCATGAGTCCTGCAAGCCCAAGTCAGTACCTCCAGGCTCTGAGACTTGCCATCATGCTTTTGTTAGTTTGCTTTAGCAAATTCAAAGCAAGGAATGGGACCATTTAGGAATAAGGAAATCCCTCTTGTCTCAATACAGCATGATGGTTTTTAAGGTCAGACCTGACAAAGCCCTGGCTGGGATGATTTAGTTGGGTATTGGTCCTGCTTTGAGCATGCGGTTGGACTAAATGACCTCCTGAGGTCCCTTCCAACCCTGATATTCTATGGTTCCATGATTCTATGAACCAGATGACTAGTTAGATGATCCTTTCAATCCAAGTGATTCCTTGGTTCTGTGCTAACAAAGATCTTCCTTTTTCCAGCATTTCTCTTTAACTTCAAAAGTTCCATTTTGAAATGAAAACCTCTTTGTTCATGTTAGCTGAAGTCATGTATTCAGCACTATCCCACATTAATTCCTCTCACACCTTCAGCCTTTTATTTTCATTCATAATCAGTTAAAACCTATTAAATATTTACTTTCCGTGGCAAATTTTGAATAAAACAAAACTATTTCAGATAGTGTCATGTTAAATTAAGGTAACTTCATATTTTCAAAATTAATGGCCTGAACTTTAATATCCACATGATCCTGTAGATCTCCTGAGATTGTCTGGTAGTGGTGATGGGCCAGAACCAAAGCCTTGATATGATGATACCTGAACTTTGAGGAAATTTAGATGCACATCCAAAATTTCTTTTTGGTTGTATCTCTGCTTAACACTAGATTTTATGCAGTGTCAAAATGATGTTTATAGCATTAAGGCCAAGCTGTTATACTCAACTGTGGAATTTTTTTTTGAACCGATCAACTTGCTTTTGTTATCTTCTGCTAGATTTATTATTTCATTTAGAAATATAAGTTTTTTGGGGAAAACCATTATATTCACTAGAATCTTTTTGCTAAATTAGGAATGATTTAAGAGTTTGCAACAATAAATTCTTTAAAGTGCTTTGGGAGAATTGCGCTGAAGGGCATTATAGAGTGATTGACTTCATCATTTTATCAGTCAAATGGTTGACAGTAAGAAGGTTGTAGGAGAAAATGATTTGAAGGTATCATCAATATTACAATACTTACAAGATGCAATAGCAGTATCTTACTGACCTTCTGTATTCAAAACACCATGGACTGATTTGCTTGTCTCAACAGGGTAAGGGAAAAGTTTGTGTGTGTGTATTCAATGGTTAAGTGAATATTCACATGCACGCACACACACACACACAAATTATTAAATGAACACAGAGAGAGAGCACAAATGACTTGGAGAATCAAGAAGAGACTTTTATGGTCAAGAGTAAACCTAAGGCTTATCCAGTCTGCCCTGAAGTTCGGACTGCAAGGGTGTGAATAACAGTACAAACCAAACTGCTGTGCTGGAACTCCCCCATATGGATGCTGAAGGGGTGAAATAAAAAGGTTACTGGTTTGCATTAATGTAGTCATCTTCAACTACATTAATGAAAACTAAGAACCTTTGTGTGGTTAGGTCCTGTGATGGTGTCGCTGGTGTGGATATGTGGGCAGAGTTGGCATCGAGGTTTGTTGCATGGATTGGTTCCTGAGGTAGAGTTACTGTGGTGCAGTGTATGGTTGCTGATGAGAATCTGCTTCAGGTTGGCAGGTTGTCTGTGGGCAAGGACTGGCCTGCCTCCTAAGGCCTGTGAAAATGAAGGATCGTTGTCCAGGATTGGTTGTAGATCACTGATGATATGTTGGAAAGGACCCAATCCATGCAACAAACCTTGATGCCAACTCTGCCCACACATCTACACCAGCAACACCATCACATGACCTAACCAGATCAGCCACACCATCACTGGTTCATTTACCTGCACATCTACCAATATAATATACTCCAGCATGTGCCAGCAATGCCCCTCTGCTATGTACATCGGCCAAACTGGACAATCCCTATGTAGAAAGATAAATGGACACAAATCAGATAATAGGAATGGCAATATACAAAAGCCTGTAGGAGAACACTTCAACCTCCCTGAACATACAATATCAGACCTAAAGACAGTTGTACTACAGCAAAAAAATGTCACGACCAGACTTCAAAGAGAAACTGCTGAGCGCCAGTTCATCTGCAAATTTGATACTATCAGGTCTGGACTTAACAAAGACTGTGAATGGCTCACCAATTACAAAAGCAGTTTCCCCTCTCTGGGTGTTCACACTCCAGATCAGCTGCTGGAAGTGGGCCTCACCCTCTCTGATTGAATTTACCTTGCTCTCTTGCCTGCATATTTATACCTGCCTCTGGAGATTTCCACAACATTCATCTGATGAAGTGGTTCTTAGCCCACGAAAGCTCATGATCCCTAAGATCTGTTAGTCTATAAGAGGCCTGCACAACTCAGAAAGCAGCGAGGGCCATATTACCACAAAAAAACCAGCTGCGGGCCGAAAAGCCCCGCCCTTGCCCCGCCCCCATCCACTGCTCCCCACCCCACTGCTTGGCTTGCCCCACCCCTACTAACCCCCCCGTGGGCCGCACAGTGAGCCCATGCGGGCTGTGTGTGGCCCCCGGGCCGCATGTTGTGCAGGCCTGGTCTATAAGGTGCTACAAGACTCTTTGTCACTTTTGCAGAGCCAGACTAACACGGCTACCCCTCTGATACTGGAGAATAATGAAAATCTTCTGCTCTCATCAGGAAAAAGAGAAAACGGATGATTTTCCCACCACCCTTTCAAGTGACTTGTATACGATACTGCTATATTGCTACTGCACAGAAAGCAAGTCTACATGCTTATGTGCGTGTGCACACAAACCCACAGAGGAATGTCACTGTATGGACTGGGAGGAGGGGAAAATATTAAAGACATGATTAGGGAATAATCTCTTTACTGCTGAGCTGAGTCTTGAATATTTACTATGCTGCTGGTAGCAGCTCTCTTTGGGTCACTTGTTTACCAAGTCTGTTGAATTTATATGCCCTGACAGGGCATGGCTGAAAGAGCTGTATGCACAACATCAAATATGGCTGGAATATTTGCAACAGGGATTGTCAAACTTCATCCCATTAAAGCTGTGTCTTCCTTAACAGTGATGACTTTGAGTCACCTTTTCTGCTGAAATTATGTAGCACAGATATTTCAAAAGAGAGACACAGGAGGATAAAAGGGACTTAACATTTTGATGGAAAGGTTGACCCTTGCTCTCCAGATCACATAGGGGGTTTGTTTCTGAACCAATTTCACTAAGCAGGGCTGCCATGCTGACACCCTGTCAGACCTCTTGCCATATTCTGCCATTTTTCCTCTTAATTTAAGCACAACGATAAAAAAGCAGCCTGTTGGCTTTGAGGAGTATTTCAAAAGTAGTTTTGTGTCAGTCATAATATCATTGACTGCTAAGTGAAGGCAATATTTTACATGACTTCTTGTCCACGTAGATTTCCAAAACCCCCAATACAAATTATTCCATTTGTTCTATTACAATGATTAATTGTACATGCAATCATTTGTTGTTATACTTGATTTGAGCCGAACTAGGACGGGTGTAATATCTTTGTTGTCTCAAAAGATATATGTAGCCAGTTTTTCAAAACTACTCAGCACCCACAGGACAATGGAGCTGCTCATACTTAGCATGTTGGATATCTGGCTCCGGGATCTGTCCTGCAAGGGGCTGCCTGCTTCCCATGAAGGTATAATGTTTACTAGTGCCTAAATCTCAGATCCTTAAAGGTATGTAGTACATTTAAATACTGGTGAAGATCTGGGCCTAAGTGACTTAGGAGCCTAAATCTCACTGATTTGCAATGTGATCTAAGAGCCTCAGTCACTTGGTGCTTTTAAAAATTTTCCCTGAGTGCCCTCAATACATTGGGAGTTGAGCACTTCTCTGGATTCAGCTCTTCAGTGCTATAGCAGCACAGTGAGGTGACCAAAGAAAGAGTGTTGTCAGCATCAGTATCTATGGTTGGTTAACACGCTTCATATCACCAATGGATTGATTGTGCTTGGACTACCCAGGTATACGAGGGCATAAGGGGAAGTAAGAACTGCCATGCAGAGTATGGGTTACTTCACTCTCAGCAGGCACTTAGCAAAGAAGCAGGTGGTCAGGGAGCGAATGGAATTGTGGCTCTGCCCACAACATGCCAGCCGGCAGAACTGAGGGGAAGTTACTGCAGCAAATTACTGCTCGCTAGAAAAAGTGTGTGTCTGTGGGGAAGGGAATTGATTTCCTTACCATAGTTCTTTCCCTGGGATACTCCTGCTGCAACACAACTACACGTCATTCATTGCTATATCCTGTTTCCTTGTGGAAAAGTCTAGAGTCAGAATGAGTCATTCCATTCAAGAGGATAGCTGGTGAACAAATATACTATTTGAGGGGTAGACTTTGATTCTGGCTGGGGGACCTGCACAGGGGCATAAGGGATGGTAAGAATCCTGCTATGGGGCACTCACAGATTTACTTCAGATTAATAGAGGGTGTGCACCTGCTTGCTCTCCCTTGGAGAGGGTGGGGTAGGGATGGTCAGGGAATGGGGGTGAGGGGCGTAATGGTCGGCAACTGGTTTAGATCAGCAATAAAGTATTGCTCCTCTAGAGCAAGGTGGGGAACAGGGAGGAAGTTGTGGCTCCTCGGGCACAATTCTTTCCCTGGCATGCTCCTGGAACCATACAGCAGTGTTCCTCCTTTTGCTATGAGCTGTGTCCTTGTGACACTGGGAACAGCCAAATGTTGATCTGTGTTCACTAGCTAACACACTAGAAATAGAAGTGTAGCTGCAAGTGACCAGTCAGGCAAGCCATTCAAATATTACCTAGGGTCCTGGATAGGATCACACTCTGCTGGGTAGACACACCTGCCACTTGCACAGTCACAGCTATACTTATATTTTTAGCACTCTAGCACGAGCAGAGCTAGTGCAGGTATGTCTGCCAGAGCTGGAAATCACATATCTAGCTCGAAGTGCAGGCATACCCATTGTCTAGCCCAAGATGGATATGGTGGCAGAGTCAGGCCCTAAGTAAAGTACAGTACAGTAGTAATTTTACTAAAGAATAACAAATATTGATTGAAAAAATATTGATTTCCACCCCTGTTTTCATATAGCCCTTCTAAGGCACGTATTAGTTTTTTTAATGCAGTCTTTAACGAAAGTGCCCTGTCACTCAAGGTTTGTATGCTTTTGCTGTCAATTCAACCAGCCTTTCAACTGAAACGAATGATAAATGCCCTATTATAGCACTCAATTTTCCAAGGTCCTAAAAACTCTTGGTGAAATAATGAGATTTTAGAGACCCTTTATTTTTATGACACTTTAAAAAAGAAAACTAAATCTGACTCAAAAAGTAATGCCGTCAGCATATACAGTCCCAGTCTTAGAGAAAGGTTTCCAGACTGCAATAAGAAATAATGCATTGTTTCGCTATGTGCTTGAAATTCTGCACATTTCACTTCTGATTCACCAAGATAACTCAGTGTCCAAGGATCCAATATACTAGGATTCACTTAGTATACTAGAAACACATATGCACAGGAGAAAAAAAGATGGATCATGAAAAGATTTCAGGCATTGTTAAAAATGATCCATAACAAAGAATAGTTACCCAGTGCTGATACAACATGAAAGTCTTATGGTATTAGCATTTTCCTTTATGCTTTATTAATGTCACATCACATTTAAATTCTACTAAGCATAGTCAGTAAAGTAATTTATATCCACTATGAATTCAGACTGACACATATAAAGGATCAAGCTGGAGAAAAAAATCACCCCAAGATACAGTACGCTAGCTATATGGAGTGCTGTGCACTTCTCTGATTAGCCTGACAATTGAATGTCACTATTGCTCTGCTCACATATGGCTGAGAATGCATCTGCGTGACAATAAAATTGTACTGTTTCCAGAAGGCACTTTGGAAATAACTGTTTAGATCATTCCATATTGTTGTAGCTGTGTTGGTACCAGGATATGAGCGAGACAAGGTAGCTGAGGTAGTATCTTTTACTGGACTAACTTCACTTGGTGAAATACTCAAGCTATCAAGCTCCACAGAGTGATCCAAAGAAGAGTTCTGTGGAGCTTGTAAGCTTGTCTCTTTCACCAACCAAAGTTGATCTAATAAAAAATATTACCTCAGCCACCTGGTCTCTCTAGATAGTTCAGTATATTCTTAACCTAAACTGCTCCACCCACACTCCTATGTTATGTTTTTACAAGGGTAGAAATAGAAGAGAAAAAGAGATTGAATAGAAGCCAAAAGTGTATGGATCACTTCATGCACTAGTTGTAGAGAGGCAAACAGGAAATGATATGCTTCTTATCCATAACACTCGGAACAGGGCTTCACAATTTCAGGGATAGAAGTATGGAAGGTATATGTTGTTTCAGATTCTCCACATAGTAAAGTAGATTAATAGCAACAAAATGCCTGATCTTGGCTTCAATGAAAGCTCAAAGAGATCAGTGTTATTCAGGAGCAGGGCTAAAATTTTATTGTTGTTTATTATTAATTAATTAATATTATTATTATTAATGTATTATTTATTACTCTAGTGCATAGGGGCCCTAGTCAGTGTTCAGGACCCCATTGTGCTTGGGTTTGTATAAACATAGTACAAAAAGACACTCCCTACACCATGTGGTGTATCAGGCCCTTTAAGGCCCCCTGCTGGAGGCCTTGCAATCCTACCACATCCTGCCCCAGGGAAGGGTAGTAGAGATGGGTCTTCCAGGCTGTCTAGAGAGGCTGCGGAGAAACAGCCAATCAGAGCCCAGCAGGCTCATTTAAAGGGAGCTGCTGGGCAAAGCAGATCAGTTGCTGGTTGGAGGGGCAAGGCTTGTGCTTCTGGTTGGTGACAACAGATTGATTCAGACAGATCAACAGGGGAGTACAAAAAATGAGCACAGCTGGCGAGAAAAGAGCATTTCCATTTGACAAAAAAACTTGAGGTTTTGGAATTTATTTTCATTTTGATGAGAGAGACCCATCCTGGAATAGGCAAAAGCTTGGTGATTTGGGTACTCACTGGGGATATGTTCAAGCCCCTGCTTTTAATCAAACAGAACAGGGATTTGAAGTTGTGTCCAACCCAGATGTGTACCCCAACACACGGCTGCTGTAGGGAGTCTCTGAGAAACCTGTTGAAACTGACAAGCTCTAACAATCATCACAGCATCAGTCAGCGTGATAGACAGTGGTCTATGATACGATACTTGAGCTATCATATATTGTATTTACTTGCACACAGTTAGATATTATACAATGTGATCTAACGCCCCTAAAGTATAAAGGGGGGGGCTGGATGGTTAGGTGGATTTGGTAACGAGCTATAGGGTCTTTTACTGAACTTTTTTGGTTTATAAACAGACAGTGTTGTAGATAGTGAATGCATTTTTACCATCTGATTGCTTGGTGGCCCATGAATAAATGGTCTCAATGTAGTTCATAATGGACAGATATCCACATCTGATCCAGACAGAGATCCACATCAATGGTCTCAATGTAGTTCATAATGGACAGATATCCACACCTCAAAAACCACCATCAGAAGTGGCACCCTGATGGATGTTCTTTGCTCAGATCCTCAGTATTAAATAGGCAAAGAACCTGAACTACCCTATCACCGCCATGATAATCCGTCAAGTTCAGGCTGAAGCACATTATCAGGACAGGGAGGGGAAGTTTGCATTATCTGTTACCCTTACTGTAGCTGATTGGTGGACTTCATTTTCCAACACTGTCAATCCAGAACCCCAGCACAAACACTACATTCACTTAATTATTCCACCACACACATGTATCTCTCTATCTCTCTCATACACACATACACTCCCTGCAAATAATACCACAGCTGCTACCATTATAATCGGAAGTGTGCTGTTCTGTTCAAGATTTCTCTCTTACCAAAAGCAGAATTGCATAAGATTTTACCAACTAGTGCAGCAGCAACAGTAGAAGACAGGCAGAAAATATATAATGGTTATGGTTTCTACAATGTGATCATTGTAGAGGCAAAATCATTCTGGATTATATAAACAGGCTACAGAGGCAAA
Organism: Dermatemys mawii; assembly: GCA_007922305.1. NCBI lineage: Eukaryota > Metazoa > Chordata > Testudines > Dermatemydidae > Dermatemys > Dermatemys mawii. Next base: position 28,447,452 of record ML677333.1, read on the forward strand.
CTCCTGTATGGGCCTTAGATAAAACAAGGCAGGGACTTGCTCACTGCTGAATATGTTTTTTCCTCTCATTCTAAATCTCAGGAGAAAAGAAAACTCACCAGTTTATTACTGAAGTTTACAAGTGTGTATTTAAATAAAAAAAGTGAGATTTCATAAGCATGTTCTGAGGTTTACAAAGTTAATTGAAGTTCTGTTGATCGCAGAATATGTTGGCTTTGGAGATAAAGCACATCATGTGCTGTCTACACGGTTATTTATCACTCAAATACAATCTCAAAATATTAGAGATCTTTGGAACAACTCCTCACATTTTTAAAAGTGCACTTATGTGATAGACATAATCTGCTTTTCAAGGAGTCTTAAATATAAACTGATATATAACACAGAGTGGATCTGACTGGCTTAGTATGTAAATCTGCAGATATTAGTGTGGATTGAATTTTTTAATACATTTCTTTTTTATATCCTCTTCCTTAAACTGTGTCAGTAGCTATTACCAGTTTATTTTCAAGGGGTTAAAAATAAGGTGACCTTTTGAGGTAAACTATGGCAAAGATAATTCTCAATCTAAAAGTATTTTTTTAAAAATCAGTTCAGCATTTTAATGTAGAAAAACAACAACAAAAGTTCATCAATTTTAGATACCCTTTAAATTTAAACCACAGGACAAAATTTTAAAAATAGGTGCCTAAATGTATGCATTCAACTCCATTTAAGTGGTCATATTTAAAAAGCTGCTGAACATGCAGTAGCTCCCAATAATTTATGTGGGAGTTGTGGTTGTTCAGGAATCATAATATGGATGAGGAAACTAGGACACAATGAATGTAATGACTTTTTCATAAAACATTTGTTGCAGATCCAGGAATAAAAAAAACAGATGTCCTGGCTCCCAGTCATGTGCATTATCACAAGAGAAAGCAACAAGGGTTAAATAATTCAATGATATAAAGGGATGATTGTAGGGTGACCGGACAGCAAATGAGAAAAATCAGGATTGGGGATGGGGGGCATAATAGATGCCTATATAAGCAAAAGACCAACAATCAGGACTGTCCCTATACATCAGGACATCTGCTCATCCTAGGTGGTTGTAAACATTATAAAAAAACTGTTTTTTGATGAGAAATTAGTTTTTCAATTAAACAAAATTTTTCATTAAAAGCATTTGTTTTCTCCAGGAAACTCTCTATCTCATCGCCGTGATGTCTCATGGGAACTAAAGTTCAGTTGCCTCATGTCACCATTCTCTTCTGTGGGTATCTGCTTGGAGACTCCAATCTCCCATGATGCACTGTGGCCATGTTACTCCTATTATGTATCACCTCCCCTCTCCAAGAAGGGAAACTGTGGTGCATCATGGGAAATGCAATTGGCTCAGGGGGTGGCCTATAGTAGAGAATTGGAATGTGAGGCACCAAAGCAGCATGCTGGAATCAAAATATTTCCAATTTTTGATTTTTTGATTTTTCACCAAGCATTTATTTTATATATACACACATACATTAAATAAAGTCAAGCAAGTTCTGAATGGGAAGACACTTGTTCATTTTTTAAATGGGAAAATAACTTCAAATGAACAGGTAGAGTACAAGATGTGAGTTATACTGTGTGGAGTCTCTCAATGGCTGCATGCAATAAATAACTAATTCTCTATTGTGCATGATGCATTACGTACCCTAGACACAGTGTGATTAAATTGGGTTGCTTTAACTGTGACTATAAGGTCTTTTGTATATTTAAGAAATGCCTAAAATTACTGGATTCTGTTTGCTTTTGTAGTTTAAATAACAGGTCTGGGAACATAGTACAGAATTCCTGATGATTTTTCAATTGTGTGCTATTCCAAAACAGGAAAAGTCACTGTTTTATGGAGAACCATTGGAAGGCAGTAGTTCCCTTTCAATCAGAGTGAGGTATCTTCTAAAGGGGAATGCTTAAGCTGTGATCACTCATATTTTAAATTCATCTGGATCAAACAAACTTCAAGATACTGTATGGAACAATCCTGTTCTCTCAGAATGCAATAACTGAATGAACTGGTGTTTTTTTCATTTTTTAAATCTTTGATTTCTGTGTAATATCATCTTTTGACATGTGCACACTTCTAACTTTCCATACTGACTAGAAATGAGAACACTCATTGAGAAGGAGCAGAAGTCAAAATGAACCATAGAACTATTGATGACATCTTCATCATGTGGACCCATGGGAAGGAGGCTCTTGAAGAATTCCACTGGATTTCAACAATTTCCACTCCACCATCAACCTCAGCCTGGACCAGTCCACACAAGAGATCCACCTCCTGGATGCTACAGTGTAAATAAGTGATAATCCCATAAACACCACCTTATACAGGAAACCTGCTGACCATTATATTTACCTACATGCCTCCAGCTTCCATCCAGGATACATCTCATGATCCACTGTCTACAGCTAAGCCCTAAGATGTAATTGAATTTGCTTCAATCCCTCATGCAGACAAAAACCTACAAGATCTTTTTCAAGTATTCTTAAAACTACAATACCCACCTGCGGAAGTGAAGAAACAGATTGACAGAGCGAGACAGGTACCCAGAAGTCACCTACTACAGGACAGGCCCAACAAGGAAAATAACAGAATACCACTGGCCATCACGTTCAGCCCCCAGCTAAAACCTCTCCAGCACATCATCAATGATCTATTCTATAACCTATCCTGGAAAATGATCCCTCACTGTCAAAGACCTTGGGAGGTAGTCCAGTCCTCGCTTATAGACAAGCCCCGCAACCTGAAGCAAATACTTACCAGTAACTACACACCACACACAGAAACACTAAGCCAGGAACCAAACCTTGTAACAAACCTCGTTGCCTATTTTGTCCCCATATTTACTCTAGTGACACCATCAGAGGACCCAACCATATCAGCCACACCATCAGGGGATCATTCATCTGCACATCAACCAGTGTGATATCTGCCGTCATGTGCCAGCAATGCCCATTTGCCATCTACATTGGCCAAACCGGACAGTCTCTACATAAAAGAATAAATGGGACATCAGGAATGGTAACATACAAAAGGCAGTAGGAGAATACTTCAATCTTCCTGGACATTCTATAAGAGATTTAAAAGTAGCCATACTTGAACAAAAAAACTTCAGAAACAACTTCAGAGAGAAACTGCAGAACTAAAATTCATTTGCAAATTTAACAACATTAATCTGTGTATAAATAGGGACTAGGAGTGGCTGGCTCACTACAAAAGCAACTTTCTCTCTCCTGGAATTGACACCTCATCAATTATTAGGAGTGGACCACATCCACCCTGACTGAATTGGCCTGGTCAACACTGCTCTCCATTTGTGAGGTAACTCCTTTCTCTTCATGTGTCAGTATAATAATGCCTGCATCTGTAATTTTTTTCACTCCATACATTTGAAGAAGTGGGTTTTTACCCACAAAAGATTATGCCCAAATAAATCTGTTAGTCCTTAAGGTGCCACTGGACTCCTTTTTGTTTTCATGGAACTATGTATATCTGAGTCCACATGCAGAGATATGAGAGCAATCAGCTGGGTAAGAATCCAGTCTGTGACAGACATTATGAAAAAAATACACTATAAAACCCCAGAGTATTAGTAAGGAAAGTAGCAGTAGTCCTGTGTCACAAGGTGTCACAGCACATCCAGGCTTTCTGTTCACTTTGGTGCTTGACGCACATACAGAAAACATCTAGAGAGTGACAATGTGATGCATGCTGTTTGCAGATGATGTACTGCTCAAGGGGGAGAACAAAGAGGAAGTGGAAGAAGATTTAAAGACAGAGGTGCACCCCTGAAAGAAAAGCATGAAAATCAGCAATGAAACTGTATATATCTGTAGATTCGATGATACCTTGTAGGAATACAAGACTGGAGATCTGGGAGGGAGGGTGGCCACTACAAAAGATGCAGGAGTTCAAGTACCTACGTAGGATAGTACAGGATAATTGCAAATTCAAAAATGAACTTGTAAGCAGAACAGGAAAGACATCACTGGGGCATGCCTAGCAAACTGCAAAGAAAGATCTATAAGCTGGCAATTAGGCCTATACTTTTGTATGGCTCTGAATGTTGGGCATTGAGGAAGAATCAGGGCCCAATCTTGAATATAGTGGAATATAATGTTAAGACTGCTTAGAGTTATAGTGGAATATAATGTTAAGACTGCTTAGAGTTATAACGCTGGATGATGTTCAGAACAAATTATTAGGGGAAGTGTGAAGGTGATACCTATTATAGAAAAGCTGAGGAAATCCAGGCTTAGGTGGTTTGGGTATGTGAAAAAAAATTGGAAGAATATAAAGGAAACTAGGTGCTACCCCTCCACTTCTAGGATCAATAACATGGTTGGAAGACTCAAAACTGGATGGGTGGATGGTTGGAAGACTCAAAACTAGATGGGTGGATGTTATACAAGGGATTTGATCAGTTGTGACATTTACAAGAACCTGCTTCAAGACCAATTGGAATGGAGAAAGACTTGAAGAGCTGACAGCAAATAGATGGGACTAAAGCTAGAAGATGAAGACAGGGGTTGTGACGATGAATATGTTAAAGACTGCAAGGCACTTATACACCCCAGGAACGGGGGCTGTGTAAGTAAAAATAGAACATCACCAGGAGAGGATGCAATGGAATGAAGAGCAGTGAATAGTTAATGTGTCAGGGACTGCCAGCTAACAGAGAGAGAAACAAATTGGAGACCTCTGTAGAAACTACTTATTTTTGCACTGCAATAGGGATGTTTGAGACAGCACCATGACACAGTGGTGCAGTGGGGAACATGGTTATACTGTGGAAGGGCATCAGGAACAACTTCTTTCTGCTTTTTACTAAGGTAGAGTGCAGCAGCTATCAGAATAAATGTTGACATGAGGCAGATTAGACTCAATGTTTTAGGAAAAATAAATTCCATTTCAAATGTTTTACTGTCTGTGTTGCTTGATGTGTCTAGTACTTTTCATTGAGATGCTGTAGTCAGAGGAGGATTACATAAACCATGTGGTAAACAGCTTGCTATTTAATACTTAAAGAAATTGTTTTGTTTAATGTTCAAGGTCACCAGATAACCTTAGTGACTTTTGTTAACATAATGAAAGTACATTTAGCCACATTTTTGGAGTGGTGTAATAGAATTTTACCACTCCATGAAAAATCAGACTTTGGAGAATATGGATTCTGCAGAAGACAGCATTGACCACTTATTTTACCTGGATTCCCAGCTAAGATGAAACAAATTTATAATTCTTTTTGCTACCACAAGGTGCTATTTAGAATGCCACAGAGGACTGTGTGCAGAGGCCTGTTGAATTGTGTCACATGGGATGGTCTGGAGTTCACTCTGCCACCACCTCCAATCCCAACAGCAAATTTTTCCAATGTTTATGCTGAAAAGTGAAAACACTTAGGCCATGTCTTCATTAACCTTATGTCAGCAAAACTATGTCACTCAGAGGAGAAAACCACACACTGCTGAGCAACTTACATTTCGCCAGTATATGTGGTAGAGTGCACAGTGCTATAGTGGCAAGAGAACTTTTTCCACTGACATAGCTTCACCGCTTGTTGTGGGTGGTTTAATTATCTCAATGGGAGAGCCCTCTCCTGTGGGAATAGAGCAGTTACACAAGAGATTGTACACAGCTACTTCAGTATAACTATGCCACTGTACGCTCTCTAGTGTAGATATAGCCTTAGATAATGTTCTCAAGAAAATGTTAATGGTGAATTCTTAAAACCAGAGTGACTAGCCCAGCGCACATGCAAAAATCTGAAGAAATGCCACAAAAAAATGGGACTTGCAAATGTTTGGGATTAAGAGCAGAAGAAAAACAGCTGTGCCGTAAAAGCTGAGAGCAGATAACAGACCTTAATAAAGCACCAATGGCTTGGGACTCTTCTGCGTGAGAGATCACCTCTCTCTGAGTGCCAGATTGAAAAGGGACTGGAAGCAGAGCATGCCCTGTCGGGGCCCTCCGTTCTGGAACAAGCTCCACAAGCCGTCCGTAATAGCCCTGCTCTGTTGGCCTGCAGAGCATGCTGCAAGGCCCCTGTGTTTGCCCTGGCTGCTGTGGAGGTGAGGTCTAATAGAGGTTAGAGCTGCATGAGTGAGGGGCATTTGTATTTTATTGGAAGTGAGTTCTACAGTCTGTCAAGGGTAAGCTGCTATTTAATTTTATTTTCATTCCTGTAACTTAGAAACATGGCGAGGTGCTCCTTTTATTGTTGTGTGTAGATCCAAATAAGGAAATAATAGAAATGGTTAAAAAAAATTAGGAAGTTAAAAGCAATTGATACAGTAGACTAAAGAATGGGATACCAGCAATCTCTACCCTTCATAACTATCTCCAGGACATTTACCACATCTGGCTAACAACCCTGCAAATTAAGTATAATTTCAGAGTATTGAGACTCTCTGGACACATGCTAGGAACGTGGATGTCACTGAAGTACCAACGTATAACAACTAAGGATATTTTCCTAATGGGTTGCTTTTTTGTAACAGTTTTATTGATTACAATTGTAGTTGTAACTGATGGCAGGTGTGTACAAGGCTTTGCTCAGACATGTTCCCAGTCTGATTAACTGAAAGAAATATACTCATATTTTATGCATTTAAAAATCAGTTGCTGGGAGTTGAAGTTAGTAAAAGTCCAGTTAGAAATGAGACATCTTTAACAATGAGCCTAATTAACCACTTCAAATGCTCAGTCAGGGAAGTGGTAAGTTCCTCATTGCTCTTAAGGGCAGATCCTCAGTTGATGGACAGTGTCATAGCTCCACTGGACAATTTACACCCGATGATGATTGGCCTCAGTATCTTTAAATCAATAGTTGATGCCTTTTTCAAAGGCATGTTTTAGTGCAACCACAACTGGTGTTTTTTTAAATCAAACTTTCAAAATTTTGAATTTTGATTTTCCTCTTTGTCCCACTTTTTCCTTTTCTCACTATAAAAGTCAATAGAATGATGGCTTCAATGTTTTCATTTTTTCCTTTTGGGAAAAAGAGTTGAAAAGGAAACATGGAACTCAATAATTCTGCTGCTCAGTAATTTTTCAAAATGTACAAAGTGACAGAATTGCTGTTTCACTTTCCCTTTAGTCTCTCTGTAGTGTTGTTAACGTCAGAAAAGTTTTGAGAGTGGAAAAAGGAAACTGAGTATCATTCATTCTATTGCATTCAGTGCCCCTACCCCCAAAAAAGAGCAAAAGTGGTAGAAAAACTAAATCATGGGTTTTTTTTACAGTTCTGAATTTATGTATTTGAAACAAAACAAAACAAAAAATTCAATTTAATGCAAAATGAAAAGTTCCCTTATGTTTCACTTAGAAATTTTCTACAGGAAAAAATGATTGAAAATGACATTTTCAGACACCTCCCAAAAATTAATTCATTTTTTACAAATCCTTTTTAGAAGTCTAATTTTTCAGTAGGAAAAGATTTCTGCCAAAAAAATTCAGCCGTCTCTAAATACCTTTTCCCAATTTTAAAAGTTTATTATAGCTAGTGCGTTGATAGCTTTTCTTTATTACTGTTAATTTAGTTAAGAATAATGATTGCTATTCTCTTCAGGGTATTTCTTCTCTCCTAGACGAGAAGAAATACCCGCGTTAATACCCCGGAAATACCCGAGGTACCAGCTCCTTGTCCCCTGACTGCTCCCTCCAGAGACCCCCCCACCCCCAATCACCCCCTAGGACTCCACCCCCTATTCAAGCCCCCCCCAGCTCCTGACTGTCCCACCCCCCTAGCCACACCCATGTCCCGACAGGCCCCCTGGAACTCCCACACCCTATCCACCCTCCCCCATTCCCCATCCCCTGACCACCTCTGAGACCTTCTGGCCCTTATCCAACCCTGCACCCCCCGCCCTCTTACCACACCGCTCAGAACAGTGTGTCTGGCCCAGAGCCAGACACGCTGCCATGCTGATCCACCGGAGCATGCAGCCCCACCCCCGGAGCGCTGCTCACATGGTGCGCTGAGGTTACAGGGTGGTGGTGGGGGAACAGCGGAGGTGGGGGAAGGAGCTGGCCTCCCCAGCTGGGAGCTTGGGGAAGGGCCAGACAGAATTAGCCCGTGGGCTGGGTGTGGCCCACGGACCGTTGTTTGCCCACCCCTGAACTAGACATTAATATTAGAAGAAACTATTTGGCTGAAACATGATGTATCACTTCTATTTAGCTAGGTTCCTGTTTCTCTCCATTGCCGCAATATCTTTCATTCATTAATGAATTTTTCTTCACAACAATTCAGTAATGTGGATAAGTATAATTATCCCCCTTTTCACAGATGTAGCAGTTAGAGAAAATCAATCAACATGGACCAGAAAGGAAAATTTCACCAAAAGTGTGATTCCCACCTTGCAGGAAGTGTTATTTGCAAATATGCATCATGGAAGCTGAGCATAGGTGACTGATCAGTTTGAACATCAAGTCATTTATCCTGTCCACCCTGCCCTCTCATTTTATTATGAAGAGTCAGAATGAAGCAGACATGGTGGTATATTTTCTTCTCTTGCCTCATAACTTTCTAACAACTTGCCCCATGATTCCCAGAAAAAAACTATGCCCTGAAGGAGTGAAGACCTCATCTAATCATAACTAACCAATCAAAATGTGTATCTGGTGATTTCATATATATATATGAACTCTTCCCCTCATCCTCACATGTTGTCACATTGCTTGGTGAAATTTACCAAGTGCCTAGACAATCCCTAATCTGTTTCTTTCAATTCAGACCCATCCATTTTGTACCAATCTTTTCATCTTCACGTTTTGCTTATCTTATCAACAGTTTTAGGTAATATTTCAGGAAGTCTTTTGTCACCTTCTACCCACTTAGTTGCACAGGCTTTAGCTTAACATGGCCTAAATTGGCACAACAGTTACTACACATATATTCATGTAGAAGAGTGTTATAAAGAAGTGAGTTAAGAAGGTAGAACAGGTCTCTCGTATACCAGACAACTCTTGATTTTAAAAGGATTTCTCTGGAGCAGGAATCGGCAACCTTTGGCACATGACCCATCAGGGAAATCCGCTGGCAGTCTGGGACGGTTTGTTTACCCGCAGCATCCACAAGTTTGCCCACTTGCAGCTCCTGCTGGCCATGGTCCGCCATTCCAGGCCAATGGGGGCTGCAGGAAGCAACTCAGGCCGATAGATGTGCTGGCTGTCTCTAGAACATTGCTCCAGAACAGTGAACTACAGCCAGTGGGAGCTGCGATCATCCGAACCTGCGGACACTGCAGGTAAACAAACCATCCCAGCCCGCCAGGGGGCTTACCCTGGTGGGCCGCATGTCAAAGATTGCTGATCCCTGCTCTAGAGCCATCCAGTTTATTTATTTACTAAACACTGCTTTGGCAGCATGTGCTTTCTCAGTCAGTTTTCTCAGCGACTCCACCCCTATGATGTATACCCCCAACGGTGCTGCAGTCAGTGGGGGTACTGTCACTCAGTTCAGTGGGAGCAAAATGGATCCATTATACTGTTGTATCTGGCTGTCTCTTTCAGCTCTACTTAATGAGAATCCTCTTTTAGTTAAAGGGTAGAAGAAATTAGCTTAATGTATATTTCTCTCTCTCGCATGCATGCATGAGATCTCTCTCCATCAGACTAGAGAGAAAACATTTAACAATCTTCCTCCATCCTTCCCATTAGGCTAACAATTACACATTCTTTTTCCAGGATGGCTTGGGGAACACACTATCTCAGCTGAAGGTAGGAAAATAGTATAGGCGGATCTCAATTTCACATAAACCGTGTAAATAAAAAACATCAGGTCAGTTATTGGTGTTACACTGGTATAAAACCGATGGAAGTGGATCAGAATCTAGCTCCATGTATTTTTCAAGCCATTGTAATTGTAAATTGGACACCATCAAATTAGGCCTGAATAAACACTGGGAGTTTGCAAAACTAAAAACTATTTCCCCATGCTCATTTTTCCTCCTACTGTTACTCACACCTTCTTGTCAACTGTATGAAATGGGCCATCATGATTACTACTATAAGTGATATTTCCTCCTGCTGATAGTAGCCCACTTTAATTGATTTGTCTAGTTAGAGTTGGTAAGGCAACTCCTATCTTTTCATGTTCTCTCTGTGTGTATATATCTATCTATATCTATCTATATATAATCTTCCTACTGTATTTTCCACTTCATGCATCTGATGAAGTGGATTTTAGCGCACGAAAGCTTATGCCCAAATAAATGTGTTAGTCTCTAAGATGCCATAAGTACTCCTCGTAATTGTACAGGTAATCTCACGATCTCTAATAAGAGGTAGGCTTCAGATAAAATATTGGATGCATATAATCATCAGACTCATTACAATTTTTTCAGCCCATTATGATTTATAGTTGCTCTTTCAACACATTTTTTTGTCTATTTTTTAAACTTACTTGTTTCACTTTCTTATACACAAACATCATCATGTTCTTCAAGTTCAGAAGTTTTGGCCTTTAACACACAGAAGCAGAACTCCCCTGTTTTTCTCAAGTCTGCATGTCATTGCAGAATGTAGAAATAACAAGCATCAGTAACCTCTCTGTGCTCTAGCTGCTGCAGAAAACTGCGCTCAAATTTAACACCTATTTTAATTCCTTTTGTTGTTGTGTTTTTTAAATCCTAAAATCAGATCTGGCTGAGCTGTGTTGTGTTTATCTGTAGGTATAGATATCTTTAAAAGGTAAGTGATAATTAGAATAAGAGTAGTCTAGATTTCTGTATTCCAATGGAAAATTTAATTTTAAACACTGATTTGGCCTATCCAAGGTTGTATAGAAATGGGAAAATGGATAAAATATGTAAGCTAATTTAACTAAAATAGAGACAGGTAAAACAGTTACTGTCTAAAAGTTTATTAGTTTGAAGCACATGGCAGTAAGTTTACGTTCACCTAACTAAGAAACCAGCAGTTTCATATACTGTAACAATACAGTCCTTTGAACTTTCTATCAAAGGATTTGAAAGCAGTATGAAATCATTCATTAAGCTTCACAATGAATCTGTGAGTTAGACAAATTATACGGTATTATATGTTAAAGAAAGCACAGAGTCAAATAAGGTAAAAAGCTGACATGAAACAAACTTTACCATCGAATCTCTATGGCTAGAATTTCTGTGCTTGATTAAAGACTACAGAAGTAGGTATATAATACTGACCTTGACCAGGATGGCAACAGTGGTTTTGAAATGTTAATGGAGGTTACAGAGGTTACAAAAGTAGACAATCAATGGGTGATTATAACTGCCCTGCATTGACTGGGTAAATGTAATCCCAGGTTGTCATGCAAAGAGAGAATTTCTAGACACCATTAATAACTACTTTTTGGAGCAGCTATTCCTGGAACCCACAAGGGGAGAGAATTCCTGATTTAGTCCAAGAGGTAACTATAACTGAACTGTGGGGTAATAATGACCATAATGTAATTAAATTTAACATGTGGGGGGGGGGTAATAAAAAACCCATCACAGTAACATTTAACTTTAAAAGGGGGAACTGTACAAGAGTGATAACATTTGTTAGCAATTAAAAGGGGCTGCACAAGGGTTAAATGCCTGCAAGTAGCACAGAGACTATTCAAAAACATCAGACTAAATGTATATGATAACTCAGAAAAGACAATAAGAGGACCAAAAAATGCCACTATGACTAAACAGCAGAGTAATGGAGGCCAATAGAGGTAAAAAGGCATCCTTTAAAAATTGAAAGTCAAATCCCAGTGAGAATAATATGAAGATGCATAAACTCTGTCAGGTTAAGCGTAAAAAGGCAGGCCGAGAAAAATTTTGAGAAGCAACTTGTTAAACACAGGAGAACTAATAGTTAGAATTTTTTTAAGTACACCAGTAGCAGGAAGGGTGCCATGTATGTAGTGGGGCCACTGGACAAACAAGGTGATAAGGACCATTCAAGGAAGACAAAGCCACTGCAGAAAAGCTAAATGAATTCTTTGCATCCATCTTGTCTGCAGAGGATGTGAGGGAGATAACATTTCACAGCTACCCTTTTGGGTGAGAAATCTGAAGTACATCCTATGCTGATGTGTCTATAGAAGTTTTAGAACAAATGGATAAATTAAACAGTAATAAGTCACCAGTACTCGGTGGTATTCACCCAAGAGGTCTGAAGGAACTTGAATATGAAACTGCAGAAATACTGGTTGTAGTGTACAAGCTATTACGGACACACACTTCTGTACAAGACAGTTGGAAGTTAGCTAATGTAACTAACTTCAGTAGTGGGCAAATTGGTGGAAACTATAGTAAACAACAGAATTATCACCTCCATAGATACACACAGTTTGTTGGGGGAAGAGTCAACACAGCTTTTGTAAAGTGAAATCATGCCTCACCAATCTGTGGACAAGGCTGAGTAGTTAGTGTGTAGTTGGACTTTCAGAAAGCCTCTGACAGGCCCTTCACCAAAGGCGCTTAAGGAACCTAAGTAGTCATGGGGCTACAGGAAAGGTCCTCTCATGGCTCATAACTGGTTAAAAGACAGGAAACAATGGGGTAGGAATAAATGGTCAGGGTTCACAATGGGGAGCTAATGAAAGAGCAGGGTCAACATATACATGAATGATCTGGAAAAGGATGTGAGTGGTCAGGTGGCAAAATTTGCAGCTAATACAAAAATTATACAAGGTAGTTAAGTCCGAAGCTGACTGAAGTGTTACAGAGGAGTCTCACAAAACTGGGTGATGGGCCAACAAAATGGCAGATGAAGTTCAACACTGATATGTGCCAGATAATGCACACTGGAGAAAATTAATCCTGACTGCACATATAGAATGATGGGTTTTAAATTAGCTGTTACTACTCATGAAAGAGATGTTGGCATCAGCAGGGATAGTTCTCTGAAAATTTAAGCTCCATGTACAGCAGCAATCAAAAAGGCTAACAATGTTAGGAATTGTTAGATAAGGCAAAGAAAACAATACAGAAAATATAATGCCACTATATAAAGCCATTGTCTGCCTACTCCATGAATACCGTGTGCAGTTCTGGTAATCTTATCTCAAAAAGGATATAGTGGAACTGGTAAAGATTCAGAGATGGGCAACAAAAATCAAGGGTATGGCACAGCTTCAATATGAGGACAGAGTATAAAGGTTAGGGCTGGTCAGTTTAGAAAAGAGCTAATTAGGGTGGATATGAGCGAGGGCTATAAAATCATGAATGGGGTGGACAACGTAACGAAGTGTGAGTTACCTTTTCTACAATACAAAAACCAGGGAGTAGCAGGGGGGGAAAATCACCTGATGAAATTAATAGACAGAAGTTTTAATACAGCCAGTAGGGAGTACTTTTTCACACAATGCACAAACAAACTGTGGAACTTATTGCTATGCGATATAATGATGGCCAAAAGTATAACTGGGGTTTTAAAAAGAACTAGATAAGTTCATTGAGGACAGGTCCATCAGTAGCTATTAGCGAAAATTGTCAGGAATGTGACTCCATGCACAGGGCAACCCTAAAGCTCTGACTGCCAGAAGCCAGGAGAAGAAGACTGGGTGGATCACACCACCTGCCCTGTGCCATAAACTCTCCCCTAAAGCTCTACTATTGGTGCCAGCATACTGGGCTAGATGAACCATTGGGCTGATCCAGTATGTAAACTTGTAAACATGCTAAAAGCCACCCACCTACATGAGGAGGCGAGTTGAGAAAAGAACTCAGGACTCTTGACTTTTTGTCTCTAACCACTAGAAAACATGCACGCTAGTGACAAATAGGCCTTGTTTACACTTGCAATTGAATGTAGGGCATGTGTAACTAGGTGCCACAGGGAAAAGCAGGCTGAGTCCAGTGTATAGTGACATATAATCAGTGAAAGACTCCAGCAGTGGGACACTACAAACTAAAAATAGCAGTGTTGATGTGAAAGACACTGCATGGGTGTACAGAGAACTGTGTAAGGTGTTTCTGGCACGACTGTACTCTGCTCACCTTAGCAGTACCTCACCATCTACACTGCTAGTTAAACTCATGTTAGCTGGGCAAGCAGTGACTATACGTGCCACCATAAGTGCAGACACGTACAGTATGAAAGAAAAAATGAGCAACTCCTAGTTAATAACCCCACAGAGAATTGGTTTAAAATTGAGTTTTTCTTTGCCTGCATAAGCTGCTGTTTACCCCCATTATCACCTTACAAAAAATGTTGTTTAAAGCTATCCTCTCTTTAATAGCTAAACCTGTCTGGTGCTCACGTTCTTCAGGAACAAATGAATGACAGCAACTATACAGCATTGCAGATTTTATTTAAATCTTGTGCTTGCACAGCTTCAGTTGCTTTATGGCCTAAATCTACAAGACGTGTCTATCTAACCTGAACTTGTTGGTGTACAGAATAGTGATGTGTAGGGGTACCATGCAGCTCACTGAAAAGAGAACCTATTGGATTGATCTTTTTTGGCTAAATGATTTTCTGAATGAATTTAGTGCTCATGAAAGGTGATGGAGTGTTAGACCTGGAGACTGAAATCTTCTATGCAGATGTAACATGAACAGTCACAGTGTGAACTGTTTTACCTCAGACCTGTCAAATCCACAGGTTGGACTCTGCCTTTTCAGGCCCATCTGGGAAAGAAAGCCTCTGTTATCGGCCATCTTCCATAATATCCAGCCTCCTGGGGAAGGCAGCCAATCAGAGCTGCTGTAATGTGGTTAGGATCAGCTTAGCTCTTCAGCATGTGCACCAGCCTGTCCTAATCCCTCTGTTCCCCGCAAGTGTAGAGCTGGGAGCCGTTGGTCTCCCCTTCCGGGCTTTGATCGGGAATGTGGGAAGAAAACCTTCAGGCCAAAGAGACTTGAAATGGGGTAAGAATATGAAGGGAGGGAGCTACCTCATATGGTAGCAGAGGAACTAACAACCCCAATCCTATTTCCACAGATCAGAGTTAGAGTGATTGGTGACAGTGTTGGGCTTTTTCCAGGCATCCCAATGACGAGAGCAGTGAGAGAGGCTGGCATGCACTCTGCACAACACTGCCCACACCAAGGAAGAGGAACTGGAGGCCCCGCCCTGTCACCATGTGTTCTAATTCACCCATCATTCATTTATTCATCATTCATTTAAACCTACTGTTTTTTTGTTGACCAGAGTTGTCAGGTAAGCTATCGTGCCTAAACTATGATGTGACATACAAGGCAAGTAAAAAGGCAATGGGCCCAATCCTATATAAGTTGAACTATATGCTAAACTGCCACTGATTATAGTGAGAAGGATTGGGCCCATATTCTCTCTCTCTCTTCAATGGAGCTTGCAATTCATTCTCCATGCTCATTCAATCACTGGCCTCTCTGCCGATAATGTCAACAAATGTGCCAGTTAGTACCAGTCGGGGTGGTGATTTCTGTGATGTTGACACCTGTCCACTGTGAACTGGACTGTGACCACCACTGTATTTCCCATATAATGCTGAACAGCTGTCAGGCGGTAGTAATGGTGAAAGATGTATTAACTGCAGTGTGCACACTGGTAAATGAGACAGAATCTACTGTCTCTAAAAATGCCTTTCATGTCAAATTATTTTTACCTCTCTTTAATAATACAACTGTTTTCCTTTCATGGGTCATTAGTGTATCTTCCAGTTTATTTATATATAAAATACTAACTAATGGGTTGTGTGAGACAAAAAGACAAAACCAATGGATGTATATCGAAAGCTAGATTTTGAGCTGTCGGCATATTTTCTGGAGGTATTTGCAGTTATTTTTTATTTTTGTTAAATACATATTGTGGGAGCATCTACTTTGTCAGGCTTCAACTATGAGCCCCTGTGGCCTGTTGAACCTACAAAACACGTATGAACCCAACTGCACATGCAAATCCCCATTTGTGCAAATAAAGGAGTACATTTTCAGTGAGGCCCACTAAGCAGCCTCCCCTTGTGTGAGTTTGCAAAACAGTCTATTTTGGTCCATTTATTTCAGAATCCATTAAAAAGAAACCCTCCTTTTTAAAAAGCTCATGCACCTTATCCTTTTCTGTTCCCTTATCAAACACCCTCCATTCACACATCACCTTCCTCTTTCTTCTCCTCTACCTCAGTCTTGCTCTTATATTAACAGGAGACTCCCCCACACCTATCTCTTGTCAACTATGTATAACCTTAGGTCTGGTCTACACTGGGTGGGGGCTCGATCTAAGTTACACAACTTGAGCTACATGAAAAACGTAGCTGAAGTCGACGTACTTAGATCTACTCACAGTGGTGTCTTCCCTGTGGTGAGTCGACAGCTGACGCTCCCCCGTCGATTCTGCCTGCGCCTCTCGCTCCAGTGGAGTATCAGTCGACGGGAGAGCACTTGCTGGACGATTTATCACATCTAGTCGGCCTGGTAAATCGACCCCTGCTGCAGGTAATGTAGACAAGTGCTAAGGAGCGCTGCTCATAGGCAATCATGTGGTCCTGTTCCTTTGGGTTTGTCTCTACGGTATACATGTGACTATTCTGAGTTTTTCAAAACATAAATTACGCTTTATAACTTTTCATTTTCATGAGGCAACTAAAAAAATGATGGCTCTGGTAGTCACAGTATTTCCTAGGAATTTCCTAGGAACAGTAACAACCTAATCGCAAAAGCAAAACTGAAAAGAGTATAACACCCACCAAAAGAGTTACTTGATGTTTCATTCTGGTTTTATTATAAATTTTGCAGTCTCCTGTGTGACTATAGAGATAAATAATTTTTAAAATGCATAATATGAAAAGTGTAAGCACAGCGTCCTATCGATAGCTGAAATTCTCCATCTAATCATACGCGTTAATGTTGTGTTGTCCATATCTAGGAAAAAAAGGTATACAATGAAATCTATGATGATTTCTTAGCAGCATGTTTATATGCAATCAGATATATTAGTACAAATTTCAGATGCAAGGAGGATGTTAATGGATTTGTGTTATAAAGATTTAATAACTCCACAAACAAGGTGTCATGCTGTTTCCTGTTTTGTATTGTTTGTATACCTGCATTCTCATATTAACAGTGGGTGCATAATAACAGAGGAGAGTTCAGTACAGCAATTTTAGTTTCATAACTAATAAGTTTATGTTAAATTACAAAGAATCAGCCATAATGCATTAAACTGCAGCTTGCAGAATTTTTCTAGACATTAAGAAAACATTAATTTCTATAGGCACTAATGAAATGAACAGCCATAAGGGATTTTTATTTGAAGTTTTGTAAAATCTTTGAAATTTCAAAATATGTTGTGGATTGTGAATACATTGAGAAACTATTCTACCTTATAGCTGAAAACAAAGGATGACAAATGCATTTTCAGTCTCCAGTGGAAAAGGAAATCACACAAAGAAAGGGGGAAGAGAATCACTTTTTTTCTACTCAAGGACTGGAAATGTTTTTTGAATCAAGTCACCTGATCTCCCCGCTTTCTTATCACTGAACTATGTCAGGGCAATCAGAGAGAACAAAGTAACGTGCATGATTAGGCATATTTCCCTGGAAAATACGTATACGAACATCACTTTGTCTTCTCTTAATTTCTACCTGACAGATCTTGTGCAGGATCTACTCCAACCAATAGCATTAACTATATTTAAAAGATGGTTGTCGTTCTAAATAATTTAATGTTTTTGCATAACAGCTTTTAACATTGCTAACACCTAAACTGTAATTCTACATATTGCATCAAACTCCTCAAATATCAAGCTGGATAAGCAGAGAGTTTTTTTGGCTAATCAGCTAGAGTGCTGCTTTTCAAATGCCCACCTTTAATTTTAATTACATCATTTGCTCAATAATTAGAAATAGTCTTAGCAACAAGAACCTTAAAGGTGTGTTTAGGTGTTGAAAAATGTACTATTTCAAATTTTTATAGCTTAGCTTTTATTTCCTCAGACCTGCAGTCCTAGAAGAAGAGTCAGGACATGTGTAATGACTAAACTTGACACATCAGATCATAACAGTTTCATATCTTTAGGAGTTTGTTACTAAGCTAATGGATGCACTGTAAAGTCCTTTGCCTTAAAATGTCCCCATACCTTAAGGAAGGGGCCAATGTAAAACAGAGATGCAATGTGTCAGCTGAAATGGGCATTGTGTGATTTCAGAAGGCAAATTTTGAATTCTAAATGATATCTACTGTACATAGCTATAGATACTGATGAAATGCATAATATGAGTATGAATTCTTTGGTATAGTTTGGGTGTTTAACATATAAGTAGGAGCCACAGTTGGAAGATTACAACAGGAAGAGATTTATTTCACAACCTTATTATAATCTTTGTCACAAGAAAGAAATAAAGTTGTTCCATTTTCAGCTCTTGATTAAAATCTTTTTTCACTGAAAAATAGTGTCATGCTATTACATTCATGTATTTTTGAGATAATAAGGATGCAGTGTCCAATTTTGACCTTTCAAAATGATGTGTTTTGATTTGCTTGTCATTACGTTTCTTCCAATGTTACAGTCTTATTAACCTGTGGAAAGAGAACAGAATGAGAGGCAGTTAAGATACAGAATACTGAGGAAAATCAAAGTTGTACAACACTCTTGTATAGTTCAAAAAACATAGCATACATTAATATTTTTGCTATTTCATCATTACTGCATTAGAGTCTAACAAGAATGCTGAACTGGTACATATTTAACTCATCATCATGACAATTCGGAGACTGTAATCTGCATATCTTCAGATCTTGTATCTGCCTGAAGATGTAGCTACTGCAATCTGAAAGACTACATATTTTCAGTGTCTTTAGAAATATTTTAGAAAAGAAGGAATTAAAGCATTGTATCACAAGCCCCAAAATAGATAATAAAAGTTATAGTGTATGTGACTAGGGTCAGATTCTGCCAGCATTACAAAACCTCATAGATTCTTAGGCCTGTCTACACTAGAAAATTAGGTCTGTTTAACTACATCAATCAGGGATGTGAAAAATCCACTCCTGAGCAGCATTGTTAAGACTAATTAAGTCCCCAGGTAGACAGACCTATCTACAGTCTCTCGGGGAGGTACATTGCTTAAGCTGATGGTAGAATCCCTCCCATCCATGTAAGTAGTGTCTACATGGAAGTGCTAAAGCAGCAAGCTGCAGTGGCCCAGTTTGCCTTCTGTTGCATTTTAAGCGTAGACCTGGGTAGGCAACCTATGGCACGGGTGCCAAAGGCGGCACACAAGCTGATTTTCAGTGGCACTCACACTGCCTGGGTCCTGGCCACTGGTCTGGGGGCCTCTGCATTTTAATTTAATTTTCAATTAAGCTTCTTAAACATTTTAAAAACCTTATTTACTTTATGTACAACAATAGTTTAGTTCTGTATTATAGAAAGAGATCTTCTAAAAATGTTAAAATGTATGACTGGCAAATGAAACCTTATATTAGAGTGAATAAATGAAGACTCGGCACACCTCTTCTGAAAGGCTGCCGACCCCTGGTGTAGACAAAGCCTTAGATCAGTGGTCGGCAACGTCAGCACGTGGGACCGCAGGGTGAGTACCCTTAGCTAGCCTTGCTGCTTTATTTACCTGCCAGCTCACTGAGCGCTGCTTCCCATGGCTCCCACTGGCTGCAGTTTGCCGTCCTGGTCCAATGGGGGCTGCGGGAAGTGGCGCACGGAAAGCCAGTGGATAAATAAAGTAGCGGGGCCCGTTAAGGGTACTTACTCTGTGCCGATGTTGCCTACCGCTGTCTTAGATTCATAGATTTTAAGATCAGAAATGACCACTAATTATCATCTAGTCCAGGGGTTGGCAACCTTTAGGAGGTGGTGTGCCGAGTCTTCATTAGTTCAAGGGTTCGCGTGCCAGTAATACATTTTACATTTATAGGGGCCAGCGGAGGGAACCCCAGACTGGCAGCGCCGGGGGCAGATGGGAGTGGGGAAGGCGATGGGAATGGCTGAGAGGGAGCAAACATGATGCAGGTATAAGGGAGTGGGGGAGGCAGTGTGAGGAGCCAACAGGAAGGGGAGGGTAGAAAGGAGAAGATATGGGGGCAGATGGGAAGGGGCAAGGTAGTGGAGGTGGTAGTAGGGCAGATAGGAAAGGAGACAGTGTGGGGTAGAAGGGAGTGAGGGAGGCGGTGGGGCAGACAGGAAGAGGGAGTTGAAGGGAGAGGGTGTCCAGGACAAGATGAGGCAGGGTGGAGTGCAGATGGGAATGGAAGATGGGGGAGGCAGTGGGGAGACAGGAAGGGGTGGGAGGCAGTATTGGGGGTAGACAGGAAGGGAGTGGAACAGTAGTGTGGGGGGTAGACAGGAAGGGGTAAAGGAATGGGGGGGTAGATGGGAAGGGAGTGGGGAGAGGTGCGCAGGGGGGCTGCAAGGATTCGAGGAGGGAGTGAGTGGTGGGTTTCGGGGACGGGAAGCTGCTCCTCTCTTGTACAGGGAGGTCTGAGGGTGCAGCTGAGGAGCGAGGAGAGCAGGCTTCCCCTGGCCCTGAAGGGCTGGACCTAAAGCAGCACAGACAGGACGGGCGTTCCGGCGGGACCTCCCCCGATTTTGGCAAAGGTGGAAGAGGGGAATCGCTGCTTTCCCCGCAAACGGCTCTGTGCCAGTGTAACTCTGCACGCCCCCGCTCCCCCTCCCCCATTCCTGGGCACCGCACCGACACCCACCTATGGGGTGGCCGGCGGAGCACCAAGCAGCAGCCCCCTCACTGCGCTTCCCACGTGGCATAGGGGCATCGCTCAGCAGCGCCCGGTCTATGGGCACCGCCTCGTCCCCTGCCCAAGTGGCTCCGCGGAGGGCTTGGGCAGTGGCGGCAGCCCGCAAAGAGCTGCTCGCCCCGCTGCACACGCGCCCCTTCCTGCCTGGGAGGCGGCGGACAATGCCAGAGAGGTTCTGTCCTCCCACGGACTTAGCTTTTTCCTTCACCCTGTGCCCCCTCCTGGCCTGAGGCAGAGGCGCCCCAGGGCTTGATCCAGTGGGCGGGGGACTGACTCCTGCTGACTACAGCAGGGTCAGTCTCCTGCTCCCCAGGATGGAAGACAGTGCGCGGCTGCCGGTTCCGTCCATCCTAGTACGCCATGGGCTGAGTGGGTCAGGAGCCGGCTGGCAGTAGAGTGCCACTGAAAAGCAGTAGGTTGCCAACTGATCTAGTCTGACCTCTTGCATAACATAAAGGACTTCTTGATAATTTCTGAATCAAGCCCATAACTTATATTTGAGTTGTAGCATATCTTGTACAAATCTTGATTTACAGCCTGCAAGTGATGGAGAGTTTGAATTGTTAATGGTTAATAGCCCTTTTTGTACCTTATTTCTAGTCTGAATTTGTCTAGCTTCAGCTTCTCACCATTGGTTCTCATTATGCCCTTTTCGGTTGGATTACAGAGCTGTCTACTGTCACAAATCTCTTCCACATATAGGTACTTCCAGACTGTGATCAAGCTCTCAGCCTTTTCTTGGATAAACTAAACAGACTGAGCTTCTTTAGTAAGGCATGTTTTCCATGTAGCTCTTTTCTGAAGCCTCTCCAATTATTCTACATCCTGTTTGAATTGTGGGCACCAGAACTGGAGATTGTATTCAGTAATGGTTTTACTAATGCCATACATGGAATACCATCTCCCTATTCCTACTTGATATTTCCCTGCTTACACTTCCAAGAATTACATTTGTAGGAGTAGGATTTTATATTTATATTAGAGGTCATAATGACTGACGGTTGTAATAATGTATTAAATGTATTAACGTATGATTTGAGTTCATCCTGCCAGCCACCCTTTTTGATTTCAAAGTAGGAATAGACCAGAATAGTCCTTATGGATGATTATGGTCATCTTTTGTTTAAGGGTAAGATTTCATTACAGAATTTGCTCTAAGGTCTTGCTTCTTGTATGCATTGCAAATGAAGTTGTGTAAGGTTCTTTTGTAATCCCTTTAGTAATAATATAATCCTTTCCAAAAGTTATCCTGTCTGAAAGTCCCTGTAAAATTGTTTGGTGTAAAGGATGTATGCATGGTTAAGGATAAGTGTGAAAGCCATCACAAATGTGCAGATGGTCAAATGAGAGACTTGTAAACACCAGAAGACAAGCAGAAAACATCCACTGTATCCGATGCTAAACATTTTAGCAGCATTGTTGACCTCAAAGGTGAGGCAGGCACCCTTGAAGGTGAGACAACAAATAGGAGACAATGATGGGAAGCCTGAAAATAACCATTAAATGATAACAGCAGAAAACCCCAAGATTAACACCACTTAAGAACTAATGATTACAGGATGACATTGCAAAATGCATGGACTCAAATGGGAATTTACAACTATAAAGATGGGGTGTTTTGCCATGAGACTTTGGAATCAGTCCTGCAAAGCCTCGGAGCATTGGTTTGCAACAGACAGAACACTCGTGCCCAATCTAACTGGCATTAGATTGACTTGAGCTATGACAGACTGGTAACTAACTATAAGACCATGTACAGGACCTGTGTGTGTGAGACTGAATGCATATGCTAACTGTTATATTTTCAATAAACACAGCATATTGCCTTTTTCCCCTGAAAAGATTCAGTGTGCTTTTTATAAGTATAATACATTTACCCTCTTAGCTAAAACATTGCACTGAGCCCACATGTTCAGTTTGTTATCTACCATGATGCCTAAGTCCTTTTCAGAGTCACTGGATTTTAGGATACCATTGAAGAAAGTGGGGCTACTCACAAAGTAAGATGCTACTCAACATGAATAAAGTGGCAGAATCTGGCCCTTTTTATAATGCTTTCATCTCACCTGAGACTTTCTAAGTATAAATAAAAATGTCAGCGTTCTTCCCAATGTCAGTGTGATACCAATTAAAGCCACAACATGATAAAAACTTTTATGAGGACAATATTATCTACCTTAGATAAATGGCTTGTAACTTACAATATGTCTTGCTTGTTTGCCTTAGCTGCTTTGTCTTGCAATCTGTGAATACGTGTAAGTTTCCTAACAGATGGGAAAACTAAACACTTTAAGATGAAGTGCTCATCCTTTTTATTGGATTGCAAGCATAGTAGCAAAATAAGGTTTCAAGTAATTTCTGACCTATAGAACCCACTGTCTCTGGGGCTGACAATATACAATTAAATGCTCATTCAATAACACAATGAACAGTTCAGCAATGGTCCTCTTGTGAGTAAAACCTACATCAGGGTCAATTTTAAGGATGATTGCTAAGAGTTTGTGATAACTATTGGGCCAATTTGTTGTGGAGCTTTTAGTTTACAATTGTTTTGAAAGGTTATAATCACCAGTACAATGAAAAATTAATACTGAAAATTAAGAAGCATGATGTATCTAAGCTGTGAGTTATTAAAATTCATACATTATTTCAAGTTACAGTTATGTGACTACTTCCTACCTTTGGAAAATGTAGTTTGAATGTCAAAATGTCCATTTAAAAATTCTTATGACTTTTATCTATTGGTGGAAATACATTTTTACTGATTCTTCAGCAACAAAGATAATAGGCCAGCAGTCCACATTCCAAGATGCAACATTAACACTTTCTCTCATATATGACTTACTACCATTCACAGTTTTGTAGGTCAGTAAGGCTTAATTCACAAAAGGACTAAGGTGCCTAACTGTCACTTTTGGCATCTAAATCAGGTCCTACTGGGGATTTACAAAACCCTTGTTCAGTTGCTGCTGAACACTGTAGGCACATAAATTTACTTAGCACCGACTTTGCGGAGGGGTGGGGGGGAGGGAGGGGTTAAAGTTCCCTTGGTGCCTGGTTTTTGTCTCTGGGCATGTGAACTGCAGCCCCATGCCCAGTGCCCAGATGCCTAAGCCCCAGATAGCTGCATGAACAAGGCGAAATTGGAATTCTTCTGCCTAACTTGCCGACAGGGCCCAATCCAATCACCATGCTCACACCTTGCCTTCCAGATTGGCCTCCCCATAGGTGAACTTACATAAAATAGCCAAAGCAGGAGGATGATTTCCCTAAATATTTTTAGCTCACAGGTTAAGGTACTCACCTGGGATGTGGACAACACCCCCAGTCCAGCAGAGGGGGAGGAAGCGATTTGATCTGGGATAAGCCACCGTTCACGAGAATACTCTAACTATTGGGATAAGAGATTTTCTGATGCAGGGCCTCCTCAATCTCCCCTGCTGAAGCAACAGAAGAGACTGAGATGCCTCACTTCTGACTATCCCATAACCCAATGGTTAGAGTACTCACCTGAGAGGTGGCGGTTAAAATTCTTTCTCCCCTTCAGCTGGAGGGGAGTTCAGGTGACAAACTGGGGGTCTCCCATGTCACAAGTGAGTATCCTAACCACTGGGCTAAAAATGATGAAGGAGCCCCCGCCCACTGCCAAAATGGAATAGGCACCTAATGTCAAGAATGGGTTTGCAGCTGAAACTCCTGAACAGATGAAGGCTGAAATGCTGAACAGATGGGAAAGCTCAGCATCTCCAACTGGTTACCTTAACTGATGCACCACCTAGAATTTTGGGTTTCATTAATCCATCCTGAGGCATGTCTCCCTCCATTCCATATAAGGAGCCCTAGTGAATATCAGTGATTTTCCAAGTGCCTAAAAATTAGATGTGGTGATCCTGAATGTCACAACATGTACGTTCCTTTTGTGAATCTAGCCAGAAGTGCTTTAAAAGCAGACAGGAAGAATCTTTTTTATTACTGTACCTCTTATCAAACCTAAAGGTACAACAGGAAACAGTATATTGATATAGCACGGTGTACAAAACAACTGTGGACAGGGTCATGTGATTTGCATCATATCCACAAGTAGCAAAAGATGAACACAGCAATAGAGTGACTGGCAAGGACTCTTGGATTCATCTTTAGACAAAGGATTAGGCTCATCAAGAAAATCAATGGCTACAAGTTTTATGCAGAGTCCCTCTCAGATACATTCTCTTCTACTGTACACCTGTAGCTCCCGCTCCTGATGTAGCTTCAGCTATAATACTTTGTTTTGGGAGGCGGGAAGTCTAAGAACTTTAAAGACATGATCTAAAGTAACCTCAGTCTTACCTCATTTTGTTCTTCAGACTGAATAGTGAAACTCTCCTGGTGTAACCAGCACTGGCCATATAAATTCCTTGTATGAAAAAAACCCAGCTGATTTCTTTCCTCTCTTTTCACCTTGATCAATTGGAATCTTCTTTATATGTCTCCTATAAGGAGATTAAGTGGAAAAGATTGAAACTATGAAGCCATATGAGTCTGCACTGCTACTTTTGCCCATCTACATAACTAATTTGCACAGACTTAAAGATCATAAATGTTTTATTCTGAGCTACCATAAAAACCAGCTAGTCACATAATGGAGCCATATGGCTCTTCTTCTGATCGGAATGAGAGTGCTGTCACTTAGTACAATTTCAAAGTGTTACATGGGGAGTTACGTGAACATATTCTATTAACAGCAGCGAGGGGAAAATCATTTTGCCTAATTTCAAACTCACCCAAACTTCGGAATGATTAGTTTTATGTTCTGTTTAACAGGGACTGTGTGCAGGGAGAAAAACAAATATATACAGACTGATTCAAAAATGAAAGATGAGGCAGAATAAAATCTAATACAAAATAATATGAACAGTATATGAACAGTATTTACCTGGCACTCATTAATGCCAGTTTATCTTTTTAGAAATGATAGTCTGCCCCTAAAATATAGCACAAGCTTCCTGTGATCTAGAAAAACAATTTTCTTCTATGTCTCTTGAAAAAGACCACAGATTCAAATGACTAGAAAAAAAAGTTTGTTCATTTTAATTAGTTTTGTGAACACCAAAATATGTTGAGCAATTCAGAAAATCCCAAACTGCATTCAATTTGTCTATTTCAATTTATCAACAATAGTTGTGAAGCCAGTGATGCTGATTTAAATGTTGAAATAGGGAGGGTAGTATACATATAATGATTGAGTTATTGGCATGTAAACCTATTTTCTGTGTAACATACACAAACACACACACAGACTCTTGAAATATTTAAAATGAGTCTGGGAAAAGCACTTGAGAATATGTACTATAGGGACTGAGTCTACATTACAAGGGACTAAAATGTATGACCCAATTGGTCTTTTCCATACCAGATTTTTGTGATTAGATGATAAATATCAAGCAGGTTTCTACAGAAGTGATTGCTCTAAATACATCTTAATGCATGTCTTCAAATAATTTTTTTCCCCACTAGTCACTGAAGTCTAGTGATATTTTATTCCATGCACATTTCCTTTTTTTAGGGGGTGGGGGAAAGGGGAGTAAGCAATAAAGTAGCACAATCCCAGGGCAATGCATTAAAAAGCCAGAGAGAGAGCGAGCGAGCCTTTCAATCCCTGCAGGTTATTGCTTAACCTAGTTACAACTGTCAAAGTAGTCTGTATGTATTTTCAAATAGATGATTTGAACAACAATGAGTAGGTAAACTTGGATGACTTTAACTATCTGAAGTAGATTAATGAATCGAATCAAACTTGGTGTCTCTTTCCTTTCATAGATGAAGTCCTCATTTAATAATCACAATTTGCAATAAGTAAAAAGGAAAGCTGGCAATCCCTAAAAGATTTCCAAAGTTTATTTTAACAACAACAGTGGCGGGGATTATCCATTGGTTGGATTTCAAAAGAATAGAAAGCAAACATTATTATTTTACCATATACAACCAAACATAGGGTTTGTGAGCAGTCTTTGCTCTCACATCTACAGACTCAGCTATGAAGTCCACTCCAGTTGTTATTCTGCGACAACCTCTATCCCAGTGTTTAGTTTCACAACTCATTGCTTATAACTGAGCTCTTGCCATTCAGGCTGCAAGACTCTTGGAACATGCTTAATGTTAAGAAAATGATTGTTAGGAAAATGTAACTTAGAATGTTGTAGTATGATTTTAAAATAACCTTAGACTTATAATCTCACTCCCTGTATATGTACTATTGACCCCTAGTTTAACATGCATTTTAAACTTGCATTCACCCTGTCATAGATGTGCAGGCGTCATAGTGTCTGAGTACCCCTAAGTGTTTTGAACCTCCTGTTTACCAGACATGTAAATGAAATAGATTAAGACCAACAATGGATGTAATAGCCATTAAGTGTTCCCACCTGTGTAAGTGGATTGAAAGTCCCCCTCCCTTATCAACACAGGGGTATAAAATATCCTGACACATGTATTGAGGTGAGCCAGTTGTTTGGGTGATAACCCCTTCTGACTCCTTATTGCTTGCAATAAATCTTGTTTTTCCAGAAGTCTACTGAGTTATGCCTGTCCTTTGAGGTGTATTGGACTGAACTCCAAAGGAAATAAGCAGTTTTTGCAACATTAAGACATGTCTATTCATTTTAATATGGGAGTGGGAGTCTTGCACAACTCATGGAATGTCAATCAGTGAGGGTGCTGAATATATTGAGGTATTTGTTGCTGAGATCTCCTGTGTCAGAGAAATATACAAAATAGTTGACTGGATTGAATACTCACTTCTTATAAAAAACAGGGAGAACATCAGGGTGCAGTCACCTGAAGTGGAGAAAAAGAGGTCTAAACCCCAAAGAATAAGCAATTGAATTGACTGTATACAATGTTATTATGTATAAATATATCAAGTATATGTCAAGTAAGGTCTTTAATGAAAGCTTGTAATGGTCTGAACTTGAGGGTCATTAGGAGATATGGATTCATGTTATAGTTAGGAATGTATGTATATGTGCAGAACAATGTAATTATAACTGGGATGCAGCTGCATCATCACCTCACAATAGGGAGTGAAGCAATCAGGCAAGGAGGGACACCTCTCCAGCTAGTTGCTTACATAAAAATAATTGCAAGCACCTAGCATTGTAAAATCTAGTGAAAGACAATGGTGGACCATTAAAGTTAATGGAAAGACATTGCAACTGAAAAGAAAAACCCAGTCTTGGAAAACTAAGGAAAGAGGGAGTATCCTCTGCTGTCTATAACCATGAATAACCATAGTCTGAGAGATAGGGAAAAAACACCTCTAAAATCTTTTAAAAGGGAAAAGGTGAAGTGAAGGTGGCCCTAAAATTGAGGGCCAGCATCTAAGCAGGTTGCTGACTGTGAAACACTGAATTCCCTTCAGGACAGAGGACATGCTGGGAAAATATACAGAGACATCAGGTAACATGTATTAGATAAGGGAATTTAGTTACTATGGAAATGTAAAGCCTCAGATTGCATCTTTATGTTTATTTTCTGTGTAACTTGTATTTGTTTGGTTTCCCCTACTATTTCATTTGTGAATCTATAATTTTCCTATTAAATAAACTTTGTTTATTTTTATCCCAAGCAGGTCTCTGTTGTACAAACTGTGTGAAGTGCATGTCACAAAGAAAACTGATAACTGGGGGGGCAGGTTTACTCCTTTAAGGGTGACAGAACAGAGGGGAAGAGTCAAAGTTGCCGGTAGTTAAGAATTCAGGGAGATGGATTTGGTGGGACTTGGACCAGAAGGGCTAATGGGATGAACCTGCAAGGAGTAACCTGGTGTACGAAAGCCAGGGTTGAGACCCTTATGCTTGAAAGCTGGCTACAGCTGTCAGAGCCATAGCAGCATAGCCATGGGTGGTGGGTGAACCATGGGCTTGGGGAGGCTAGCCCCTGGCCAGGCTCAGTTAAAATCAGTTCTTCCTCCTGCCTATTCGTAGCTATGTTTTTAACATATTCCTTCCTGGTTATGAAACTGGAGCCCACACTAACCATGCTCTGCACCTAAAGGCAAGGTATGAACTCCAGCATAAGGAAGGGAGTAACTCCTGTGGCTGTGCAGCTAAGCTGCAGAGACCGGATGCTCCACAGAAATGGGAGTATTAAAGCATGGGTGTTAATAGGCTCATTTATGGTTGCTTTCCTTCTCACCTGAACAACACACCACCACCTTGTGGCTAAACTCTATCAGATAGGATCATTCATGACATTTTCTAAATTACTGACCTAGGACTTCGATAGTTTCTCTTTCTGTGTCATCAGGTCATTTTGTTAACTCTTAATATGACACATCTAATTAATAAGGAATATAATAATAAGGTATGGACACAATAGACTAGTGTCTAGGACCACAGTGTCAGGTCAGGGAATTATACCAGAATTTCTGCTTTAATTAAAAAACAATTATAAGCCCTCCCTATGCTGATAAAGAGCTTGAAAACATGGAGGTAGGGTAACTCATGTAGTGATGTCTGTCTGAGTCTGCAGACAATCTGAAACAATAGCTCAGAGACAGACAAACTACCCCATGAATCGAAATGGGGTGTTCACGCCAAGATATGCTGCTAAGGGGAGCCCTGTCAATTCTGCCCTAAGAAATGAACAAGGATTCTGTATGTAAATAGGAGGAAATAAGAGCAGAAGGCCTTACTTGCTCACATGCAGATAAACCTTCTCTGCTAGGTCAATGAAGGGTCCATTTCTGCTTCTCTAGAGTGAGCAGGGTGACCAGACAACAAGTGTGAAAAATCGGGACAGAAGATGGGAGTGGGGGAGGTAACAGGATCCTATATAAGAAAAAGCCCCAAATATCAGGATTGTCCCTATAAAATTGGGACATCTGGTCACTCTAAGAGTGCGGGAAGCAGGGATCCCTGCTCCACCACTGATGCTCTTCAGGGGATGGGGCGTCCTGCCACTATTATTCAAAATGCAGATGAGCCTTTGGCCCTAGGGCAGGGCCACAGTGGCAGAACCATGAGGCACCCACTGCATGTAGAGCCCTGACTTGCCTTAATTTGATCCTAATAACTATGCAAAAACATAACAGCCTTCATTCTCAGATGTGCTGAAACACCTGCAGTCAAGAGCAGTTGTGGAAGCTCATCAGCTCTGAAAATCAGGACTTAAATATATGGAAAAATATAATTTCAACTTATATCATAGTATTTAATGCATGAACTTTGCTAAGATAAAGACTTCATCTCTAAAATGCATTGAAAAGGAAAACTTTGTCATGCAAAAATATACTGTTTCCCATTTGCCACAATAGAATTCAATGGGTAGTGATGCATATATATATATATACACACACACACACACACACACACTGCCACCTACTTTTACATCATATTCAGAGATACATTTTAAGAAGTTCAGCTTGCTTTATTTCTTCATGCAGTGAGACAAAGTAACTCGCCATGACAAAAATCAGGCCTCACATGAAATATTTGGAAGTGTAATCATACAATCAAGGGTCAATATGTACTACAGTAGAAACTGTAAATACAAAAGCAGTGAATCAAGTCAGGCCTAGCCTCAAGGGTTGATTCATGATGACATATGTTTTGTTATTATTTCATAAGATCTAACAGGTTTGAATAAAAGTGCACCAAAAAACTAGATTTCTCCTGAAAGATAATAGTGTATGGATTACTGCAAATTGTGAACATCAAAAATCATAACCACTGAAAATAGCTTTTTTCAGTGTTGAAAGCAGGGCATACATGTTGAACAGATGAAATTTACACAGCTCATTATTTAACAATAGCAATAGCCATTTTGCTTTATTGCTGGGTTAAATGGATGTCACATAAAACTGCACTGAATTTTGAAAACGGAAATTGGTGACTGTTAATGCTAGGATAGAAGGTATTTTTCATGCTGCCTAGGATTTCAGATTTCTTGGCCAGGAACAGAAAAGAAAAGGGCCAAAAAAATTATATTTTTTGCATAGGCCAAATATAATCATTGTCATCATTTGGGAACAACATGGCTGTCGTATTAAACGGTTCTGGAGACTTAACATTCCCACCATTTTGGAAGGTATACTCCACTGAATAACAATGAATTACTTTTTAAATGATCCTTGCTTTCAACAGGACAGAAAGAATGGTTCTGGGACTCCATTTGTGCTTGTGCATTGACAGAACATGGAAATGAAAGTGTGAACAGGGTTTATGAATGCAATTAGCACATTAGTGTTCATGTTTGCACTGCTTGATTTAGTTTTCAGGGCTTTTTTCATTTTGCAACTTGATTTTTAGGGTTAATTTGATGCATGTGGACAAATAATCCCCTTGCTTATACCCGTGCAACCCAACAGAAACCTATGTTTTGTCCAGGGCACATGAACTGTATTAGAAAAGCATATAAGAAGCTTATAGCACCAGAATGCAAGAGCTGATAGATTTATACTACATAACTAGTGTATGGTATCATGTCTAACAGCAGCAGTGTGTTTAGAGGACAGAAATTGCAGGTCTGTGGGGAAAAATGGTATGGCAAAGTATTAAAGCCTGTTTGTAACTTAATGCATGTGAGTAGTTCCATTGACTTTACTGAGACTGCTCACATACTCACAGTTATGCATGTGCTTAAACACTTGGCTGGATCAGTGCAATCTATGCATTTTAAAAAGAAAAAACCTTTTATTTATGGAAAATACTATGGTACTACTTAATCTTTGCTAATTTGTGATTTATTCAGCTCTCACCTACATCTAAATTGCTTGCTATTTGATAGCTATTCACATGCAACTATTCCCAAAAGTACAATGCCTGGTAGTTTGCAGATTCAGGACCCTAGAGCCTGAACTTAAATCCTTTGAAGTCCATAGCGATCTTTTCATTGACCTCAATGAGCTCTGGATCAGGCTCTAGGGTCCTGAATCTGCAATTAGCAGTGTAATTTTTTTGGTTGTGCTCCAAGAAGAAAAAGGACTCTTCATGACAGGACAGTGCCATAATGATATTTGTAATACAGCTGGTTAGACAAGTTGTAGGAGGATTAGAAGAACTAATTGATAGGGACATATTGTATACATTGCTGTGTGTTCACTTGTGGCATTCTGCATCATTGTCAGCAGGGTTTTCAAGATCTCATTCTACAATGATTCTTCTTTTTCTGACATTTGAATGGAGCAAGATTCAACCTAAGGTCATCTCTGGTTCTGTCCATAAAACTTTCTGAAGCTCATCAGAGGGAATTCTGCTACTCTACCTGGTAGTGTTGCGTGGCCACCATTACAAATCAGCATGTACAAGCAAATACTGACAGGGGCTTCCTAAGTTTTACAGTTAATCCTCTCAGTATAGGGAACTATGGGGCATCTGAGATACCATGTGAGATAACTGTTAGTAAATACTGACAATTCAATGACATCCACTGAGGCTTATAGCTATATTGATCTTTTTTTGTTTCCATAAATTGTTTAAATCAGTTTATTCTTTATTTGGATGGTTCCCTCATTTATTACATGTATCATGTTTAATCTTCATTGACTTCAGTGAGGATCCTTGGATCCTTCAATGAGTAAGTATGCAGGTATACTACTCTGTATTCTGAGCACGCAACCCTACCTTAGCATGCATTCTCTCTATGCATCTGCACCTCTGGAAATGGTGCCTGATCTTCAATAGAATGCATCATTCATCCCAGCACTGTCACACTAGAACTGGTTGACACAACTACATTCTGTCCAAAAGTTTGGTGTTCCATATCTTTGGGAGTGCTGCAAATGTAAGCTACATTTTAAAACAAAAATCATTTCTGTAGCAGAATGGGACAAAAACGGTGGCAAAGACCAAGAGCACAGGAAAAAAGGATGTGACATACCATGTATCCAGCTAGTCCAAGATCTTCTCTCTCAAATTGTCATTATCTGATGCTTTCAAGGAAGTTGAAAACTCTGATAATGCTTCCACCCAATTGTGCAGTGCTGTGTGGAGAAGTGGAATAGCCATGTACAAGAGGAAGGATTCCTTCCTGATCTCTGTGGGTAATCAACATCTGACTTGAAAAGTGAACTTTGCATGGTACCTTCCATTCAGCTAGTGGTTAAACAGCCAGTTACCTATGAAACAATTTACTGTTCTCTGTCCTTAATGAAGTAGGCAACTGTGCAGTTCAATGGTAGCTGAAACTCTGTTTTGACAAATAATGAATAATGCACATTGATAGGATTAATACTCATGTACAATACTTGGTTCTAAATTCACTGTAACCTCTCATGGCAAATTCTTAGGGGATGGGGGGATCATTGTGAATAACCAATGGAAACATCTGCTCGATGCACAATAGAGGTTCAAGATACAAACAAAATATTAAGTAAATATAATGAGATAGTATAATATTCTAATTATTTTCCTTTTTATTGATCAATGGTCTGCCTACTCCTCATCTCAAAACAGACATGTCAGGCAACAAAAATAAAAAATATAATAGAATTCCACTGTCTGGGACACCCTATTGCGTTTTCTGGGGAATTATAGAATTAACCACAGACCACTACCCTGGCAGTTCTTGAACTCAGGGCATTAAGCTGTACTCCACTCAGGGTGTGTTAATCCTCCCACTACTACCTTTGGATGGGCTTGTTATGTTAGTTTTGTCCATTAACCCTTCACGATTGCAGTACTGAGGTATGCTTTATATTTCTCATCTGCATAAGGGGTTACTATGGTTCACCAGTTTGCTCTCTGTTGGTTTTCTGAAGAAAGATTTGGATATTCTACCAGAGCCTTGGCTCTCCAACTAGGCTATGTTCAGAGGCCCTAGCACCTGATTATCCGTAGGCATACATAATATAAAGTGGGAACATATTTTAAATTGGCACCCAATGCCTTTATGACTTGGCTGCAAATAGCATTCATTAAACGTAGCCGTTTCTGCCGCTCTCTTTACTTTTTCTCTCAAAGTGTCTTCCAACCTTAGGGTTTGGAAAACTCTGACATATGCAGAGTCTTTAAGTAAATATGCAAGTTCTGCTGTTCCAGGGTGATGCGTGTTGTTTACTTGTCCATCCTTATTTCCTGTTTAGGTCATGATATTGGCATTCTCAGGAACAAGAGGAAAATGTCACTATTTCACTGTTATGCTCTGGCCTGATCTAGCATCAATAGATGTTCCTGATTTGATAGCATTTTCTCTTGCGTGATTCTTATCTCAATACAATGTTAAGGCTGACCCACAGCTGCTAGTGTTTGCAAGAAGTTCATCTGGTCTTAAAGGCTAACAGTTCTGCCCAAGTTTCAACTTATCAAATATTCCAAGGTCTTCACTGTGAGATAACTGTTAGTCCTGCAGCCTCCATCTGGGGGATTATGTGAGAGCAGTAGCCACAGCCAGCTGGGAAAGTTACAGCCAGCTTCCATATACTGAGCTGAAGTTGCTCCTCTTGTATTGCTTCCCTCTAGCTATTTAGAGGCACTGCAGCTGGCCATTCCTCCCTGATCCCTTTCCCTGCTAATCATTGCTCATTTGGAACCGGCAGTAAGATTTGCAGGATAGAACCCATAGGGAATACAGATGGTTCAGATAAGCTGCCCACACACTGTATAACTGAGATTTCAAAGTGGGGCATGGGCAGACATTGTGGTAAAGGAAGGTAATTCAGATGGGTGAAAGGAAAGCTGCATGGAAAAGGCCCTTCTAAAATGGAGGAAAGGTGACAATTGTAATTGCGGGGGCCCATTCACATAAAGTTAAATCCTTCTGTGAGGAAATATCAAATGCAGTGCCCATTTCTCCGCTGGCCTGCTCCCACACACTGGCTGTCATCCCCAGAGAAACAGTGGCACTTCACAAGCCTCACTTTATGAAATGTTGGTATCTTGAGCTTTTTGAAAATGACTGATGGAGCTCAAAGACTTTCAGGGGACACATAATACTTCAAGGAGTTTATGTAGGTAGATGGTTTCTAGCATCAGTAATGGAGTCCTCTTTATCCTCTGTTTTCAAATAATCCCATTGGTTTATCAGCACTGCCCATGTTCCTCTCTGGTCTTTATGTGTACTATATTTTCACAGATGCAGTGTTAATGCACAGTGCAGCTCAAAATACAGATTCAGCACACAGTGGAGAAAGGCCTGCTAAAGAAGATGGACAAGAGGGGGAAGGGAACCTCAGAAGGAGGTGGAGAAAAGGGTGAAGACGACTGCTGGTGGGCCTGGCACCCACCCAAAAAGGGGATGGACTCAGTTGAACTGGGAAGTAGAAAAGAAGAGCTGATGAAGAGGGATGCCTCTTGATAGTGAGCCACAAATTGCACAGTGTGGAAAGTATATGACACTTTTCTAACGGCTGAGGAGAGAAAGGCTGCAGGACTAGGAGGTTGCTCAGGAGGGATGAAGCAGCATCACCAATGTGAAGCTGTTTGACTGGATCAAGGCACTAATACAGTGTCTCTATACATTACTGCTCCCATCACTACCAGCAAGGAGACTGAAATACAAGCAGCCATTCCCTCCTGCCTCTCCCTCATATATTATTGGAAGAGTCCTGTGGGCAGCCCCATCAGTGTTTCTCATGCTCTGATTATTTATCCTCTTTGGTAACATCCTACAATTCCTGAGCACACCCTTCTCCTGAGACACTCAAAGAATCATCCCAAGGCCACTGAATTCCTCTCAGACTATTAACTGATACTGAAAATGTGCCTCATTGTAACACTCTCCTTATTCACAGCTTCAGTATATTTCAAATTTTCTCTCTGTAAGTGGGGGATTGGTCCCGCCTTTGTGAGGAACTTCCTGACTTCTATATTACCCTCTCAAAATCAGACAGCAAAAGGATCTGAGTCCTTGCTCCAACTCCCTTTACCCAACTCCCTTTACCCAGATGCTTGCCTGACTTCAGAGACTCCTCTTCCCCTTTCCCATCCTGCAGACACATCCTTGTAACCCTGATAAGGCTGAGCCCAGGATTCCTCTTAACCCCTCTCTGGGCGTGGGTTGCTCAGGACAAAGGCTAGGGTGTCCCCATTCCAAGGTACACTTTCCTCGCCGGTCATTTCTCTGACTCAGTGAGCTCTACATTGAGTTTAACCCAAACTTTATTTATTAAACAGCAACTGTAATGACATAAAGGAAAAATGGAAGAGGTTAAAAGATCCAGGAATCCTGTCCTAAGGATACAGGCATACCATACACAATAGTCTCTGGAACTTAAGAAACCTTCACGGTCTATTCCTTACACCTCCCTAGCTTCCCTCCCTGGCCTTGGCTGGGCTGCGGTGATACCATGAGTAAGACCCCTGCTCTGGTGGTGGCTACACACACTCAGGATCTAGGTGACAGAATCCTTCTCCCTAGTATTAGTTGCTGCCCCTACTGGGTTCACCCCCCCGTCACCTCGAGTCCAGCCTTCAAAGGCCCACTTGTCAGTCGATGTCTCCCCCTCACTCTACCCAGCCACTCACTGTACTCAGTTCTAGTATTACTTGCAGCATGGCAGGTTTCCGCTATGCTGGCTCTGGCCCTACGGCTCCCCACTGTAGCTCAGCCCTGGCTCACCATCGGCGTGGCTGGTACCTGCTGCTCTGGCTCTCCCTTACTCGGCCTTGGCAGCCCCAGCTCACATGAAGGACAGTCCCTGGACTCTTGACTCCCTCATTGGCCTGTCTGCCCTGTCTATCTACCTGACTTGGAGGGCTGGCCTCTCTCCATTGGCCCTGGATATGTCAGTCTCAGGACCCTGACTCCTCTTTGGCCTCTCCTCTGTCTCCTGGTATTAGGAGGGGGCCAACCAAAAAATCCCACTGTTTCATTAAACGTCCATCAGCCCCCCTTACACATCATTCAGACCTGCTATATGTTGGACTTCACCTAAACATTAGATATATGGGGTTGTATGTACCTGAAAGTACTAGCAGTCCTCCAGGCTGCACAGACTGCCTAGGCAGGAGCCTGGCCTACCCAGGAGAACAGCCAACCGCCATTACAAGGGCAAAGAGGAAAAGCAAAATCTCCACAGCACAGATTTGCACAACATTCTGGAGAGGACCGCTCACATTTTAATGCCCCTTGTACATAACAATACTTTTCTCAAAGTCCTGTCCTCTGCTTCTATCTGGGGCAGTAGAGACACAGCCAAAGGTAGATATAATTCTCCTGCACAGTGAGGAGGATGCTGGCTCTCTGATATCATAGGAGTCAGGATTGGAGGGTATACATGAAAGGGAAAGCCTTGCCTCACCTAGTGCAGCTGTGTCTGCTGACACTGAGTTGGTTTGAGATCTCTCTCACTGAAGGATTATGACAGAGAACCCGATGAAAGAAAGTGTCCCCTCTTCCTAACCTGGTTATCAATATTTGAAGAGAGAGGGTGTGAACAGAAATTGTCCCTGCATAGCCCCTCTGCAGGATAAGTTCTTTGGCCTTTGAGGCCTTTTCAAACTACCCAGATAATAACAGGGAAGAACCCACCCCCATAGTATTCCCTGAGGTTGGTATATAACAGAACCTTCATCTGGCCATCAAGTGTATCATATATCTGTACTGTAATGCCCATTTCATATGAGATAACGGACCATGATGGAGAGATCCATGAATGACTATTAGCCAGGATGGGAAGTGATGGTGTCGCTAGCCTCTGTTTGCCAGAAGCTGGGAATGGGCGCTGGGGGATGGATCACTTGATGATTACCTGTTCATTCCCTCTGGCACACCTGGCATTGACCATTTTTGGAAGACAGGATACTGGGCTAAATGACCTTTGGTCTGACCCAGTATGCGTGTACCTATATTCTTATGATTTATATTCTATATGAAATGGTCAGTACAACAGGAAATATTTAAACTGAAGATATAGTTAGAAAAGGGGTTATATAAAAATTCATCATCTCACTCAAAAGTTCTATTCCCTCTGTGTATTCACCATCATATTTGATTCTTTAAATATTAGTGAAGTCGACAGTGGATTTTGGGGACCATTCTGCCATTTGCTCTTCCTCAAGTTAATCAGAATTGAATCAAACTCACTCTCTCTTGGTTGTATTGCTTTGTGTTCCTGATAGCATTACTCAGCCATCACAGCCAAGAAATGGAGTTGGATTCTGTTTTGGCTAACTTTGAGGAAAACAAAGGGCAGAATATTCCTGGAACACCATTGTAGACCTCACTCTGCAGATGTATGCACTTGGATGCTATAGGCTAAATTCCACCTCTTAGATTATATCTACACTACAAGCACTACAGTAGCACAGCTGCAGCATTGCACTCATGCTGTTGTACACTGTAGTTCACATATTCTACAGCAAGGGAAGGGGGGGTTTGTTGTTGTTGGTAATCCACCTCATCATGAGGCAGTAACTAGATAAACATATGAATTCATCTGTTGACCTAGTGCTGTCTATACTGGAGCTTAGGTGAGTTTAGCTATGTCTCTCAGGGTGTGTCTTCACTACCTGCCGGATTGGCGGATAGTGATTGAGCTATTGGCGATCGATTTACTGTGTCTCATCAGGACGTGATAAACCAATTACCAAAGGCACTCCCGTCAACTCCGGAACGCCAGCTCGCTGAGAGGCGCAAGCTGGAGTCAACGGGGGAGCCTGCTGCTGACCGCTGCCACGTGAGAATGGCAGGTAAGTTGGCCTAAGATGCGCTGACTTCAGCTACATTATTCACTTAGCTGAAGTTGCATATCTTAGGTCGAGCTCTCTCCCTAATGTAGACCAGCCCTCAGAGATGCAAAAACAGTTTGATTTTTCATACTCTGAGTGACATAACTAGATTGATCTAAGTCAGGCCCGCACAACTCGGAAAGCAGTGAGGGCCATACTACTACAAAAAAACCAGCTGCGGGCCGAAAAGCCCCGCCCCATCCGCTTCTCCCCACCCTACTGCTTGGCTTGCCCCACCCCTACTTACCCTCCGCGGGCCGCACAGTGAGCCCATGCGGGCCGCATGTGGCCCCCGGGCCACATGCTGTGCAGGCCTGATCTAAGTGATAGGTGTAGACCAGATCAAAGACACATCTCATAGTAAGGGGTGGGGAGTAGATGTCATCCCAGTAGCATCCCAGGGAAAGAACTGTGATTCCTTCCTTTTTCTGTGGGTAATATTATGCTGCTGGTTTATAGCAGCAGCAAATTACTATTCTCCACCACCCTGCTATGGTTCAGTGCTTCTGGCTGTTCCCTTTACTTAATCTGTCAACTTGCTCCACAGGATGAGCAAGCAGAAGTGAAATGCCCTATAACCCCTCCGTGCCCATGTACAGCAAGGTCTAGGTAAACTGGTAGGGGTGCAAGAAGTTGGTTCTCTTTCTCCCTTTAAGGGTATATCTACACTAGAAACACTATGGCACAGCTGCACATCAGCAACTGTGCTGCTTAGAGCTTTAGACACTCACTACAGAGATAGAAAGGATTCTTCTGTCACTCTAGTACAGGAGTTCCCAAACTTGTTCCATGGCTTGGCCAGGGTAAGCTCCTGGCTGGCTGCAAGATGTTTTGTTTACCTGAGTGGCCATAGGTTCAGCCGCTCGCAGCTCCCACTGGCTGGAGTTCCCCATTCCCGGCCAATGGGAGCTGTAGGAAGCGGTGTTCTGGCCCACGCTGATTCCTACAGCTCCCATTGGCCAGGAATGGCGAACCGCAGCCAGTGGGAGCTGTGAGTGGCCAAACCTGTGGCCGCTTGGATAGACAAAACATCTTGCGGCCAGCCAGGGGCTTAATCTGGCTAAGCCACAGAATAAGTTTGGGAATCCCTGTTCTAGTAAATCCACCTCTCCAAGAGACAGTAGCTAGGTTTGCAGAAGAATTCTTCCATTGACCTAGTGGTGTTTAGAATGGGGCTTAGGTTAGCTTAATTACTTCACACAGGGCATGATTTTTTTCACAGCCCTGAGTGTTGTAGATAAACTGACCTAACTTTGTAGTTCAGACCAAGTACTAGATTACATGCCTGTGCAGGGGAGTAAGTCATAATCCATTCCTGGGGGTACTCTGTAAAACCCTAATACACTGAGATACATAGATCATCCATAGAAGTGTCAACTCCATACTACCTGCACATCCAAATTCTGCCATCAGAGGACAAGTGCAATTTATTGAACAGGTGTAATCAAGGGCATAGGTGTAAAGAACAAAACATGAAGGGGATGAAGGGGAGAAAGCAAATGCTTTCTCTTACAACTGTAAGAGAAAGCATTTGCTGGCCTGCAGAAGCATCGGTATTGGTGCTGAGACATAAGCCACAAAGAACACAGTTTGATTTTCAGATTTCAGGTAGAGGTTACAGGGCTGACAATTAGAAAATCAGCTTTTCATTTCTAAATGGATTAAATCTGATTTGGAGACACTGAGAGACAATAAACCTGATGCCTTTTTTAGAGTCACTTTTCACAGTAAAACTGTACTTAAATAGAACATATTGCTACTTTATAACACCACCACGTGGGAGAAATCATTGTACATCTTAGTTGTTTTGTATATTAAGAAGTCCTCGAATATACAAATGTAGGATTATTTATCCTTAATTATTATGATAGCAAGAGAGGGGTTTTTGTTTGTTTGTTTGTTTTGTTGCTTTGAACATCCAGTGACCTACAAAGCTTGGATCAATGCCACTGTTCATTCACTAGAAGGCTTATAAACATCTGTGTTTGCTTCTGCAGGAGTGATAACTGCCTGGAGATAACAAATCTGATGATTATCTCAGACATAGAGGACAAACAATACTCAAGATGATGCCTCTAAAGTGCCTGGCACACACTTATAAAAGATACAAAAGTTACCAGGCTGTATCATATTCATTGTATAATCAGAATGGACTCCAGAACTTAAATTCTACTGGAATAATACAGTGAATGAGGAGCAATTGAGAAAAATGGGGGGAGTAATTTCCTTTGTTAATCGGATTAAGTCCACTCTATTGCAATGTGAAGCATAAAGTCTTCTTAAATAACGTGAATATTTTATAATTTCACCTCCCTCTTTGTCATGTGTTTACTTAGAAATATTTACCTCTGTGGTTAGCAGTGAAATCATCCAGCTGTGCACAATCTTATTCATTTATCTAGTCGGTTCATTAAAAAGTCAGATAATTATAGGGGTGTAGATTTCTCTTGCATCATTACCATTAACATTTAGGGAAGGTACAGTGTGGGTGCGCATGGGGTGGAAAATACACTCATGAAATATTGTATCCATTCACTGAAGGTTAATAATAATAAAATCAATTTACTCTCCCTGTTTTAATTAATGCAGCATAATGTTAGGTTTTACTGCATAAGTTATTTTGAAATACTTGTATTTGAAATATATGTTAGTGCATTTAGTCCTTCATCTGATATTCACTGATCTCTAACATCTGCATATTCTGATACCACAAAGAAAAAAAATACTGTTATTTCATCAGCTGAGTCACTTTCAGGATGTTTCGAGGATGTCTAATAGATAGAGACAATACTTCATTATATGAATATGAATCTCTCAGACTTGTTTCCTACATCGAGTGACAACAAAAACTGCTCAAGTGCTTCTTATACTAAAAAGATTTCAAACCAAATATTTTAAACAGAGTAAGATGAATACCAAACTGTACACAGAGCTACCACATTAGTATAGTATAATATTGGTGACTATCAATAGTAACATACATAAAAGGAAAAAATTACATTTATAGTGCTGTGTGTTGTCTTAAAGACAATGCCACTTTATCAAATCATATCACAACTTATTCACGATGTTACAAGATGACATTAATATATTTGAAAACTTGGGTTGGAACTATCTGCTTTTTTAGCTGATGACAAATCACATATGACATTTGAGAGAATATCCTGAGACAGATTTTCATGCTAAAATTCTCAGCAATTTAGTAACATATTTATAAAATAAGATGACAGTTGTTTACAAAACAACAACATAGATTGAGTCCACTTGTGCAATGCCAAATCAGAGTCTACAGTCTGCATGAATATTAAGCAGAGGCAACATATAATATAATAATGTATAATTATTATTAATACTTAATATAATAATAAAATAAATATAACAACAATAATAATA
This sequence comes from Dermatemys mawii, assembly GCA_007922305.1. Classification (NCBI taxonomy): domain Eukaryota; kingdom Metazoa; phylum Chordata; order Testudines; family Dermatemydidae; genus Dermatemys; species Dermatemys mawii. The sequence continues at coordinate 28,489,179 of ML677333.1, forward strand.
ATAATATATGGGCAGTCAGTCTAATAATATATAATACCTGTTTCTGCTGCCCTAGCTCAGTTTGGACCGAATTCTCTGCTGATTGAAATTGGTTTTGTTCCATTGATATTAATGCTATAGTGCCAATTTATATTAGTAGGGAATTCAGCCCATTGAGTAGTAGTTTAGTCCACTGGAAGTCCCATCTACTGTAATGTATGAGTAAGAAGTTGGCAAGATTCGATCAACAGCAAAAATCATATGTTTAATGCCCATTATTTATATACCATGAGTCAAACCATGATCTTTTCAGGAGAAACTCAGAGGGTGGAGTTTCCTGCAATCATCTTGTTGGGCATACACGTGTTCCCTGTGGAGCAGGCAGTGCCTACAGCTTTCCTAACCAATGAATGTTCTGAGATGCATGGATAAATCTCCTCTAAGGATGGATGTGGTGGAATCTCCTTCCTTAGAGGTTTTTAAGGCCCAGCTTGCCAAAGCCTTGGCTGGGATGTTTTAGTTGGGGTTGGTCCTCCTTTGAGTATGGGTTTGGACTAGATGACCTTCTGAAGTCTTTTCCAACCCTAATCTTCTATGGTTCTATAATTCTATGTGCATCCACCAAAGCATTCATCATGAGAGCAAGGCTGACTCAGGAACTCTGTATGTCCTTCACTTATACTGAGAATAGTGGCTTTCCTTTCGCACTCCCCCTCAACCCTCCCACTCCCATAACACAGAACCTTGAATGCCAGCAGATTATACATATAGATTCTACTTTGCCCAAAGATTAGGGATAGAGATGACATCACATTGTCTCAACACTCTTTTGACAAAAAATGGGCCATTTCAGGGGGTTTTCAACTGTTTTAATCCCCTCTGCAGAAAATAAAGGGAAGGGAATGACCTCACCCCATATTAACTGCAGACCTGAGGCATACTGTAAGCAGTCGTATTATACAATGAACAGTTCTTTTATTCAGTCATGTTCCACTCTTTGTTTAGAGACAGTGTACTATTGTGCTTAATTTGGCTATAAACTAGAAGACAGAGTCACACAAGAACTAGCATTTTGGCAACCCAGCACATTGCCAAGATGAGTATAGGCACTCTGGTCATGGAGTGGGAAAATGTAACCATGCAAGTCATTTGACATCTCCTAAAAGCAAGATGTTGATTTGATACCACACAGGCTATAAACAGTGGCTCTTAACTTAAGGTTTCAGTAAATACATATGTATGGTAGCAGCCTTCCTTTAAAACCAGTCAGTCACTAATATTCCTGGTGGACTACGGCATTTCTTAGGAGTTGCTTCGTCAATTATTAATGTATCTGCTGCGAATTTTATCGTGCAGAGTGGGAATTTGTCCCAGCAGTAAATATAAGGCAAGTTTAGAAGAAATACAGAAGTTGTCAGCACATGAGAGTCAACACATTATTGCTATTCTGCAGCCATTTATAACAAAACTAAAAGGAACACTCACTTGTTTGGCATTAATGTCATGTCCCACTTAGCTCCTATCAGATGCGAATAGCTGCTTCATCTGTTTAAGCATTTCTGTTCGTGCCCATAATGAAGTGCTCTGTACCTGTCAAGTAAGCAGAATTCATAACTGAAATAAGAAATGGATGAGGAAATTCAGTGTCCTTGTTAAAATATATTAAGCCTCCAAAAGGGACAGGGTCAGATTTATTCCAGCTATTGTTTCCTTTTATGAGGTTTACCTACCTGCTACCTCCCCCTGGCCTCACATAGAGCCTTTTGAAACAAGGCGTGTCAAAGACATTGCTGAAAAGGATATCGATTCAATGTATGGTAAAGTTAACAACAGCTGTAGTTGTCAAACATACTCAAAACAAAATAAATTAGCCAGCCAACCTCTTGTATTTAAGTGTTTTTTATATTCCGTGTTTTAGAAAAATAGTTTAATTTTAAACAGCATTCTAGTTATGATCAGCCTCTCTTGAGGAAGTTTTTTATGAGAATGAATGGAGATAATGACTACCATTAGTCTTTGCCATTAGCATAAAGCATGAGAAACTCTACAAAATTTATAACAGGCTATGACATGACAGTAAAAATATGACTTTCTAACACTTGCATATGCTTTTGACTACAGCTGGTTGCTATTTGGTGAAGTTAAATCTACTAATAGTATATTTGATAGCATGTTCATCATCGAGTCTAATTGTTTCCACCACAGGATGTGAAGCTTTACGTCCTCTATCAACCAGAAACAAACAGTCATACTGCTTAATGGCTGCTCAATTAATGTTTATGGTGCTACTTTTACACCCTGACTTATCTGATAAATAAATTCCAAGAAGCAATTTAAGAACCTCTGAAGCTTAATGGGACCCCAACCAATATTAAAAATTACTACAAATTCCTATACAATCCCACACTTGCGGATGTGAAATGGGAGACATTTATCAGCGTTAGACACTTTTTCAAGGACAGCAGGATTAGTTGTGCTAGGGAAAGGAAATCAGAATTGTAGAGAAAGGAGGTCTTGTAACTTCAGTTTGGTTAGCTTGAAATTGTTGATCTGACCTGGGCTAAAATGGAGAAGACCTGGTCAGATAAAGGTCAGTCTCAGTTCATCACATTGCAGAAGCTAATCCTCTAAAGCTGATTTGCCCTCTATAATCTGGATGCTCTCCACCTATTCAGAACTCTGCCTCCTTTGTACAAGAAGCTGGATTGATTAAAAAAAAAGAACAGTTCAATGACGGGTTTCTCTCCTGCTGCTTTGGTGCATATTAATTCATCTCTCTCCCTTTTGTACAAAGCCTGTAGAGAGCAGTGTAAAATTACCATACATATATTTTCACTGGAGAGCTGCCATTGTTCTAAATTATGAAAGTAAATGATTTCTGGCTTGTGCTGTTAATTGTATAGAACAGTAATATATTCATCCAGCGCTTCCCATTTTAATTCAGGCTCCCTGATCTCTGGCTTCTAATGATGTATTACAAGTCTGTACTTCTCTGACACGTAGGTAATTAATCATTAATATTTCTCAGTCCCCCTCAGTAGCTGGACACAATTAGACAAGAAAGAACAGACTTGAGGGATGGTGAAACTTTATTTTCAGAAATCACACATATTTTCACACCATAAACTTTGCTTGACATTCACTGCTGCAAATACACTTTAATAGAACTGCTGTTATTGTGGCTCTCCTCCCAACTTCCCAGTAGTTTTAGTAGAGCCATATGAGGTTCATAAACAGGGAAAATGCAAGTTTAAAGGCTGTCAAGCCTTCTTGACAACTTCCCACCAGAAGCACAGCTGAGAAATGACAAACTTATCACCTGAATGGCTGATATTTAAAGCTCATTGCTTTTGATTAAGAAGCAATGAGCCTTCCAGTTTGGAGTTCATTTTCCATTTCATAAGCACCTCTTCACCAAAAATTATGCAGTTGATCTGAATTGACTCTGATTAGTTTAACACTACAGTTTTACTATTTGTAATAAATAAAGGCAGCTTTTATGGTGTTACTGCACATTAAGAAACATTTTAGGAGGGTGACAGACTTGTTTTTATTTCTCATGTATTATTTCTTGACACTTTTAAAAAACAATAGTGATATATTTTAACAATGTTGCTTGTATTTTACTTGCACTCTTTTTACGTGTAACTATATATGTATTCATATTCTGGTTCACCTCTGTTGTGGTGTGAGGATTAAGCAGTAAACAACAGAACCCCTTAAGGGTACAATGTTGTGACTTTGACAGGTGAGTTGACCTCATTGCTAGGAAGAAAGTCAGTGGTAAGCTTAGTAGCCAAGTTCTTTAATGGAAAACCCCTGTATTAAATGGTACTGTGCAGACTTTGTGACTGATTCTTTCAACAACTTACCCTGTAAAAGTGCAGCCACCACAGGGGACTGCAAGAAGCACTGCATTACTATTTCAGTACCATCTGACTTCGCAAGAGCATATTCAGATACTCTGGGAAGTCCAACGCTCTTTTATCTTTTGACATCCTCTCAGTTTTGTGTCCTCCGATATAAAAATATAGCCTCCATTGATCTGCATTGCAGGCTTCAGTGGTAAAAAGCATTTCATGTCTTTGGGCCACAATTTTCTCTGATTGGTCAGTTTAGAAACAGCTGAGACAATTGCACATACTCAGAAATAAATTTTGGGTGGTCTCAGACTACTTATGAAAGTGATGCACTTTCTCTATCAAGGTTAAACATCGCATGGGGGAACATGTACATTCAGGACTCTGACCTGAATGAGAGTTGAGTGCACAGTCCAAAGGCCAAATACGATCCTTACTACACTTATATTAATACTCTAAACCTCTTTTATAAGTAGGTGTGTCTGCCCATCCAAATCTATATGATGTTACTGAGCTGCATACAGAGCCCCTCACTGAGATACATAGGTGGGGCCCTACCAAATTCACGGCTGTGATAAAACAGGTTATAGTCCATGAAATCTGGTGCCCTGCCAGAGGCTCCTACACTGCCCAGGGTTCCAGCTGCTAATCATGGCTGGGGACGGGGAGGGAATGAGACTCTGTCTTCCTCTGCAGGTGCTGCTCTTGAGTTGAGTCAGACCCACCTCCGGGATCTCTCCCAGGCGCAGGAAGCTCCATGGCTTCAGCTGTTAACTCCCCACAGGGGGAAGCTGCAGCTCCAGCTGTCAGGACCTCACTCAGACAGAAGACTGCTGGGAAAAACGGACATATAGTGACTCACCCCCTAGGCCTTATGACCCTGACTTCTGCACTGCTGCTGATGGTGGTGCTGGCTTTAGAGCCTGGCACCCAGTTAGAGGCTTCCCTTTCTAGCTTCCCAGCACTGTGCTAGCAGTAGGCCAGAAAGTAAGGGTGGCAATCCCACAACCTTGTGCCCTCCCCCACCCCCATAGCTTTACAACCCTCTCATTCTGACCATTTTGGGGGTTGGATTACACCACCGTGACATTTCAGATGTAAACAGCTGAAAACATGAAACTGAATAATTTTTTAAAAAAATCCTGGCAGTGAAATTGACCAAAATGGATGTGAATTTGGGGAATTCTATGTGAAGACTGATATGATATTCCTCTCATTGTTTTACATTTAACTGTCTGTCTGCTTCCATGGCCACCCTCATCTTATATGTGACAGTAGAAGCACATACCAGTAGATTTAGAGAAATCAAGAAAGTTCAGTGTTCAGCACCTCAGTCATTGGGCCTTTTGTGACTAAAATTTTCAGTTAATAGAGTTTCAAATTACATTGCTCGAAAATAGTGAAATTAAAAATAATTTACTTGATAAAATCTAAAACACATACATGGTTAGAGTTCTTAACTAGGTCAGAAGTGTAGGATTCCAGTTTGCAGGGAGATGAGTGTCTTACTCTTACTGGAGGAACTACTATGATTATTGCAAATACTGAGGTTAATTAACTGCAGATATTTATTTAGGGCCCAAGTCATTGTCCAGCCTATGCTGCTGTTCAGGAGCAGGTGAGGGACTTCAGTCCTGAAATGGAGGCTCTTGTGTTCACCCCAGACCTTGGGTCCAGACATGTTGGGGGTAATCAGGTGTTGCATGCCTTGTGCTTCACTCCAGGAGCCAGTTGTTAAAGATTGGACATGGAGGGGTATAGCTGGCAGAACCTGGATCCATGCCCCAGTATACTCGCCATCACCCACAGCGAATGTAGAGGATAAGTTACTAACCATTCAGGAGCAAAGTGGGCATGGGAATGGAATTGTGACTTTTTGACAGATGTTGCATTCCACACATACAAAGGACAGATTATACATGCACATTCTAGCGCCTAGTTACCTAAAACAGTTGGCTGTTTTAAAGCTCACTGACATAGCACAGCATGTCTCTAATTTGAAAACTATAGATAAACAAATGAAAAGGTAGAAATTACTGTCTGGTAACTTGACCATGACTGAGACCGTTACATGTGTTAGGTGCTGTACAAATACATAGGAAGATGCAGTCACTAGCCTGAAGAACTTATGATCTACCAGCTTTGTCTATACCACTCAAAAACATATTGAACTGTAAATGTTTTCCATATTCACATGCATGTTTATATAACACAGTGATATTGCTGATTGTCTCCCCTTTTCCCTGGGACAATTCTTTTTAGAAATATATTCATCAGGAAGAAATCCAAGCTTTTCCAAAATATGGTGTCTGAAATTAGACATATATATTGAGGCACCCAAATAAGTGGCTTGATTTTCAAAAGTGCTCAGCAATGAGCAGCTTCTACTGATTTCAACTAGGTCCCCAGCACTTTTGAAAATCTGACAACATATTTAGGTGCCTTAATATGAACCTGAGAGCCTAACTTCAGGCACGTATTTTTGAAATTCCTTTCCCATGTAATTATATTTCCGTATATCACAGAGGTGTTGCGAGGATAAATCTATTAAACCTTGTGAGGCACTCAGATGTTATAATAGTGGGGGCCAGTTAAGTACCTAAGATATAGAAGTACCTAAAATATTTCATAGTATTTTTAATTACAGATGAAATGAACTTTCTTGATTTCTAAATCTACTGGAATGTAGCTTCTGCTGTCACACATAAGATAATGGTTGACATGGAAGCAGACAGATAGATTGATGAAAACAATGAGTGCAACATCTTCATGTCAGTCTTTACATAGAATTCCCCATGTATAGGGCCCTAACAAATTCTGAATGTGCATTTTTGCCCTATGCGATTTTTAACCTCTATAGAGAGAGTGCATCACTTTTAGAAGCATCTGACAGTCACTGGGGAATCTTTCCATGAATCCTGGGATCTTACCACATAATAGCTCCAATGTGGTGCACAGTAAAATGACCTTACCCTTACTGCCATGTAACAAAGGCAAATATTTTCTCTCAAATGTATTAAGAATTTCTTAAAACATATTTTCTGTACTGGTCTTTTTCTTCATTAAATTATAAAAACTATTTTGTTTTCCTATGTAAAAGCTTCCATGTCTCTGTCATTCTAAAAGAAGCTCAAATGCTCAATACCCAGCAACGTGGGCTAATTCCCTTGAACCTACAATAACCTTATTGTTAGGTCATTTTAAAGAAGCATATTAGATAGAACACTGGACTGGGATTCTATTCCCAGCTCCATCAATGACCTCTTGTATGATTTGCGGCAAATAACTACTTTTCTTCCTCAATTTCCCATCTGTAAAATGGGAATAATATTTAGCTTTCTTAGAAAAGCAATTTGGGGCATATGTTGAAAATATAATATAGTAAAACTCCATATTATTAAGAGTTTGTAATAGTACATAATTTGTTACAATATGGGTAAATCACTCAAAAGACTTGCAGATTTTTTCCTTCTACTGGAAAAAGGAATTTTGCAAAACTCATTCTGAGTTTTCCCAGTTTTGGAGATGTGAGAAGTCTGAATAGAGGTGAGGACTTCTCCATGTTATCTGGACCTCAGGCACCTCCAAAAAACAGTTATGGAGATTACTGATATAAAGGCTACCTTCAGAGAGTCAACATTTATAAGTGGTTATTAAAGGTATTTCACTTATCCTAAATATAGGGAACCACTCTATTTCCTTCTCCTGGTTAGTGTGGAGATAATAAGAGAAAAGTATCTTCTTTTGGTAAAGCCAGGAAATGTAGAGGTAAATGAATGTAAAAATAACTTTCTTCAGGATGTCATATCAGAGATGAGTTCAAAGGGCCAAAGATTGCCCTTGTATAGGCCACCTGACTATGAATGTAGAATTTGGCCCAAATGTTGAGAAAACTAAAGGCCAGATCATTGTCCCCCAGTTGCAGAGAACAAACCCAGAAACACAGTGGCAATACAGTGTTTACACTGTACATGAGGGCCAAGATACAGAAAGCCCATGGAGAGGGACTCAACACATTCTTGTATCCCATGGAATTGAAATCCATGTCAATTTTCTATGCATGGACACAAGGGAAAGATTTGTGGTTAGACTAGGGTAGTGGAGAGGGTATGGGCAACAACTTCCCATACAGGAGTGCATCAGGGTATATGCGCTACTTCCATCTTTGTCCACTAACAGAAGCTGAAGGGTTGCTACATGCTAACTGCTGTCAGTTGAAGTTGAAAATGCTGTTCTTTGGCTCCATGCTCAGTTCCCTGAGTGCACAACCTGTTTCCTCTGAGGATTTGGTCTTAAAAGATTACAAATTCAAGCCTCAATGTCCTGTCCAGCCCTACATTTTAAGGATTCTATGAAAACCTTAGCACTTACATCTTTATACCACATATGGTAGGTATGCATAGCACATCAAAAAAATCTACAAGTTGAAAGACCAAACACTGGGAAGTTAGGAAATACTGGATTTAAGGTTACTGGTACAACTTTGAGTGTGTCCCCTTGTGTGTATGCATTATGATACACTCTGTAGCTACAGGATCACTTATTTTTTCCACAAAGATCCAACTCATCCAACTCCCTGAATGAGTTGGAGGTTCAATATTGCTTTGTCCCCATCATTCAATGTGTGACTCCAAGTCTTATTTACTGTATTCCAAGTAAACCCTGTACAGATTATGGCACAGACACCGGCTTCCAATTTTCCGAGGAGTGTTCAATCCCTGCTAAGCCCCAGGCCCTGCCCCCACTCCAGCCCTTCTCTGAAGGCCCCATCCCTGCCCTGCCTCTTCCTGCCCCCGTTTGCCTTTTCTCAACCTCTTTCTGCCCCCTCCCCTGAATGTGCCTCATCCTTGTTTTTCCCTGTCCCTTTCAGTGCCTCCTGCACACTGCGGAACTGCTGATCATAGCAGGTGGGAGGTGCTTGGAGGGAGGAAGAAGAGTTGACTGATGGGGCTGCAGGTGAGAGGGAGGTGCTGGGGGGATGAGAGGGAGCTCGGCTGCTGGTGGGTTCTAAGCATCAGCTAATTATTTTCCTTGGGTGCTCCAGTTCTGAAGCACCCATGGAGTTAGTGCCTCTAGAATATGAAATGTTTCACCTCCTCCTGTGTTTTTTTAATGGTCCATTGCTGTAGTAGGAGACTTCACAGATGTTAATAAATATATTTTCACAATAGCCTGGTGAATGAGTTGGGTTTATTTTTGTTTTTGTTTTTTACAGATGAGGAACTGGAGTCTTCTTCTTACTTCTTTATTCTCCTGCACCATCAGGTGGATAGGGCACTAGTTTCTGTCATTTATGTTGGTCTTGTGTTGGTCTGTTCAGGCTTCTAAGTGTCATATTAATGGATCCGGCTTCTTTCTCAATTGTTCTACATAATGTTTGTCTTTTTCTTTTTGCAGATGGTATCCATGTTATCACTTGGCATGGAAGTCATGTTGGTAGCATCCTTAATGTCTGTTCTAAATATGTCATTTTTCATCTTCTTATATTTGATACTTTAGATTGGGTTCCTCTGTTTAGAATTTCTGATGCTGTAAAAATCTCACTCTAGTGACCTCTGAAGATCTTCTGTGGGCATTTACTTTGGAATAAATTGATCTTAGCAATTTTTGCTGTAGATTTCCATGACTCCACTCCATAAAGGTCAGAAATTATGTTGTATTTGTATTTTTGTGGCAGTGTCAATCATGCTAATTTTCTAAATTTTATCAATTTTAAATTTGTTTGCTGCTTTTGGTATTTGTTGCTTGACATCTAACATGGTGCCACTACCATTGCACATCTCACTCCCTAGATAAATAAAACGACTTACGTCTTCTTGTGTTTCTTCATCCACTCTAAAAGTTACTTTTGGGATAGTGATAGACATATTTTTTCCTCACCTTCTGGATGAAGAAACCAGCTTCTTTTTGTTGCATCTGTCAAAGGGTGGGTCTTTTTTTTTATTAGGTGATATATAAAACAGGACGATTTCATCCACAAAAACAAGGTCATCCAATTACACTTTATCATGCAACCATAAATTCCTCTGTTGCCTTCTGTGATTACTTTCCTCATGATATACTCAATGAACTGTGCAACAATAGTGGGGACATAGTACACCCTTGCCTTACTCCAATTGTCACTGAAAAGCATTAGCTAATGTAATCTCTGACTGCACATTTGGTATTATGATACAGATCTTTGATGATTCTAATTATTTTTGCTGATATTCCATAGTATGCCATAATTTTCTAAAGACTGTTTCTATGTATGCTGTCAAAAGCCTTCTTATGACATTACAGTCAACATTTGCAAAATTCTCCCTAATTTTGGCTATCTCAGTTATATCACTCAATGGGGGCCTGGTTTTTGAGTACCCAGCGTTTTGAATAGCACCTTGTGTATTCAAAACACTGTGTAGCTGCTATGTAATTAATTTTCACCACACTTCTATAAGCAGTGAGTTTTATCTCCATTGACTGTAGAAATTGAAAGATAAATAACTTGCCCAAACAACACAGTGAGTCAATGGTACAGCCAGGATTAAAACTTTTAAAGTCCCAACCCTGTGCTCATTCCTCCAGACCCCATTGCCTTGCTTCCAAAGGTGCTGATCATTCACAGCTCAGATTTTAGTTGCAGAAGCAAGCGCTCAAGAATTCTGAAAATCAGGCCACAAGTGTTTCCACATAATCAGTGGTCCCACATGAACATTTTGGTTTAAATGACTCACCCAGCATCACTTCAAAGCTTATGATAGAGACAGGGCTAGAACTCAGTTCTCTTCTGGGGGAATACAACTGTATAAATCATTTACTCCTGTAGTTCCTTGATTTATGCTCTACACATCTTCCAAATTCAGTAACAAATGAGGCAGTGAACCACAGACTACAACCTAATTTAGTACACAACTCTGTCTCATTCCCTGTACAGTAGCCATCCTGTGCACTGAATGATATAGTGGTTCTGTGGGAAAATGGTAAGTGATCATGTAATTAAAAACTATATCAAATTGAACATGTGCGAAAGGGCAAAATTAGGGTTACATGAACAATTTTAATTTTGGTATTTCCTGATTTTGGGTGTTTGACTTTACAACCTCAGTAATATTCTTTTAGCACAGCATTTTAATGTAATTTCTTAGGTTTAAAAAACCAGCACAGTCTATTATGTGATACTTTAATACCTTCCCCTCCATCCACAATCAGGTAAGAATTTAGGCCTTTAACACTGCACACAGACTTCTACTGTTTGAGGTAAAGGATTAAGTGTAATAGCTAGCAGGAAGAATAGGCTATTATCTTCTGGGCAATACGTAGCTGAGCAGGATGCATCACACGGAAACAGTGAGTTACATAACCATGAGTATCCTCAGTTTATAGACAGGACAGCTCAGTACTTACATTTAGCAGATTTACTCTGAAGACAGTATGGTTAAGTGGTTGAGTTAAAGATTGGGTTGTAGTCTCAACTTGTATAACCTCTCAGTATGATGTGATGCCTTTCATAACAGTAAGGCCTATGAAGGGCTCACTCTTATTTATACTAGTCAGTACAACTAGTAAAATGCAAACTCATGGTCTCCTGGATCCTAACCTAGTGCTCCTTTCCACAGGTAAAAGGGAATTTTTATTGATGCGAGTGGTGTTTAGAGGTGGGGGAGGGTGGTGTAGAGAGAAGCAGAAGAGATGATGTCTGCGCAGGGCATGCACAGTATTGATGACATATTGAAGCATTTTAGCAGTGAGCTACTAATGGTAAGGGTGAGTTTTGACGGCTCATAATTTGCCTAAACCTGAAGAGTTTCATGAAAAATGTGAAAGGCAGATCTGTAACACCAGGGGAATCACCCTGAAAAACTGGAAGTTTCTGCTGCAAACCAGAGAGTTGTTACAGATTTGCTTAAAGAATGGTTGGAAAACTTTTATAATGGATTGTATTAGGCAAACTAAATATAAATATCACACACACAAAACTAAGTTACAAGAACGTTATGAAGATTGCAAAGTCAGGCACTCACAAGTTAGGAAATGTCACAGTTAAGGTTGCCCATGCAACCTTAATTTTTCAGTCTGTAATTTTTTTAAATTACGTGATTCTAGACTATTTTTTCCACAGGAACATTGCCTCATTCAGTGCACAGGATGGACAAATCTCGATTACGTAGCAGCTATTCTATTCAATGTTTTGTTTTATTCTTATTATTCAATGTGTGGTGGTAGGCTTTATTTATTGCATACTATTCAAACCCCACTCTGAAGACATAATTATTATTGTCCTTATGGGGTTTTCTATGGAGCTCACTCATGAGAGGATCTGAGTGCTTCACAAACATTACTTAATATTTCTTTACAAAACCCCTCCGAGGTGAGGGGATGGTGCTAGCCCCATTTTGCAGATAGGAAGCTGAGGCACAGAGATATTGAGGTCAAAATATCCACTAATTTTGGGTGCTCAATTTGAGACAACTGTTTTTCAGATACTTAGCATTATATAGCACTTTGTTTAATATGTATAGCACTTTAAACAGCTCCTGCTGAATCCATTGCCATTGTGAATGCTCAGCACTTCTGCACATCAGGATCTCAAGGTAAGCATCCAGAAATTGATGAACATACTATTAGTGACCGCCTGTGAAAGGTCTGATTTAACTCCACTGAAGTACAGCACACCTCCATTTGTAGAACAGGCCTTAGCTGCCACAGTCAATGGCACTTCCAGGTTCATTCAGTGTTTCATTTTCTAAAACAACTTCTCAGCCTGAACCCCCGACCTGCTGCGATGCGGCTAATTACATTCCATTATGTGCCATTGACCTGGTCAGTGGGCTTAAGTAAGTCATTTAATTTCTCTGCTCTAAAGATTGCCCATTTCTAAAATGAGGATTCTAATACTTACCTCCTTTAAAAAAGACTTTGAGATCCATGGATGAAAAGAGCTTTGAGAGAATGAACTGTTGCTGTATTATTGTTGTTATTGTACCAGTCTTGCTCACATTCCAGCTGGTACAAACTCCCTTATGTACACATCTTTTAGAAGCTTTCTTAATCTAGCTCTTTGCTTCTTTCATGGCACAGCGTGGCAGGAGGGTTCAGAAATATCGCTCACTGTGTTGTGTGCAATGCTGGCGTCCACATCTGAATTCAAATATTTGTACCAATATAATCTGGATAATGACTTTATTAACTAAAAAGAAATGTCTGAAGAAATGCTATCTCATCTTATTAGCCCAAATTCTATACCAGTAAATGAAATCCTTATATAGTTTTAAATAATTCCACAGTTACTCTTATAAACAAGTAAAATTCGCCTGTCCTTGGACAAAGGCTGAAAACATAGGGTTTGGGGAGGGGACAGAATCCGTTCCTCACTTCCATGGCCAAGCTGGGGATCAGGGCTGCAATACATTCCCCACATAGCTTCTCTTCCAGGTAGAATAGTGGTGTCCTAGGCTGGGTTTGGGGGCTATTATCACTCAGGTACCCCTTACATACTTGGGTAAATATCACCCATATTTAATATTTCTTGTGTATCTGAATATGCTTTTTACAAGGTAAGAGTAAAAAGCATCACATAAGTCTCATTTCCCTTTTCTGGACAACAGCATAACTTCTCTGGGGTACAAATCTGATGGCTCTTGCAAAGCTGAGAAAAGTTGGGGACAGGGAACTTAAGATGTACTTACTCTGGAGAACATCTATGTCGTGTGCTATTCAGAAGGCTGATAATCACAGTGATCCTTTCTGACCTTGGGAATCTAGGAATCTAAGAAAACTCATCTACATGCATGGACTCCCCACAAGAGCAGTCTCTGATTGAGGAGCGCAAGACTTGCTTCACAGCCAGAGACTAAAAACACCTGAAAGACAACAGGGACGATCAGGGCAAGTTGCAGTCATAGTTGTCATCCCTTTCTACACACACACTGAACTGTGGACTGGAGATTAGGGGATTAACCTGCCTCACCCTAGTGGATGGCTCTGAGTGCACACTACCCATGTGCAACTCCAAGCAAGAGTGCAAGCTCTTCCAGTACCCTTCCTGGGGCAGTGCTGCTCCATAGTGCCCATAGTGCTGAGGTGAAAATGCCACAATCATGCCCAAAATTCTGAATTCCTTACTCCTTTGTCACTCAAGCAAAAATTTCACTGAAGTCAGTGACTGAATAAAGATGTCAGCATTTGATTCTCCTTCAATAGGGTAACTTTTATTAAATGGAATCCAAGATAACAGAGCAGGGGTTCTCAAACTTTTTTTGATTCCCCACCCCATTGAAAATACACCGGACCCTTGCTAGAACGTCTGTCTATATAATGCGAATTCAGATAGAATGTGGTCATGGCCATGGATCCCAAATTTAGTTCGGACACAAAAAAGCATGTCTATATAATGCGGTCCCCGCTATAACACGGGACTTGGCATGGATCCCAAATCCTGCATTCTAGCGAGGGTCTGGTGTATTTCAGACTGTAATGATTCATCCCCCCTTCCAAAAGTGATGACCACCACACACCATGCCACCCTTACTTCTGGCTGCTGCGGGGGGCAGCGACGGCACTGCCTTCAGAGTTGGGTGCCTAACCAGCAGCTGCTGCTCTCCAGCTACTCAGCTCTAAAGGCAGGACAGAACTAGGGGTGGCAATACTGTGATCCCACTATTACAGCCTGGTTACCCTCTTTTGGGTCAGGACTCCCCCTTTGAGAAACGCTGTGATAGAGCATTCTTCTCGCTTGTTTACAGCTTTACATCATGCACTCTAATACAGGCCTAAAAAAGATGTATAATGTTCAAAATGCCGTATAGAATAAGCAATAAACTGTCCATTTAAAACACTATTACTATACTCTGTCTAGGTCTATATTTCATCAGCACTTCATTTGAATGCAAATATCCTTGATTATCTTTTATAGCTGCTGTAGGTAGACAAAGGAATATGTTCCTTTGGGAAGCACAACAGAGGCAGGTCTGCATGTGACAGACCTTTCAACTGGATATGATTGGTGGCAGTACAAAATCGTTATAAAGTCCAAGGAGAAATATAATGAATTACTGGTTGGGCATCTAACACAAAACAGTAATCCAGTGAACTCTGATACAAACTGTTTTGTCTTTACATTCTGGCCTGTTTACTCTGCAGAAATAAAGGGAAAATCCCAGAATGCTAAGAAAAGCAAAACGCACAGCTCAGCTGTTTTGCTTTCAGTGTCTCTGATTGCTGTTGGGACACAATGTGAAATCCCCAAAATGTAAAGCAGAGTAACAAATGTAGCCACTGTTCTCCAGTAAATAAGCCATCTATCATCAACTAACACATTCAGAACAGTATGCCAGATATGATACAGTCAAGTAAACTCATACTTGTAGGTTGTTTCCATTATTTGTCCTTAATAATAGCAATGTACTTTGATTAAGTTAGGAGTACTGTATAATAGGAGTACTGGTAATAGAATAATATATATATTGCACTAATTTCAAAATAAAATTAGCTCTCATCAGGATGTTAAAACACTTTGGGAATTTTATCCGCATCATTGCAAATTTAAATATTTCTAAAGGAAATCAAAATGTTCCGACAATGCCTATATAGCATCTTGGCAAATCCTTCATGAATAAACAAGACTGTTTGTTTAATCACCTTTTGCAGCATATTTACCTCCATTTTTTCAACTTAGCACATGAATGCCTGCCTCATCCAAGGATAGCTTGAGTCTGAAATTGACCTTTGTTCTATAAACGTGAGTTCTGATTTACAGATTGAAGTATGAAAGCCTGAAATTGCTTTCATGCTTATTGAATCCTAAGAATGTTCCTTTTCTTTGACACAATGGAATTTATATTCAAAAGGTGATTCAGTTGTTCTAGAAAAGGAAGCATTCATGCTTTTTGATAAGTACTGACTATACCCATTTACTTATACATATATATATATATATATATATATATATATATATATATA
>ML677333.1:28509954-28553439 GCA_007922305.1 Dermatemys mawii
CATCTGACGAAGTGGGTATTCACCCATGAAAGCTTATGCTCCAATACGTCTGTTAGCCTATAAGGTGCCATAGGACTCTTTGTCGCTTTTGCAGATCCAGACTAACACGGCTGCCCCTCTGAAACAAGGTATCTTTTTATATTTTCTTTTAAAGAAATAAACAACTATTTGCACAAATATTAATACACTGAATTATGTTATTTCCTTCCAAGTAATACACTGATTTTTTGAACAAGAAGAATATTTTAAAACAGAGCATTCTTCTAAGGGCTCAATTCTGCAACTCTTTTACTCAACATGAATAATGGTTGCAAAATTGGGCCCTGAGACAGTAGTCTTAGATAACACTATGCTACTATCATACTCTATGTATTGGGCCATATACTCAAAGGAGCTACTCCAATTTGCCCCACAGAAAGATCACATCGATTGCTGAGAAATTTAATTTACACTATTTGGGTCTTAATCTGTTACAATAAGTTTACATTAATTTACACCATTTGGGCCTGAATCTCAGTTACTGATCTATACACATTATTTGTATCATTATAACAATTTTGGCGAGGAGTTTGATTTCTCTACCATAATAGTTATGTGGTACAACCCACAGTATATACACAGTTGTACCAGTATAAAGATGCTTAATACCAGTATAGCTTATTCCTCTTCTGGTAGGAGGATAAGCTAACCTGGTATAAGCACCTTTATACCAGTATGTCTCTCTACACACCAAGGAGTTTGTATTGCTTTAACTATAACAGATAATTGCAACAATACAACTTTTGTGTGTAGACATGCCCTAAAGTTGTGTTACACAACTCTGATACCATAAAGAGGCCTTAAAATGGATGTACCTGTATTTCATGCCAACTTCTAAAGGTAAATAAGTGTACATAAGAATGAGGCACTTTATTTATTATTATAGAAAACAACTCATGTGATCTATATCTGGTAAAAGAGGCCAAATCTTGATTGATTTACTTGTATAAATATTGACTACACTGAATACATTGTAATCAAAGAGACAACTCATGTCGTTAAAGTGAGAAGAATTTTTCCTGAAGTGTGGAACTATTTTACAAACCGATTTAGACAAAAGTTCACCACTATTACACATATTATGTTCAAAGCTGTTTGATGGGCACCTGTTTTTTGTATTTGGTGTGTAATGAGGTTGAAAGTACCGGGTAGTTTGACAAAATTAGACCTGATGCAGAATTTATCTGATGTCTGCAACAGAGATATTTTTCTTTAAGTGTAAACACTAAAAAAAAAAAAAAAAAAAAGCCCATTTAACAATATTACCCAAAATACTTATTTGCCTTTAAAAACATATTGACCAGAAAAACAGAGAAAATCAAGAATGCTATTTCAAGTTACTAACATCAGCCATTATAAAGTATGACACTTAAATAGTTCCTAAGTAGAAGAACTAATAAACAAGCTCCATGTCTTTCTGAACACTTCCTACTTTATCATAGAGGATAACTGCATATTTTGAAAAGCAATTTTTAAGTCAGGACTGTATCTTTTTACAAGGTAGTGCAGACGAGATGACTTTTTTACTTCCAAAATTTACATATGTTTTTCATAAAGATGAGCTTCTGTCTTTAAAATAATAAATCATAAAGTGTATCATATTTATTTGAAAAACTCCAGGTTATGGAAATGACTTTTGCAGATACCCCATATGCTGCCACTCATTTTTTTCAGCAATCAAATAATTCTCTCATCATACAGAAAAGTATCACACAAAACAACAGCAAATTCTTTGGTTGAAATTATACGATCACCAGCCTTTCATTTAAGTGAACACAGATGAAAATAATTTTTTTATGTTACGCCTCTACTTTAAAATGTTAATGAAAAGAAATACCGAAAAATATATACAATTATTGTCACATAGGAAAAGAGACTCAATTAAAAAGAATCAAGCATGGCATAGCTTACCTGAACACGTCTCAGTACATCTGCTGCTTAGCTGTCCATTGCCTGTGCGTCCCTGAAATAGCGAGACAGAACAAACTCAATGTAATCAATAGGTAACCTACTGAATCTACTTTAACAAACTTCAGTTTCAAATGATAGGACAAATGCTTCATGAACTATTCAAAAAAGTTAGCATGCAACTCCAGCTGCAAGAGATTTTGTTCACAAACTGAATAACAATAGGCCTGTCTTTGTTCTCATCAAAAAAGTAAACCAATCACATTGACAAAAAGCCACCGTAAACAAAAAAACTGTACTTAAAGGATTAACAGTTTTGGAAACCCTACCATCAAGTCTTCAGGTTTTTTTCATCAAAATTTAGGTTATATATTTGTTGTTAGCAAGAGTTGCATTACTATTATAGTTAATTTTAGTTCTGTTTATTACCTTCAGGGTTATGTCTTGTAAAATAATTTTGTTGCCACTAGTTAATGTTAATTATTTGTTTTAATAGCCTATATACCTATTTGTTATGGTTTGGTAGGTTTACTTTTTTAACTATCAGTAACTTAATAACTGAGAATATTTAACATTACTGTTGCATACTCAAAATTACAGAGTTACTATTAGTGTTACCTGTTTAACGTTTAGTCATCCTTTGAGTCCTGCGACATATTTCCTTAATAATCATCAGCCATCAAGTCTGATAGTCTCAAAAGAAATATCAGCCCTCTAAACTGCCTTCAAGGGCGGTGATATTTAGCACTGAAAATTACAAATAAAGTTTTTGAAGTTGAATAGCAATAACTGGGCAGTGACACTGATGATTTGTTTGTCAAGACAGATTGTTATATACTATGCAAATGCAGTCAACGCACTCCTTTGAGTGAAAACAAGTATGTGAATCTATGCAATGCTTACATGTTGAATGGGATATTTAATGTGCGGGGAAACTCAAAGGTTGAAGAATTAGCATTTAGACAGTCTAACCGTGGTAAGTGGTAATCTTACCTCTTTAAACTCCATTACATTCTCACGAGAGACATGCTAATACAAACAAGTCAATCAGAGTTTGTGTTTAGCAAGATCAAGCTTAGAGGATAGTTTAAAATCCATTTATTGTTCTAAAGCAATTTTTTCCATTAACATGTTATACATTAGTGTTTACTAACCATGATTCATGTAACAGTTTAGTTTGTTAACTTTTAAATTATTTAACAACCATAAGTTATTAATACAACTTTTAAAGTCTTACACAAAATTCTTAAAACAAGCTTGGGTTCATTTTTGTAATTTTTAAATATAAAACATTTTAGGCATCTCTTGAAAAAGAAATAAAGCAGGCATTTAAAGCTAGAAAACAAGTAATTCCAAATTTAGTTTCTTACAAAAGGTTTCAGCTTTATTGACAAATTATGGCAAACATATTTGACAAAATTATGGTTTCCTATTTAGAGAAGCTTACACATGGAACTTTATGTGATTTTTTTTTAACAAATACAGGTTAAAACACTGAACAAATTCAGTTAGCTACATACATACAGTAGCCGCTTGTTTTCAACCCCATTAAAACAGCATTTAAAATTAAATTTACAAACTTAATATCGAACATCTTAATCTAACTAACATATATTAAAAAAGACAGGTTAAAACATCTTATCTACATCTTGATTACTGTCTGGTTCAAAATAAAAAAAAATCATATTACAGTCTTCTAGCAACCCTAAACAAAAACTCAGCCTTAGCTAGTATGTAAGAGAGACTCAAGATCTGTAACAGCATCATGCTTTCTTTTTTTTTTAAGTTACACACAACAATGAATAACAACCAAGAGAACATCATCCTTCAAATGGTTTATAGACAATGCTTGCCAAAGTTATTTTTTTAAGTCCGTGTTATAAAATAATACTAATGCCAATGTCACTCCAATGTTATAGGAAGTACAAGTAGTACACAGGGTAATCATGAGCAGTAATCCCTAGGATAGAAAAGAAATGGACTATTACTTGTCTTGTTGCTGTTTATGTGGAGACCACAGGCTATTAATTGTCTTTGAGTTGAGGTCACAGATGAGGAGGACCTTCAATATCTACCATAGGGGTGTTCCCTGTAACCCCCTCGGGCTGACCTCGGAGGTGGTGCCTTTAGGCTGGAACGGGTTGTGGCCCATTCTTCTTGTGCTAAAAACAGAAGAAAAGAACATTTTTTGTAAAAGCCTAAATCTGAAAGAGCAAAAAGATATCGGAGACAGTGACTGTCAAAGATCCCAAGGATCCTGGTTGAGTGCTTAAGAAATACAAACTAAAGCCACAGAAAGGGTGGTTTTATCATGCATTGCTTTGTCCTTCCTAAAATCTTAAAAAGGTTTGATTGTCCGCTTATAGAATTTGCAGTAAAGATTAGCATATCTCATTCCTTCACTTTCAGCAGAGCGTGAATATCCAGTTTACTAGAAATGCAGTCAGCTCTGGAAAAAACACAACAGTGGTCTACCCGCTCAGAATGTATTCTATAGAGAGCTTCTAATATCCTAAGCTAAAGCACCAAAGGGAATAATATTTTATGCCACTGATATGTTAACAAGATTAGGAGTTGAATCATAATTGAAATACATTTGATTTTCTGCTTCCATTTGGGACCAAAAAAGAGGGAACTGAAATAATATGAGGAACAATACCTGGAAATGGGGCAAGTGCATTACGCAAAGAAACTTTACCTCCTAGCTGTTACAATGGGGGGCAGCATTCCCATCAACTTCTGAATGAGTTTTGTTTTCATGACAATGAAGTACACTCAGAAAGAACTAAGTTAATATGCTTAATACTAGCAGACTGGAACAAGGATTGTGTTGGTCTATTATTATAAATCAGATGTGTATGAAAGATAGTTCTCCTAAGGTGGCAGACTTGAAAATAAGAGCCCAAGAGAATAAAAGCAGGTGTGGTCTAATGATTAAAGAACTAACCTAGGACTCAGAACCAGCTCTAATCCCAAATCTTGCACTCAGCAGTTCAACCAAGCTAAATGCTGGCACCTCCTTGCGGTGGATGTCCAGTGCAGGTACTTTATAGGGAATGGGTACAGTAGTCAGATAAAATGTATTGGGAAATGATTTAACGGTGGCATTATTTAAGGGAGTGGAGAAAGGGGGTTCAGGGCTCTCACGACTGGTCAACTCTTCTCCAGCATAGCCCTCCCTTAACTCTCAAACAGGGGAAAGTGTTGAGCTTCGAGCAGTGGATTGCCTGGAACATGAATGGGAAAGGGGGAGGGCTGACAGAGCCCTTGAGTATATGGAAATGATGACGGAATTATCCGAACTGTAGGTTCATGATGGAGTTGTGGCCTTCATAAACCAAGTCCAGTGCCTCCTGTTTCTTCCAATGCAGCTGGACAAAAGAGGGCTTTTTGCTGGCACTGCCTTAGGTATAAATACCCACGCTGCTCTTCCCATTACCTGTGGCGGAGAGAATAAGTCCTCCTGCCAACCAAGTTTGGCTGAACTGCTTGTTGCCTCTTCCATGAAGCAAATTCCCTCTCTGAGGAGAAAGAGTCCTTAAAGGGGGCAACAACCCCTTTTCTTCTAATCTGTTGGCCTAGACTTCCTTGCAACTCCCCTTTTCTGTAATGCAAGACAAAAGGTTTCACCAGCTCTAAAACCTTAACATTTACAATACTGTGCTATCTGAGACACTACAGTTTATGGCCTGTAAGGAAATATAGCAGTATCTTTGAAACAACAGTGTGGCTAGTGTAGACTTTTTACTGATGATCCTTGTGCTGATATTACATGTACATTGTGAAGATTAATATTTGTACCATTATAAGTGCTAGGAATTCTTGTGTTTGTTGTGGTGGAAAATTTGCATATTTGAACTTGCATAAGAAAATGGACACCTGCATAGAGAAGGCTGGAAAGAAGTTTGAAAGGAGAGTCTACGGTGGCTGAAAGGAAGTCAAAGGAAAAGATGGATTGACATAATGAAGAAAAAGCCTTGAGAGCACAATAAAAAGCATGAGGAAACAGTAAATTGCAAAAAGTGGAGAAGTCTGGTATAGTTATCTTAAAATTAATTGAGTGGTATCTCAAAATATATGCCCTGTACCCTAGCCTAAAGTGAGAGTATCTTTCTCCACTGACAAGTCAGGCAATGCAATGGTACAAATTGGACTATTCCATTTAATAAATTTTGACAGGGACCTGAAAATTATTTCAGCTGCTTAGATTTAAAATGTAACTACTTCCATCTGTACAAATGTACATGCTTTATTTTTTATGTATTTACTATTATGCAAAATGTGTCCCCCTAAGAAGGCAGCCATTTAAAATGGATTTCCCTGGTCAAGACTGACTGTGCACAAAGTAATAGGATGATTCCTTGATTCTTCTGTTGACCTGCTCTGTTAGGTGGAATTGGAGATATGTAGAGCACTGCCGAGTTCTCCAGACTCAATGTGGCAGGTGATGCTCACTTTCCCAGGATATAAGTGAGGTGGGAATGGCCCCTGTAGGCACACAAATCTAGTGTGTGGAGCTAAGCAACACTAAGAGAGGAACCCTAGCACCAGCAAAGCCTGGAGGGAAGGCTTGGGCTGGTGTTTCCCTTATTTCGTGTTAACTTGCTAAACCAACCAATCAACCAACCAAACAAGAAGGGAGTGAGCTGTAAAGCAACATATAATTTTCAGCTGTTTTGGATCAGGGTGGACATGCTATTCGTTGAAGGATGATATGTACATAATAGTACTCTGTTGTGTAATATTCTAATTTAATTCCTGACAAGCTCAGTGGAGGCTATTCTTAAGCTTTGTGGGAACCAAGGTGCAGCTGTGAGGAGAATCTAACCATTTCTTTTTTGTCACTTTCCCCTACTTCTAGAAGCGGGAGATCAGGATATGAGATGTCAAGTCAGTGCCTGGTCACAGGATTCACCAAAGCATGAGTTGCCATGTTGTGCATGTATTCTTTGTGCCTTAGGTCCGCCCTGAGCATTAAAGAATATGTAGTCATTTTGTTTCATTTTTTAAAAAAATCACCAAACATGAAATTAAAACTTTCTATAGAAAGGAAGATATGGACAAACATTATAAAAGAAGATTAAAAATCAAGGGGATATTGATAATAATTTTCCAGAAAGCTAGCCATATTGCCTGAAATTTAGCCTGTTGTTTGATTTATGGAATAATACTCTTGAATTAAATAGATAGTAAATCTTTAAAATCTTCATCTCCATTTAGAAATGTCACAATTTTTATTTTTTTACACCAGGCTGATTAGAATGGAACCTTCTAGAACAGCTGGAGAGTTGAGGTAATGGTCCCATATTTGTACTGGCTTCCATTGCTGTAGAACACTTGCTAAAGATGTCTCCTCCATTCTTTCTTTTGATAGTTTATTCATGCACTTTATGATGGAGATAAAGTGACAAAGAATCAAGTGAAACTAACATATATAGAGAGTTCCATTCTGCCCTATGTTTTAAAAAACCCTGCATCAATAAAAAACAAATAATTGGGAAACGTAGTTGTATGTTTGCCTGCTCCCAGGTCAGCAACATTTAGACTATCAAATGCTCTTTTTCTTTGAAAAATCTTTTTTGAACAGCTGGTGAGTCCAAGGTAAAAATAGGTACTTTCAGCTGATATGGTCAGTGTTCCAAACATACATAAAATACTATATAGGATTGGATCTAGTGCGATTATGTTTACTCTTCACAGTACAGTACTTCCTTCTGTCTGCTGAATCCATAATATACTTCCTAGTCATTTCCTTACATTGCATAACATACAGTGGCACCGTAATCTCAGCAAGGAAGATGTGAGAAATAAGTAATTCTGAACTGAAACTCTGGTACAAAAAGCTTAGTCAACATACATATGTGTATGTGCATGTTGCTAAACTGTGACCTGGCCTCCACTCCTACACAGGCAAATAAGGGCTCACTTTACATCTCTAGATGGGTTATACCTGCTCCTTGGGCATGGGTGTGCAAGACAAGAGGGATGGTACAAACCCACTTACTCCCTAGTCAATGGAAAGGGGCAGAATCTTGGCTTCACCCTCCTAACTAATTGGTCAGAGCTGTGGGTATTGTAATTTACTGTTTATTAGGGCTGTGCAGGAACCAGAAGGACCATTTTGCAGGAAATTCTGCAATTTTGAAATATGTTTTCATTTTGAACTGGAACAAAAACACAGAATTTTGAAACTGCCAGCAAAATGAATTAAAATATTTTGTTCAATAAAAGTGAAACACTTTGTTCCAGTTTCAATTTTAATATAAAACACAATAAAATTCTAAAATGTCATTCAGAACCAAAAATTGAAACATTCTATTCTGATTAAGTCAAAAGAAAACATTTTATGAAATGCTCCATTTCAATCTGCTTTTAAAAATGAAATTTTATTGAAATTGACAAGTAGATATAGAAAGTTTTGATTCTGATGAGACAGCATTTTCTGACAGAACAACATTCAACCAACTCTATTGTTGGGCAGGCCAGCAGCAATAACCACCCCACTGGAATAAGGAGGAAGCAGTGGAGGAATTGTGCCTCAGAGGGGTGTATATGAATCAAAATGCCTCCCGGGACTACTCCTTTGTTGGTGCTTGAAGTCACAGCCTAGTTCTTATGATTTTAAAATGTGTCTGTAACCAACAGAGCTACTTGCATGGTTTGGCCCCACATTGTCTCTCTTTGTTTGTGGATGAGAGCAGAATCAAGACCTACAAGTTTATTCTGCCCAAAAACTATATCAGCTATAAAAAATTAAGAAAGTGCGATAAGAAAAGTATAATACAAAGTTTCTTTTTTAACAAGAACACATAAGGGATGAAATTATAAAGGGAAGAATTTTAATTATTTCTGTTAAGTGTTTGATATTGTCAGTATTAATAAGTCAACACATTAACTGCTTTTTCATGTAACCTAAAATGCAACTCTCTATAGAGGGCAACTCCACTGAAGTCAAGTGGGTTGTCCTACTTTCACCAGGGATGATTTCGGCCCTCCGATAATAGAATGTAGGTGCGGAAAAATCTAATAGATTTTCAACTTCATTCATCTGCAAGGGCAGCTTACAGTCCTCTGGATGAGGAAATTTATTCCTGTTTTAAAGATCACCTTGTATCAAAAAAAGGTTAGCTTTAGGAAATGTACATGATCTAATACTAATGTAAATGAACTACCACGTATCTTCTAGACTATAAATTGTTCTAACTTCTGTTTTAAAAAGAAAAACAATTCCCGAAGTTCAGGAAAGAATGCTTTGTAGTCATCTGTCTTTGAAGTTTGGCATGCAGAGCCTATTGTAGTGATCACTTGGTATCTTTTTAAAAGTCCAAAAATATGAAAATGATATTTCAGAAACTCACTCAGAACACATATGACAAATATTATTGTGCTTTGATTTTGCTAGGGATTACAAGCATTTCTGAAACATGAATCCAGTCTCATAAAAAATCAGGTCACTCATTTTCAGAGCTGATTAATTGGAACATCTAATCATGGCAGAGATACTGCAATCACGAAGATAAATTATATTTCAAAGGACCCAGAAGGAGTACTAATATGTAAAACTATTTAGCTTGACCTAACTTAAGCGATCATGTTTTTATGTTTAAAACATCATTGATGTCTGCGGTTAGTAAGTGAGTAATTGGATAGCTCTAGAGTAAATATGTAGGCAACAGAATTTGTATGAAAATACATTTTCTGAATAAGGAAACACAAAAGGTATGGAAACAGAAGTGAAGATATAAAAGATGCCTTCTTATGAAAAAGAAATATAATGTTAGCATGACTTTTGCTTTTGAAAAATACAGTACTAAAGTTTACCACATAGTCTACTATTCTTTCTGAAGGAATAACTTAGAGTTCTGTTGCACTTCCCATCCCTTCCTCCCCGTGAGATGTTCAGAATGTTCTTTTGTTGATTATCAAGATTTTTATGGTCACACAAAACCAAAGCTTACTGTGGAAAGCTATCACCTGGAGCGTTGAAGAAGTGGCAGACAATATGATATAAACCTAAATCCTCAGGCCTCTCACACCTAAGGGGGAATAGTTTCCCATATACTGAATTTAAAAGTACAGACTCTACCGTTTGTTTCATTATACCCTTTGAAAATGGTATTTTACTCTAAATGTGCTGTGGCTTCAATTACTCTTTGCTGAAGTGTGAGTGTATTTCCAGGGAAGCCTTGCGGAGATGTATGATTTAGATGGAAAAAAGGAGAAGCAATTTATTTATATAAATAAAAATGGCTAAAACAACAACAAGCACAGTAGGTGCACAACACAAAGACAAAATAATACATTTGCCCACCTCAGGCTCCACTCAGTACCCTCATATGGAAGAGAAATCTACAGTCCTTCAGCCAGAGTTCACGTAGTATAAAAAGGTCATTGCATCACCCAGATGACTAGCTTATATTTACTGGCAAACATTGTTCCTAGAGCAACTCTGTGCTGCTTTCTGTACCTACATCTGATTTTGGGAAAAGAGGAAAGTCCTAATTTGCAGCCCATAGCTCCCTGCTCCAACCCAGGTCACATCTTCTCACAGCAATCAAGAGTTAGTCCCTTGCCTTCTACCTCCTTAAGGGAATATAACTGATTTTTACCAGCCCACGTAAAGAGGGAGTCATTCTTACCCTAAGACAGCTGAGCTCCTCCTCTAAGGCCTATATATTATTAAAATGAATGGCACCCATTTTTCTTGTTTGCTAGACCAAAATAATGAAATGTGCTGCTGCATCTTAGCTGTACCTTATTGACAGCAATATCAAGTAATAGGCCCAGAGTTGTAAGTGTAAAGAGAGCATGTCCTTGGGAAAAAGTAGCTAGCAACTGCTCTTGGTATAACACCAGCGGCTTCCCTGTTGTACCTAGAGGGTCAGATTGTAGCTATTCCTGATGCTACAGACAACATTTCTGTGTAAATCACACAAGAGATCTGGACTAGAGACATGCTGGCCACCTCTTCCCGCAGCTCCCATTGGCCAGGAACAGTGAACTGTGGCCACTGGGAGCTGCGGCCAGCCGTGCCTGCAGACGGTCAATGTAAACAAACTGTCTTGTGGCCCACTAGTGGATTATCCCATAGACCACATGCTGCCTGCAGGCCACAGGTTGCCCACCACTGCTCTATATGAGCATGTGCCCTTCCCCTCCATACCTCATTCTAGGGTTGTTTTTTAAAATCTCTCTCCTTCCTTTACTCCAATCCAAATGCCTTTTTTTCCCTGCCCTTCAGAGACAAAACAGGTAAATCCCACTGCAGGGAGAGCAGCACCTTTTCTCTCAATCAAGTTAATCCACCTAACACCTCATGAGACATGCATTATCTCCAGTTTACAGATGGGGAATAGGAAACAGAGAGGTGATATGCCTTGCTGTAAAATCACACTGTGAGTTAGAAGGAGATTTAGCATTAAAATTCACTCATTCCTGACTCCTGGTTCTGAGCTCATTTCACTAGATGATATTTCCTCTTGCAATGTTGCCCAAGTGTTGTACTAAATGCTGAATATATTTTAATATCACACCTACGTGAGCACTAAATGTGTTTCAGCATCAGAGTTAATGCAATGAGGTTTTTTTTATCATAGGTCACTGTGACTGTCTCATTTAATGGCTAGCAAGTCAATAGCTTTGTGTTTGCCATCTAGGAAATGAATAGGCATAAAATCTTGTGTTAGTAAAATAGATTGTGATCAGCAATCTAAGGATGTGAAACTCACACACAATTATGACAGAGCAATGGTATAAAGGTACTAGCTCAGTCTCAAATGAATCATACCAGTGATCTAATTTCAGCGCCTGCTCCAAGAAACTGGCCACTAGTCAAAGGTGGAAACACCAGTTAGTCAACAAGCAAGTAAGCAGTGCTCTTTCATGTGGGTCACTGGCAAAATACCAAACATGGTATGTTCTGTATGAAAAGCACATCATACTGTGTAGGTCACATTCAAAGGTATCAGTTATCTTCTATCTGCACTAAGTTCATAGAGCATTTCAATTAGGTTGAGTCTATGATATTTCACAAGTTGCATACTGTATGTTTTGACTTTCTTTCCCTTCTGGTTTACACTCCACCCTATACTAAATGTCCTATATTTCCATGACCTTCCTTCTGGCCAGGTAACCACTGCTCTCAAATTAGATGGGGCCTCTTCCTTTCACCTCAGGTCTCTGCGGTACTAACAGTTTGCATTTTATTTTTCTTGTAGTTTATCTTTTAAATCCATATAAAATCAAAATAAAGGAAAGTTATTAACAACCGAGGTAGGTTCACACTACTGTTATATCTATGTTTTGAGGAGTGTGGAGCTACTTCATTTGGGATACTATAGGGCAATTCTCTATGATGGAGCAATTCTCATCCAATTTCCTTTATGACAGTAAGTGATTTTAAAACAACAAAGTGTTTCTGAGTGTTAAGAAAAACAAGCTGACCCATCATGTTGCCATTTTTCAAGGTCCCACAAGGAACCTCACATTTAAATTATGGGTTTAACTATCAAAAAATAATAATATTAATGCCTGTGAAATGCCAGAAAAATCAGCATATTTCCATGTACTAGTAGCTTGAAACATTTAAGCAATCTTGGTAAAATGTTCTACTTTGATTATATTGATTCATCCAGACCCAGCAAGGGTCTGCTTAAATTCAGATCCTAGATGGCAAACACAAAGCTGTTGACTTGTTAGCCATTAAATGAGACAGTCACAGTGGCCTATGACATTTTTCTTCTGATGGGCTCCATACCAGTCGTTGTTTTGTGTACATGATATTACATCACCTATTGCACATAACTGCCCAGCTTCCTGAACCCCAACAGATAGATACTGTAACTGACAACAGCCTGGTGCTGGGTATCTCAGGTAGGGATTGTGTCTCAAAAGACACAATGTGCTGGGGGGGCATGCATAATGTCTCTCTGGATAGTGCAGCTAACTCTGTGCACGCAAGCTAGCTCTGTTGGCCATTGCATAGCCATAGGCTCTCACCCACCTTGTGTCATTTAGGGTAGGTAAGGCTCTAAGACCTCAATTCCTACATTCTGTGGGGCATAGGGATTGTGATTGTCCCTGGTATTTGCATGGTTGGATGCATTTGGGGGAAATGCTTTTGCAGTTTTGCCAACTCTATGCATCTGCACAAGGGCCAAGGTGCATCTAGCCCCAGTGTGGAGACCTCCTGAATGTATCATTCTGATTCGTAAAGGTTAATTTTTAGTATTAAAATTGCATGGTAGTACAACGGAAAATGAGACCCTTTTTGTGATTTCTTACTGCAATAAAAAGGCATTCCCTAACAACATGGCTTTTTCTAGTTAATTTTATGTTCAGATTTATTAAAAAAGAATGCTGAAAACAATACTTCATCGAACAGGGACCTCAGGAGCAGAATACTGAAATGACTTATTTCTCCCACAGCTTTCACATACTCACCTACCTAGCTTCATCCCTGATCTGTTCTCTTTTTAATATCTCCTTTTCTATGGGAACCCACAAATGCAGCTACTTCTGGGGAGGAAGAAGTTGCAGTTACCACTACAGGACATGAAATCTGGATTTGAAGCCAGATCTACTGAAATCTAGGATTTTGATTCCAGCCCCATCACATGTATTCTGGTACACAGTACATTCCAGAGGGGTAATGTGACTTGAAGGCCATATGGCACTCAGCAGAGAGGCTAGCATGATCTCCATGTCAGAATCACAAAGACAGGGGTCTGAAACGAGAGTGTGAGACAGTGAAGGTAGAAAACTGTGGACATGTTTTGAGGATCACAAGGAGAGACAGGCTATTGAAGTACAGTGTGGAGGGGGTGAACAGAAAACTTACAAAATTGAGGTTATGGAATAGAAGAGTAGAGCTAGTCAGAGACGTAGCAGTGAGAAGGAAGGGTCAGGAGAAGAGAAGAGAGAGTCTGAAATCTTTCTACAGTCTAGATAAACTACGGAGATGTATCCAAACTTCGGAGTGCTCATGTGATCCTTAGACTTAGGTGCGCTAGACTTTTTGAGGTTTCCACTTCAACAAGCTGCCTAAAAACAAGAGAGTTTGCATGGCAAGATATTATTACTTTCCAAATGTATCACTTGTCTCTTGTGATTAAGATGGAGGTATCAGTTGTAACTCTACAGTTAAAATTATTTAGAGATTTGCAGCTAAAACAGAATTTTCATTTGCTACTCTGCAGTGAATTTTCCAGCGTTAACAGCCATACAAAAGAGATTATAACTGCATTTGTGATATACGTTTCATGCAGTATGGAGGAAGAATCTGCCCATTCAGAATTTTTAAAATCCATCATTTTTGAAATCTAATGTTTCTTTTCGTCTCTAGAACATAACTTAAGCGTGATACTGTAAATGAACTGAGGCTGAGGCACACAAGATTACCAAACTGCTTAGATTGTCTGATGCAGCTCCCTCTGTATCTTATGCCCAGCCTAGCTTCCCTTCACATAGAGATACTAATAATCATGCTCTGTCTGTCTCCTTGGTTACCTAGCTACAGCCTGCTAGCCCCCATTCCTAACTACCTCTGTGACTTGCTTTCTCCATGGCTCACCACTCCAGCATTCCTGAGACAAGTTAAGACAGCAGTGTGAGTCCCAGTCTGATGGACCTAGTAAGATTTGTTGGACCAGGCCTCCTTCCTGGTGGATTGAAGGAGAATTAGCCTGCATAGTGGAGTAAGAAGATTTATTTTTCAGGTGACTTTGCCTGGAAGCCTTCCCTATTCCCTGCCCAGGTGAAGGGCTGGGAAAGGCTGAGAGAGTGGAGAAACAGAAGAAGCCTTCTGGGCAATATTTCCCAACAAGGCAAGCTTGTTGCTAAGCTACAAGGGCATCTTCTCCATTTGAGGAACCTCAAGGTTCACCAGAGGACCATCTTGGTCCAACTGATTGTAAAAATTCAATCAAAGAGGAACTCAGCTGCTACAGGTTTAGATGTCCAAGGGAGGCTTGGGCAGAGGGAAGAGTGGATAAATGGAAACACAGAGAAAGGATGAGGGGCTGGCAAGAGCTATAGCCAGAGAACCAAAAAGGCAGGCAGGGGAGCATGGCTAGTGACGTGGTACATGCACAGGCTGAAGAGCCGAGCAGTGGGTCCAGACTATTAGCAGGGAGTCCTGGGCAGCTCTTGTTCCCCTTGGTTGTTGGCCACCCCTGCTAATCCTGACTCCATAACTTCCTGCACCATTGCCCAGTCTTTCTCCTCAGTCCCACTACTCTAGTCAGTTCCACCCTCCTTGTTCTCAAATCCCCATCTTGTTCTAATTTTCAGCTGTGATATTATCAGTGTTACCAAAAGTCAGTGTTTAAAAGTTGAATGCAGGAAAGGAGACAGAGAGCATAAATGGAAGACTTTGATAGGTCCGGGGGAAGGGGCATGGAAGAGGGGTTGCAGAAGATAGAGGGAATGGAGACCACAAGGGCAACAAAAGAATGGAATGGGAGCTTGAGGAGGTTTGAAAAGGACCAAAGGAGGAAACAGAGAGAGGAATGCAGGATCTAGGTGATAAGGTTGTGGGCTACAGATGAGCAGCAATTCATAATTGTGGGAGGGGAATGAGGGAATGGAACATGCTGCAGGTCTAAGAGGGAAATAAATTTCATTTTGATTATGAAAAAAATAAGGAAATTCCCCCACATACAGCTTTGTTAACTGAGAATTGAGGTTGTTGAAAGAATTTCTTATTAACAAAATTACTAAAAATCACCAGATGATATCATATTAATAGTCACACCTCCCAATTCACATACATTACCAACCACACATCACAATATCCAACAAGATTCCTCACCCCAACACAATCCCCTTTGCACTTCTAGTCTGTAATAAGTCATTACTACCTAGAGGAAAATCTGAGGTGAGAATTAAGTTTATGTATCAGATTGGGAGTTATTGTCAGAAACTGAATATGCATACTGTGGGTAGTATGATTGAAATGTAAGAGAGTTTGTTATCATGCTGAGGAGTCTGAATGTATTCTGGCATAAAGCATGTGTATTTCACTGGGTGTGGCTCTTAATGTTGTCTTAGCTAGTGATTTTCTTGATTTTTAGTGATTACATGCATTTGATTAATTATATGACTGTGTTAATGATGTTTTCCTGTGGGAATGTGTACGAATTTATGAGCAGAGCCCTTTTAATTAAACTGGATACTTCTTTCAGTTTGCTGTAAGTTTAGAGTGAGTCAATATTTGGAACCCACTTTTAAATGGGAAACTCAAGTTAATTGTCATTATCACTAGCTGCCAGCATCCTTGATTTGTGATTAATTGACAAGTATCCGTATTTCAGCACTGCTGTGAAAATTCACATTGCCTTTTACCCATTATGTTCACTGGTTTTTAATAAGTTTCCTGTATCTACTAGAGACATTGCTTCATTTATATGTTAGCTCATACACATGGTTAGGGATGATTTTGTGGTTAGTTGCTAGTATACTAGGCAAAAGAGGTATATTTTAGACCTATTGTTTCATTGCATGACTTGTATTCAGAAATTTGATTTCTTGTTGTGGACAGTATACCTGAAAAGAAACTTTAGTTTCTTTAAATGAACAGCTAGCATTTTATGACTCAATCTCCCATTATTAGCTGCTAAGATGCAATCCTCAAATGTATCAAAGTGCCTAAGTACCTTTAAGGATCTCAGGCTAAGTATGTACTCCCAAAGCAAAGGGGAAATTATTTAAATAAAACTGTTGTTTTTATTTCGCTATTTAGTACCAAAGCACACTTAGGAGCATAGGACTTGCCACAGTAAATCAGATATGTGGTCCATCTAGGCCAGTATCCAGAAGGTTCAGGGTCTTAGATATTTGTTGTTGTGAGTCTCTGCTACTGAAGAGATGCTGCTATTGGAGATGTTCTTTTCTACTTTTCACTCAGCATTTCAAAACTTTGTAATGGAATTTTCCAGCATCACAGTTGACCCTTTCACAAATGCAAATAGTCAACAAATATAAGTGAGTCAAAGGCAGATTTTTTTAAGACATGGAGTAAAACTGTGTTAAAATACAGGAAACGTATTAACTGCATCTGATTTCCATATGAAAATATTATTTTCTAATTCAAATTACAATTCTATTTATTGCTAATTACCAGTAATAATAGAAACCTGAGCTGGCAATTTATTTAACTTCTCAATATTGCTTGCATGGTTTTCTATACTGTTTTATTTTTCCAGGGTCGATTTCTGCAAGACAGAGGGCCGGCTCCAGGCACCAGCGTAGCAAGCAGGTGCCTGGAGTGGCAAATGGCAAGGGCGGCAATCCAGGCGCTGTGAAGGCGGCACTCAAGCGGCTGCTTTCAGCGGCACACCTGTGGCAGCTCAACAAACAGTCTCCCGCCTTTCAGCAGCACGCCTGCGGCAAATCAACAAATGCTCTTCTTCCGTTGAGCTTCCGCAGCTGTGCCGCCAAAAGGTGGGTAATGCAGCAGCTTTTTTTGTCTCCTTCGCTGCTTCGGGGGGTGAATAAGGTACAGCTGGCCCTGGCAAGACAAGTGGCCAGAAAGAGATAAAATTGAGCTCTGGTATTTAGACAGTTAAAAAGTATATGATAGGAATTAAAATAATGGTTTAATTTGATTGTATGCCTTATTGTTGTAGCCATGTTGGTCCCAGGATATTAATATGACATAGCTGGTGAGGTAATATCTTTTATTGGACCAACTTCTGCTGATGAGAGACACAAACTTTTGAGCTTATACAGTGTTCCATCCAAATGCCTCAAGAGAACCTGGTTCAATACAGAAATAAAACCTGTTCCAACTAAACACCCTAGATATTCCCTTCCACTCCCCATTTGAACCCATATGGGGCATCATGAAACAACTACAGCTCATACTCAATGAGGATCCCATCCTGAAAGCAATCTTTCCTGAATCCCATCTTCCTGCCTTCCAACAACCCCCCAGATTCACCAAGCTCATCATCTGAAATAAGATCCCCACAGACCAGGACACACCAACTCAAAGCAGCCTCACACTCTGCCAGAACAACAGATGCAAACCTTGCAGACATATCTCCATTGTTACAGCGATGAACACCCCCACAATACATCTTTCAAAATCCAAGGGTCCTACACAAGCCTATCACAACATGTGTGTACTTCACAGTAGAAAACATTATCCATGACCATTTTTGACAATCCTCATCAAACAACTCAGAACAAGAAATATTTTTGTAAAAATCAAAGTTTGTGGATAACTTGCAAACAGAAAAAAGGGTAAAATACATCAGATAAATTATTCTCTACAAATACTTGACCCAGTATGGAACAGTGAAAATACTGAAAAAAGGCTGGATGTGGGTGATGTTATATGCATTGCCTATCCAGTTTCTATCCGTAAGTGACAGAACTTTCTTTGTTGTGTTAAAACTTCTATAGTAACTATAAAGATGCTGTTAATAAGTATGGTTTATTACAACATAAAATTAGATTAATTTGTCATATATAACTTGTAAAGGTTTCAGACCTTTATAAATAGCAGGAAATCTGTCATTAACAGTGTGACACATCTGTGAAACTAAACTAAAATGTGTTGAGCTGAGATTTAATTGTATCATCTTGTTACCATAGTTTAATTACAATAATCATAATTTTCCTACAGTATGCTACAATGATAAGACATGCCGTTAGCTGTGTTATTGTGAGATAAGTATGAAGACAACAGCATGGGACTGATTTCCCTTCACCTTATTTCCAGGAGAAATGAGCTTTCTACTAACGTGAGCTGGTTCAATGTGATATGTTCAGTGACACTGTTGTCATGCTGGAAATAATGTAGATGTGTTATCAGTATATACACCACCATATTGCAGGATTTTTTTTTAATTTCTCAAAATGTACAATTCTTAGAGTGAAAGGCAATAAAATACTTGGTGTGAAATACTACATATGATAAGAATGGGTGGCATGATTAACTTATGCTTATAACATCATATAAAAGTGATGTATAATTCAGAAATAATAGGAGAAATGGAAAGAGCCTCTATAAATAAAAAAATATTCTCTTTTCTTGTGAAAAATATTTTTATGCTGTACTAGCATAATATATGTAAGTGCAAGTGGTTTTGGATATGCACTAAGTTCAATGAATATGACATGTTTAAACACAGAACTTTCCAAAGAATTATAACTTAATTAAAACAGGGATTTGACAAAATGACACTAACTTTAATATCATCTCCGCAGTAGCCATCGTATCTGAATGTAAAATACTCTCACATTTCTTACAGAGTTTAAAAATCATAACCTTACAAGATATCATAAATCTCATCTGGAATGTATATTTGCATTGGAAATAGGTAAATTGATGCCACAAATGAAAATATTTGAGGGAAATCTGCGGGAAATCAAGAAAATTTTCATTACAGTACACTGTATCCTACATAATGGGTTTTATAATATGTAGGAGATCACGTATTATGGTGATTGGTAGAGTATAAAAACCTGAACAGATTAGAAAAGAATAGAGGAAAATAATTTTTGTTTGCTACCTCCACTGTATATATACAACATGCATCTAGAAAAAATGCTATAATGAACTTGAGGGCGAGACATAGAAACAACCATCGTGGAGTGGACTCAAGGTCCATTTAATCTGATATCCTCTCTCTGCCAAGGGCCATTACTGTGAGCTTCAGAGGAAGGAAGGTGTAAGTGGGGAAATGTTGGATAACTTGACCTCTACATTAGGTCTTGTCCTGGTCTCTAATATTTAAAAGATTGGTTTAAGCCTGAGGAATGCAGTTTAATATCCCTTTGAAAACATTTTTTATTAATTATAATTCTGGATATTCTTGATTTCCACATCAATATTCAATCACGTTTTGAATCTTGCCAAATTTCTTGGCCTAAATGACTTCCTGTGGCAATGAGTCACTCACACTCTACTTACCTGCTGTTGAAAAAAAATATTTCTTTCTTCTACTGTTTTTGAATTTTCTACCTTTAAATCCCATTGAATATCTCATGTTATGAGACAGAGCAAACAGAAGTTGCTGACTTGCCTTCTCTAAATCATTCATTGTTTTGTATTCTTCTATCATGTCCCTTCTTATTCATCTCCTTATTAAGTACAGCTTAATGGTCTGCACAGGAGATTGGAAACCAGGAACTCCTGCGTTCTCATCCTAACTCTAATACTGACAGTCTGTCATCTTACGCATGTCACTTAACGTCTCTTCCTCAGTTCCTAGCCAGCCATCAAGGAAGTCCAAGAAACAGGGCGGCCATGAGTCTTAAGGCTTGTGCATATGATAAATTAGTGCATGGCAAGGTGGGAGCTTAAATCTACAGTGCTCCAGCATGCAGTGCACTAAATGGAAGTGTGGACTCTGTTGCTGCACACTAAAAGTTCACTAGTGTGCTTTCTGTACAGCTATTTCAAAGATCAGTACGTAAAAAGACATTGAAAAATCTTTAGCACATAGCAGTAGGGTCCACGTGGATGGCAATTATGCCACATGCTGAAGCTCTTTAGATTTATGCCCCAGCTTGCTGCACATTAACTTATCCTATAGACATGCCTTGAGTGGGAATTAGGTACTGAATACTAAATCTATCAGCAGAAGTGGCAGTTAGTTAATATATCATAGCCTACTGAAAAATACTGACCTACAAGTGTACAGGAAATTGCAAACAAGGGAGTTCTTGTGATGTCATGGTTTCTTAACCATAGTATGCTCCAGATAAAGAAATCCCATAGAAAGAAGCAACAACTGATTCAAAGAATGTCTTTTCAATGTGCAAATTTCCCCCCAGAGCAGAGGGCTAGCACAAAACTCAACAGCCCACATATGTTCAAGCCGTAAGTAGGGTGCATGGCCATGGCAGGTCCCTCCCTATTGGGCTGAACATTGCCGTGTAAGAACAAAGCACTAGAAATTAAGATTTAATTGTGATCCTATACTGACTGGCTGGCATACAGGGCCTGTTTTAAGTATGCCCAGTTAACAATGAGAGTCCCAAGAACTCAAAATCAAATGAAAATATTTTTTTTGATATATGGCTATTTGCTATTCTAAAGATAATAAAGTACTTAAGTGATTTTCAGTTTGTAAACTAGGCAATATTCTAAATAATTAGGGCAAGATACTTGTTAAAATCAGCCCAGCTCTATTGACTCCAAGAGAGCTGCACTGAATATCTTGCTTTTAGTCACCATCTAAGTTACAGTAATGAAGGAAAAGATCCCTGTGTTCCAACTACTTGTATTATCATATCTGCAACCTTCTAAAAAGATTATCGTATTAGTTCACTGGATTTCCTGCATTTGAACACTTAAATGAAGATAGATTGGAAAAACACAGTGGCAAAACCCTCGCCATCACAAGCTAACTGAATTTCAGAATCAATGAATGACAATATCTACATTATTGTTGGAACTAAGCAGTGAATTTGAATTTGACTACGGTTATTAGAACAAACTCATCATCTTTACAAAAGAAATGCTAATGATCTATATTTTCTTTAAAAATTTACAGAATGTTTGTCTCTGTGCCGTGAAACATGAGGTCAGTATGATTTCTATGTGGCTTCATTTTGCTTTCATAATGCGATAGATTAATTGATTGCTAGCTTTATTTTCAGACTGGGATAGTGTGAAAGCATCTCAATGCATCTCAAGCATCTCAATGCAAATGGAAATGCTCATGTTCTCAAGTGAAGTTGAAGTGAGATATCCAAATAGCCTGATTTAGGATACAGAATTCCTATTCTTCCTTATCGCATACACACTTTCTTTTCACCTCATATTTCAGATCTACATATTCATTTTTTAATATCTTCCTTGTTCAGCACAAGCTGTCTCCGTTACTTCAAATAAAGAATGAACATGGAATTAACTATTCCTCTATCCTGAAAGTGCTGTTTTTGTATATAAACAGTGGTTTTGCATGGGAATAGAATATTGCTGTCCATTTTAGCTGTCAGCCCTAAAAATATTTCGTTACACAGTGTTGCCTCTACAGAACTTTGCTTAGCCAAACTAATCAC
This sequence comes from Dermatemys mawii, assembly GCA_007922305.1. NCBI lineage: Eukaryota > Metazoa > Chordata > Testudines > Dermatemydidae > Dermatemys > Dermatemys mawii. The sequence goes on from ML677333.1 coordinate 28,531,921, forward strand.
ACTTTAAAGCTCTCTTAATGAATTATTGGCTAGGTAATCTTTACAAAAATAGACAATCAAATCATTTTGGCAGTGTTTTGGAACTTTGATGTCTTAAATCCAAAAGAATTATATTAAATATTTACATTCTTATTGTTTAATTAAAGATGGAATTATCCTAAAATTAAACAACCAATTCTCTACATGTGAACACTTAAAGCTAAATTGCAGTGGAAATGAAGTAGAATTATATGGCAACTTGAGCAAATATGCACATACAAATATACAAATATCCTGAATAATTTTATTGTAATGAATACCTAAGTAGTTTTCATTTACTCTAATGTGTTCCTATGCCAACAAAGTGTCTTTGATAGTTGGTTGAAAATGAATGCAAGCCCAAGTGACAAAGATGTTAAGGGCTAGGTGGCGAGCAGCCCTGTGCAGATGTGTAGCAGGATGGATGGGGAGGCAATACACTTCTCTCTTACTCCCTAGTACTCCGACAAAGAGGGCAACCACCATTATAATATCCTGATCCTTTCTTTCCACATTCCTATCTAGGACTGTCAAGCGACTAAATATGAAACTACCCCCAGAGAATGCATCCCAGGTTTTCTGATTAGTCCAGCTAGAGGGATAGGATTCTGGGCTGTAAGTGAGTGCTTATGCAGTTTGGAAATGATCCTTAAGCTTCACAGGTATAGGATGTATCTACATATCACGTCTCAGTGCCTTGACTGATTTAAGTGGTTACCCTTTAGGGTAAAATAACAAGACTCTCAAAGGGAGAGAAAGGAGGAGCACAGGCTGAGGTAATGACTTTTCTCAGTACATCATGATTGTCTCTTCTATAGTTATTCTAATTATGCTACTTCATTTTAAACTATACATTTTACTTTAAAACAAGCCATTAACTTTATGTTTTTGCCAGACACCTTCCTGAAAGGCAACAGCACTAGAGGGGAAAATGCAAAGTTATGTAATTATGGAAAACAATGGGTACACATGGAAATAGCATTTATCCATAAATTACTCCACTTGCATGAAGTTCATTATAAAATATGAGCATCTCTATAAAGTTATAAAGACCCTGTTACCCTGGTTTATGCTCCCAAATTTAGGATCCAACCTTGCAAGCACTAAGCATCTCCAGCTGGGTAATGAGTGCATTAAACACTTATGGAAATTAGTGGGGGAGGTGAAAGCACTCAGCATCTTGTGAAATGCAGTCCGTAATTTGGGGACTGAGTCCTTAGTTTTTTAAATGGTGTTTCTCCCCAAATCTTTGCTTGTTAGTCTTATGGCAAGTCCCAATATTTTTAAGTGATGCATCAGCATCGACTCCACAGTCAATCCAAAAAAGAAGGGAAACTCCCTAGAGAGAGAGAGACCGACAGTGAAAAGTTCTTCTTACCTTGCTTTTGGAATTTAATAGCATAATATATCCCTGCTATCACATTATACAGGATGGTAAAAAAACCCAACAACCTAAACTAAGATTTTCATCATCTATGTTCAGAAAGAATAGCAAATACGGCAGGCGATCAGCCTGACTTAACAGAGAAATCTTCAATGATCTTAAACTCAAAAAGGAAGCTTTCAAGAAGTGGAAGGTTGGACAGGTGACTGGAGAGGAGGATAAAAATATTGCTTGAGCATGCAGGGGTATGATCAGGAAGACCAAAACGCAACTGGAGTTGCAGCTAGGAGGTGATATAACGGATAACAAGAAGGGTGTCTACAGGTATCTTAGGAACAAGAAAAAGGCCAGGGAAAGTGTGGAAACCTTAATTAATGGGGGGGGGGGGCAACCTAATGACAAATGATGTGGAAAAAGCTGAAGTACTCAATGCTTTTTTTGCCTTGGTCTTCACAAACAGTGTCAGCTCCCACACTGCTGTCCTGGGCAGCACAATATGGAGAGGAGGTGAGCAGCTCACAGTGGTGAAAGAGTAGGTTAAAGGCTATTTAGAAAAGTGGGACATGCACAAGTCCACGGGTCCAGATCTAACGACTCTGAGGGTGCTGAGGGAATTGGCTGAGGTGATTGCAGAATCATTGGCCATTATCTTTGAAAACTCATGGCGATTGGGGAGGTCCTGGACAATTGAAAAAAGACAAACATAGTGTCCATCTTTAAAAAAGGGAAGGAGGAGAACCTGGGAAACTACACACCAGTCAGCCTCACCTCAGTCCCTGGAAAAATCACGGAGTAGGTCCTCAAGGAAATCATTTTGAAGCACTTGGAGGAGAGGAAAGTGAGCAGGAATAGTCAACATGGATTCACCAAGGGCAAGTCATGCCTGGCCAATCTGATTGCCTTCTATGATGAGATAACTGGCTCTGTGGATAGGCGGAAAGATATGGTGACATGATATAGCTTGATTTTAGCAAAGCTTTTGATATGGTCTTCCACAGTATTGTTGCCAACAAGTGAAAGAAGTATGGATTGGATGAATGGACTATAAGGTGGATAGAAAGATGGCTAGATTATCAGGCTCAGTGGCTCGATGTCTAGTTGGCAGCTGATATCAAGCAGAGAGCCCCAAGGGTCAGTCCTGGGGCCTTTTTTTTTCAACATCTTTACTAATGATCTGGATGATGGGCTGGATTGCAACCTCAGCAAGTTCTCAGATGACAGTATGCTGGGGGAGAGATAGATACACTGGAGAGTAGGGATAGGATCTAGAGTGACCTAGACAAATTGGAGGATTGAGCCAAAAGAAATCTGATGAGATTCAACAAGGACAAGCGCAGAGTCTTGCATTTAGGACAAAAGAATCCTATGTACCGCTACAGACTGGGGACCAACTGGTTAAGCAGCAGTTCTGCAGAAAAGGACATGGGGATTACAGTGGATGAGAAGCTGGATATAAATTAGCAGTGTGCCCTTGTTGCCAAGAAAGCTCATGGCATACTGGGCTGAATTAGTAGGAGCATTGCCAGCAGATTGAGGGAAGTGATTATTCCCCTCCATTTGGCACTGGTGAGGCCATGTCTGAAGTACTGCATCCAGTTTTTGTCCCCCCACTACAGAAGGGATGTGGACAAATTGGAGAGAGTCCAGTGGAGGGCAAATGATCAGTGGTCTGGGGCACATGACTTATGAGGAGAGGTTGAGGAAACTGGGCTTGTGAAGTCTGCAGAAGAGAAGAGTGAGGGGGGATTCGATAGCTGCCTTCAACTACCTGCAGGGAGGTTCCAAAGAGGATGGAGCTAGGCTGTTCTCAGTCATGGTAGATGACAGAACAAAGAGAAGTAATTTCAAGTTGCAGTGGGGGAGGTCTAGGTTGGATATTAGGAAAAACTTTGTCAGTAGGAGGGTGGTGAAGCACTGGAATGGGTTACCTAGGGAGGTGGTGAAATCTCCATTCTTAGAGTTTTTTAAGGCCCAGCTTGACAAAGCCCTGGATGGGATGATTTAGTTGGTATTGATCCTGCTTTGAGCAGAGGATTGGACTAGATGACCTCCTGAGGTCTCTTCCAACCCTAATTATCTATGATTCTCTGATTCTATTCAAGTCTATAATTTAAAGTGATTTCTGTAAAACCTGATTGGTTCTATTCCTGCTCAGTTCCATAGGACTTTTCCACAGAGGCACACACTCTTTTCTATTTCAGTATTTTGCTTAAACACGCTCCCTTAATGCTTGCATCCCAAACAGGAAGTACTGACTAAACTGAAAGGAGACACAGCCAGCTTCCACCACAGGTTTTTCTAGAGGGCATAGGGGAACCTAGATTAGCCTACTCCAGGGGGAAGGAAAGGGTCCTGCTGCCCAGGAGCCCAGCTAGAAAGTTAAGAAGTCCAGGCTAAGAGCTCTTATAGGGTGGACAAAGTGGTGCTGTAATGATTTACAGTGCATTGAAAATCTAGAGAGCCCTATATAACATATAAGAACCCTATATTACATATAAGTGCTGTATAGTAATATTGTTATTATTTGCTGGAATTTACATAGTCAAAGTGAAGAATGAGAGGATTCTCACATTTTGAGGCTCATCATCCATCTCCTGAAAAACTGACTAGGAAATGAGATTGTAAAATGCTGTGTGGGAAGGTCTATAGAGTGGAGAAAACAGCTGATATGGAACACAAGAAATAAGGAATGACATGGGCAGAGATGGGTAATCTAGGGGAAAAGACAGGTCTTGTGTTGTTTACAAGGGATGACAAGGAAAGTGGGATTGACTGTGAAGGGGCAAGGAAATGGAGATTTTCTAAGGGTTTGGAAGTGAGAAAAGGAATTAGGCATTATGGCTGGTGATCACAATTTGTTTATGTGGTGGTGTTAATCAGGGTCAGGGAGAATTTAGTGATACAGATGAATGGTCTGGGTTAGTAGAGAATGGAATAGATACTTTTTGGAGGCACAAGAAGATGTGACGCTATTACTAGTTACTGAGCTGGGGTGTGAAAGAGAAATAGTCTTGGCTTGTGTGAGGTGCTGGAAACACAGTGGAGGCTGAATTCACACAGTATTGTGGATTAGGAAATTTCAAGGCAGAATATAAATTATAAACTGTAACTGATTAGCCTTTTCAACAACCTAGATAGGAAAACAAGTACTATCCTCCTCATGTTACAGACAAAGGAATGGCAGTAGAGTGGTGTAAATCACTTGCCCAAATCTAGTGAGAGAGTCAGTGTCAGGAACAGGTTAAGAACCCATGCCTAGGCTCACATTATGCTTCTCTGGGTTCTTCAACCCTTTAGCACAGTGGTACCCAAACTTTTCCTGTTGTGCCGTCCCCTTAGCAGTAACGGAATCTGTCCACACACCCCTCCATTACTGCACAGTTGGCTCAGCAGAGGAGCTTGGCCTGAAAGCAGAGTTGGGGGCAAAACTGGGGAGTGAGGTGGAGCTGGCACTAGAGACATAGTTGGCCTGGGGATAGAGAGGGAAGGAGAACAGAGCTGGGCTGGGAGCAAAGCAGGGAGCAGAGTGGAGCTGGGGCTGGAACCGGAGATGAACTGAGGGCAGAGCAGAGCTGGGGGTTGGAGCTGGTCTGGGGACAGAGTGGGGCTGGGTGACACTTCCTCTCCACCCGCCATGGGGTCTGGTCCAACTACGCACCCTCCTGAACATTCCTCCATGCCTCCCATAGTTAGAGGACCACTGCTTTGGCAGAATTTTTAGAAGAGATTATATTTTTTTTCTCAAGATGATAACAGCAAATAAATACACAAAAGAAACAAAACCAAGGGTAACTGAAGTGCACACATCCATATGAATACAGTAATATTATTACTTGTTTGGCACTGAAACTGTGCTTGACTGCACATTGTATAAAGCACATGTAGCACGAATACTGATTACATACAAAAATAAGTAATTTCTGATTATGCAATGCAATTATTTTGACAATGTCCCTTAAGAAACCATGATTTCAGTACAAATACAAAGGAAACTGCAATTTTGCATTGCCCTAAAATTTGCTTCACAGCTGCATGAATAAAATTATTATGCACTTGGAATTTTCATTTCCAGGATCATTCTCTTGTTTTGTGTGTTTTGGAAAACACCATGCATATTATGATAGTTATGTCAAATGTCATACTTTGAACATATTGGGCCACACCTTCAACTGGTGAGAATCAGCATGGCTCTGTTGACTTATTTCAATTTGTGCTAATATACACCATCTGAGATCAGGCTCATATCTTCAAATGGAGTGTAAAAACTACTTCAAAATGTTCAAGAGAAAATAGAATACATTTTAATGCCTGATTCTGGACTGAGTACACAGCCCAAATAAATGGGTGATGCCCCATGGAGTTCAGTGGGCAATGTGGGAAAGAATCCTTCCATCTCACAACGCTACAGCAAAGCTGCTATGGCACTGTTACTGTAATCTGAGAGGGTCTTCAGCAAACCCGGTGGCTGTCCCCTGTCCATCTCTCTGGGGAGCTTTTCTCATGATCTGTGCAGTCATGGAGCCATCAGAACTACCACTAACTTCCTAGGTGCACTGTGGAGAAGGGAACCCTTTTGGAGCAAAGATGTCCTTTCTCCTCACATCCTCTTCCCCTGTGCAGTGGAACCAGTTCCAGCGTGTTAAGGCATTCTGTGATTGGGAAGTTTGGAGAAAGATCTGATCCATAGAAAGTTAAAAAAAATTACATGGTATTTTGCGGTGAAGTATTTTAGAACTCTGGATTTTAATTGGACTTGTTGGTATTATCATTCCAAGAATAAAAAAAATCTTTTCGACTGTGTTATACTTGTTGCTTGAGATAATGGATATTACAGTAGGAGAGACACAATATTGTTGTCACATCAATAAGACTGACAAGTGACACTGTGAAATATACTCAGGTGCTAATCAGCATGCTCACTGTTGCTGTTAAAACTGATCTATGTGATTAATTGCTTTTGAAATTTTGATCAAAATTGATCTGTCCAATTTTCTGGTCCTAGTTCCATAAGTCAAATCTCACCATAGAATTACACAAATCAATTTAGTCTGGGCTTCTGTAAAAGCAGAGCAAAAAAGAAGGTAAAAGTAATTTTGGAGCTGTCAGTGACTGATTGGTTTTTTGATTTCACACTTTTACTAAAGATAGAACAGGCCTTACCGTAGCTGTCATAAGCGTCTTCACTTGTTCCATGACCATAATCATAATATTCAGGCACACTGCAATAGATTCAGACAGCAAGAAATGTTACTATCATCAGAAGGAATCAACACAAAAGCTTAAATAGTAAGCAAATGTTAAAATGTTATTACCTTTATATACAAGCATAACGCAGTCAAATGACTAGAATCAGTGCAAATATAAGCTAGAAGGGGATATACTATATTTCTTATTTTCATTTATTATTTACTAAATTTAAATAAAATTGATCTAAGAATGTGTAAACACAGGAATTATTTTTCAAAAATGCGGCAAAAGGTTAGCAATAGAAATTCAATTCACAAGAACAAGTCGTATAATATCCTGCCCTAGGGTTTCCTTGTGGTTACAAGTTCATCAAAGATTCAGCTCAGGACAAGCACACAGTCCTCTGGGACTTCAGTAGGTTTTGTCCTCTCAATCCTTCCCTAAAGATTGAGGTCCTCCATCGGCCAGGAGTTCTGTTTGTTTGCTAGATCAAAAAGGGAGCCTTAGGTTAGACTAAACTCAGGATTTTTAATCAAAAAATCTTTTCTTTCTCCTCCGGAGAATGACCTAGTGTATGCATGTCTCCCCAGGACTGATATCTGAGGAAGTTTATTAGCATCCCCCATCCTTAATAGAGAAGTACATACAATGCCACAACACCACATACACAACTGTATTTTTAATACAGGGTACTTAAAAGGTGTTAACCTAATTCAGAAAAGTTTAACTTAACTCAATAAAGCATATCTTAATTCTATAAGATTTGTTCAGGATATGACAGGATATTGTCAGTCTGTCAGTCTTTTGTTCTGAACCTTAATATGCTTGCCTTTACTGAGGACTTTGGCAACAAATATGAGGCCCGGCAAAATGTAATACATGCAAGAACAGTTAAAATATCTTCCTGCTTTACCATTATTTTACTCTGATTAATGGAGAATATCCACACCATCATACAACCTAATAAGAGCCTGAAGTCCTATTACAGTGAGCATACAGAACTTCAATGGCTAATGAACAGAATTCAAAATCTTATTGTACAAACCAGTAACAGAGGAAGCAAGCTGTATTATATTCCGCAGAGGAAGAACAGTTTGTGATATAGTAAATATTTTCTGTTTGTGAACACAATACTTGTTAACATAGCTCCATGTTAACTCACATTTAGACAGTATTTTGAGCAGTAGCTAAGTGAAACAAATTAATTTCTTGACATGAACCTGATTTAAACTCTGATTTCCTGTGATAGCCTGATGATTCATTAATCCACTCTTGTAAACCACATTGAGTATACATTTCAGCCACTAAATCCACTATTGACCATTGACCATTGGTCAAATATAATTTATTTGCTATGCATGCTTATAGTAATACTAGAAGTTATTAAAGCTATAACAGTAAGTAGGAAATCATTAATAACACTGCTCTACAGCCAAAATGCTTCTGAAATAAATGTAGTCAAACTTTACTAATTCTGGGTCACTGAGAACGAAAATGATGCTTAAAATTGTTGATTGGCTCTAGTTTTCAAGATATGCTATTGGGTCAGTATATACGACCCTTGACATGGGAATGGCTTTATATATGGAGGGCTTTTAAAAAACATTATCACACTACGGATAAATATAATTCAACCACATTACATTGATCAGTAGCAGATCTCAGTAAATAATCAGTAAATGAATTCAGTATAAACAAAACTTGGTTATTTAATTTTAGAGTTCCATGACATTCCATAGTTTAGAAACTATAGTCCTCATGAGTTCTAGAAACATTAGGCTTTCTTGGTGGTGTTAATTGGAAACAACACACCGTTATCTGTGATTAGCATTCATTACTCTTCAAGCAACACAAGGTGTAATTTTCTTAAGTACAGGCACCTACCTGAAAGCAGGAACAAATCATATCTGTTTTAGAAAATGTATCAACTCATTACCAATCTGACACATCTAACTCTGATTTTCCAACCCTTAGATGTTAACTCCAATGGTCCTACTTGTGACAGAAGTAGCATATATGGGGATATCTTCATGAAGGTTTCATTATTTTTATTTCTTAAATGGATTCTCATCTTAGGAGGTTTTAAAGTAATTTTTCTTTATCTAGATGAAAACCTTCAAAGATAAGTGTTTTCATTTATTACCTAGTTCCTAAATATAAAAATGCCTAAATTGTCTTGTTTGTAAGAAGTAAGTTGACATCTGATTATAAGATGTTCATGTTTATTTTTAATTTTGCTGATGGATGAATATTGAGGGTCTGGCTATAGCTAAATTTTTTAAAGCAGTTATTTTTATAGGGTCAAACTTTCTTTAAACTGATGACATAATGTCATCTCAAGACCTTTTCACTCAAGTAAAACTGTGTCATCTTCCTTAATACTGGCCTCACGTTCTGTATTTTGATTTTTTGGCGGGTCATAAACCTACAGTCTCTGTGGTATGCAAACATTGGATATTTTTAAGTTTCTGAGGTAAATCCGCCTTTTCCAAGTAAATTCAAACTGAAGATGGCTTAATCTGAACCTGATTGAACCAAGCTGCTTGGCTCCAAGGTAGCCCTCGCATCTGAATTGTCTGAAGGTCTAAACTGCTAAATGAGGGTTATTCAACTTATGCATATCAGAGTGTTCTATTAAGGCCTGCATTATAATATCTTTGCTGAGAGTGGGAAAGGAAAGGGTTAGCCACAATTCAAGAACTGAAGTCTGAGGAGGAAGCTTTTAATTGGCTCTGAGGTTGTGGTTCACACAATAATAATTTTGTCTCAGTAACAATACATTAAACCAGTTCCAAGTTATAGTTTTGATTGACTTGGGTGATCTTTAGTTGGGCTATATAACCGAACAGACATCCATCTCTTGAGATCCCTTTTTAACTTTTATAAGGGTTGATTATTTGTTGTATTAATCTGATGTTTTAACTAAATTGGTAATTTAATTTCAATTCAGCACTTAGACTAACTTGTTGCTTTGACCCTATTGCTCTTAATTTGATGGCTATATTGTTTTAGTTTCTCATGAATCTATATTCTATTAATAATATGGGTCAGCCACTCCAAGTCAGAATCACCTTGATGCTCAATCAGTTAAGCACCCTGGCCATTGTTTAGCTTACAGGCTGCACTTCATACCTCCTCAACACTGACATCCTTTACATTATATGGAGGTGTGGTAACTGGGCTCTTTGCATCCTCCTGGTGCTGCAGTTAAGAAGGTGCTGAAAGTGTTTTTTCCATCTTCTCTGACATCCTGCCTTGGTGTTCAGCATGCTACCACTTTCTAGTGCTTTGTGGGTTCACCCATCATTTCTTTTGGAAAACTCCTCACAAATTATTGTTTATGGTTGCATTCATAAAAAATGCCCAACACTTTTCAGCCAAGGTGTTTGAGCATTTCAATGTGGCTAAAATAATGAAACAACAATAATAATGTCATGAGTGGATATTCTACTGCTGATGTCATAAATTGCTTATGCATATTGTACTTTGTCTTCCTCATTGGTAATATTAATCAGTGCATAAGCAGTGATGACGATGATGTTGCCATGTCTAATGAGAAAGTCTTGCCACCACAATACATCTGGAAATGGGAGAGAAGCTTATGAGGGCTTTACAAGCGTTCCTTGACAAGGCAAAGGCAACATCACCAAGGTGAATGTGGCCACTACCCTCACCATTGGGGCCTGACCATTGGATAATAATAGCCAATAATAATTGGCTCACCCTTGTCACTTCAATGGGTCTTGCAGAGTCCTACCATGAAATGTTGCATTGCTTCAATCCACATGACAAAATGGTAGGAGCATCAATGGCTTTCAGGGTATGTTCCAAATAGATAATCCACCTTGACTCAACAAGGTTATAGGCTCTGAAATCTAGGCTTCCACAGAGGTGAAAATGCATCAGATGGATGCTTTCAATAAGAAACAGGAATAATCTATTGAAGGCATATAGTAGTTTCATTGTGTTATGAACAAGGATGTCAGGCATCAGACCAACTGTACAGGGAAATGTCAGTAAACCAGCAAAGTGCCTGAAACCACTATGGCTTATTGCTAAAAGAAGTCAGGAGACTGAAAATTGGCCAAGTCACAGCCTCAGCTTGACAAAGGCAGGAGAGGAGGGGTTTTTGGGTGCCACAGAATGGGCAGCTTGACCTTGCGTCTTTCCTGATAAGAATTATATAGAAGTTGCTGATATATGCATTTTAGAAGAGCAGGCTGCAAACTCTGGAAAACCCCCCACCTGGTTAATCAATAATCAAAAAGAAGCCTCTTGCTTGACCATTGGAACTGCGTGCTTAACAAGTTTTCGATAAGGGACATGTCATTCTATTACTAATGTATAAATAAGGGGGAAAAGTTTGAGGTATTGGGACATTTCTGGACTCTCGTTGGGCCACTCGACAGCCACACTCAGCTTCGGTAATCATTGGGGGTGTTTTACTAACCTGTTGCAGATGTGTGTAGTGCTTGAGACTCAGTAAAACTTAGCTTTAAGTGAAAGCATGCTTGTGTTGTCCTGTTTGTGCCAGCCATCTATCAGTTGGATGGCCGTGTCTCCTCTGATATATGTCCTGATACCATCTCACACAGAATAAAAGTTACCAAGATCTTTGGGTTGAAAGAACCCCGGGTAACACAATCAGCCTCCAATGTCTTCTGAAGTGACTCAACACCAGCTCAGGTGGCCTGGCCATCTGCTCTATATTCTGGAGTCCATACCACCCCACCAGCTTTATGCATTCAACTCAACAAAAGCTGGATAGAGAAGACCTTGCAGACAGCCTAGCACATGCTGGAAGGATGACCTTGCCTGCCCCAGGCTTAATATAGAGCAAGCCACAACACTGGTGGGAGACAGGACTATCTGGAAATGAGTGATGGTAAATATGCACTTTATGTTCTACAAAAAGAATTAATGATGTATGAATGATTGATTGATTTAGTCTAAGTTTAGTTTGAGAGTATTAATGATAGCTTAGATCTGGTGACATGCTTTCTTGATTTTATTTTTGTTTTTTTTTAAAATAGTTTTAATAAAGGCCCTGAAGTTCAGAGCCTGTTATGGAAGTTCTTCACTTCCTCTCTGAGAAATAACAAAGTAAATTTCCTCTTGCTTAATATTTCAATTGCCTAGCACCTTCCATCAGGGGATTGCAAAGTGTTTTACAAAGGTGGGTAAGGGAAAAATGCACAATAATTCTGCTTCTCTGAAGATATTGCCAAATTGCTTCTGGTTTTCATGCCACTGGCGTGAGATGTGAAACAAACTCTCCCAGCTCTTAAGGTTTTTGAACTAATGAAGCACTTGTAGGCTAACTTGATGCTTCTGTCGTACTGAGCTTGTTCCAACATCAGGTAATCCAGTGGCCTAGAATAATTTATTAACTTCCTTTGCAATCGTGACAAGTGAAGGAGCTGTCCAATGGCTCCAGTTCAAGCAACTTCAGCTTCTAATGCTGTTGTCTCTATTGGTGATTTGATATCATATAGGGGTTTGTATACACTCCAGCTGTGTGCATGGAGGGGGGAGGGGGACGGAGGGACAATTTCCAGCTCAGGTAGATGTATCCATGCTAGATTTGCAAAATAAGATTTAAAAGTATTTTTGTGAAAATTTCAGTAACAAAGTTTTCATCTGAAAATTTCAAAAGAGATCTGAGAGAATACGCTGTGGCCACTGATGTATATTAAATTAGAGCGTGCTTAGTGGGGCAGAGATCTTGAGTCAGTTTACAGGTGACTAAGAAGGTCAAAAATCTTAAAATATAGGAGAGTTTCCAATAGGTCTCAGGCTGGAGGCATGAGATTCGAGAGCGATTCTTGATGGAAAGTATCATCAGAGTAGGATTATTACTAGAGCAGAAGGAATAATTAACTTGACAAATCTAATCTTTGTCTGCTTGACAAATCTAATCTCTTTTTCTGCTCATTGACTATCTCCTCATGGATTATTTCTTTGAATATATCTGTTATTCAAATGTATTTTATTATTAATAATTTGTTTTGCAGTTGCAACCAAAGGTTCCAGTCAAGATCAGGGCCCCAAGTTGCTGGTTAATGTACTATATTTTTATACTATAAATTGATAGCAAATGTTTCAGTCAGAGCAGTGAGTGCAGTACTCAATATTAATAATTTGAGGTGTGTTGATTAATTGTGAGTGTTCTGATTAATCATTTAGCTCCAATCCTGCAATCTTGCTTAAAGCTAAACATGTGAGTAGTCTCAATAGAGACAAAATGTCAATGAATTACTCACATGTTTAAAGTTAAGCATGGGCTTATGTGTTTGTAAGATGTGGTCCCTCATATCATTCTGTTCACTGACTGGATGAGTGTACATGAATCTAATGTTTGGTTTCTAATAAAGCTTGGTTCCTGACTATTCCCAGAAAATGAACACAAAATGACCATGGCCTAAGAACATACCAAAAAAATAAAATAAAGCAAATATCTGTGGGAAATGTTTTATCATTCATCTAGTTCTTGTTATTACCCTATCTTATAGGAAGGAAAACAAGGATCTGATTCTGAGAGCTCCAGTTTGATCGTGTTCACAAGTGTAACAGAGAGAAATAATTCTCTCCACTGTAGAAATCAATGGGTTAAATTCTATACCAGTAGTATGCCTGAAGAGTACACAAGATAATCAGTGGTCCATTCTGGCCTTCAAATTTATTAAACTCTGATCTTATGTTAACATAAATCAGGAGCAACTCAGTGGACTTAATGGAATTACACCAGTGTAGAAGTGGATGAGCTACAGAATTAGATCCCAAGGTGACACACTGAATCAGTGACATAGTCTGGAATAGAAACCTGACTCCCATTTATATACCCTGACCATTGACACACTAATAACTGCCACATCCCCCAAATATCCTCTCTCACACATGCACACACACAAAACACGAGAGAAAATTATCAAGTTCTTTGGAGTTCTGTAGAAAATGATGGATTCTAAAGACACAATTTGCCAGACAAATGGTCCATGATCCCTATTCAATGATACACATGGGGGGGGGGGGGGGGGGAGAGAGAGAGGCGGGGAGAAAGAGAACACTGTACAATCTGCTCCAAAAATGTTATTAGTGGGACATCAGACATAAGAGTGGAGATCTATGACAAAAAGAATCTTCCAAGAATTTTAGAGGATGCAAGTGATTTAGAAGACAAACTTTTCTATACTTCAGAGCAACTCAGTTTGATTCAGTTTTGCTCATTGAATCAAATAAATGAGAAGTGGCATTTGAAAACAGTTTCTGATGATGAATTCTGTAAGTGGATTGCAGTGAAGATACATAAAATGTCATCTTTTAGGCTTGCTGCCTTGATTGATTTCAGTGGTTTGAAAATAAAATGCAGGGAAATCTTTATTTATGAACAGGTGGATATAAGTACAAAACCAAAATGAAATACAGCATAGTATAAATACAATGCAGGCTGGATAAAATGGGGAGAGGGTACAAGAGAGAAAAATTATAGAGAATATGGTGTTTTACCAACAATCACGTAACCACTCTCCCAGCTGTTGCCTGGATTACAGCTAGCTATTTATTTTGTTATTCAGAGATGGTGAGACAAAAGAGATAGGCATATCTATGTGTCAGCAGGGGATATAAGAAAGACAGATTCTGTTGAAGAAATTAGAGGTTATTCAAAGTACTATGGACCAGAATTGATACCTTTACTCCTGGATACCTTAATATGCAACTAGTATGAAATAGTACTTTAGACCATGCAGCTAGTCATATTGAGGATAATCACAGAGTAAGGCACTATTCCACATAAGTAAGGGTATCAGATTTTGGCATTATGGATTTATGTCAACTTATTTTACAATCAGGGAATATATCTATACTTAGCTATACAGTTTACTGCTGAATGTAGTCAGGACATCTGCATCTAAATGCAATTTACTGAGGCTCTATTGTACGCACAGGAGCATTAGCACATGCAAATAATACTGAAAGTGTTTTGACAACAAGCCTGTATCTTTGTCTTTTACGTCTTTTGAAAATATATGCTCATCAATAATTTGGTAAGATATTAAATTTGTTTCTGCTCTACTTTGTTTCTATATTTAGCATGTCTTCTGCTTGAAGAATAAAGAACTTGTACAGAAACAAAACTAAGCCCAAGTTTTTCTTTTGTCATCATGTCCAGTACAGATAAAACAGTTGTTTACTTGAATTACATTAAGAGAGATTTCTCTCCTTAAGTGGAAGGGGGATCCAGTGATGGAGTTTCTCGGTTCTGCTGTGTGTGGAGGTTGCCCTCAGAATATTGCATCTGAGGACTGGAGAGGAAAAGGAAAAGGACATTTGGTCACTGAGCAGAAGGACATTTGGCCAAGGGAGTAAACATCTGGTCACACCTGCAGAGCACACTGCAGCACCAGAACATGTAGCAGCCTGCCAGACTTCCCCCACAAGACCACGTAAGTAGGTAAACAGGCAGTCAGGTGATGATTTTCTGTTAAAATATCAGGGCAAGGGGAACTGAGGAATTAATGATGAGCTATGAGAAGATTTCCTCTCTATAGTAGACATCATTAAATGGTCAAAATTTGCCAATAGCTACCTCCTAATGGTACCTGTACTGTACTTTACATAAGGAAATGCTGTGATATCTAAGCTACTTCTGTGATCTGCACTGGCTCCAAATCCATTTTTAGATGTTTAGATTGTAAATTTTTGGGGGCAGAGATGGTCTTTTTATTCTATATGTACAGCACCTAGCACAGTGGGGTCCTGATCTATGACTAGGATTCCTAACCATTATGATAACACTGTTGTAATAATCTACAAAAACATGAATGGCCTGTGACCTGGCTGTTTATCACGTAGATTTTCTCTACTGTTGTGGCAGTTGTAATCAGCTGAATAGTCTTGGTGCTGTTCCATGGGATTCTACTCCTGAGGAAGAACATTAGGGGATTCTGACTGGGCACTCTTGCTTCTGACATTCATTCTCTTTTGCAGCCTGCCAGAGCCCGGGCTTAGTGAGGGAATGCAAGACACATTTTGTTCACTCTGCCCTTCTTGTCATTTTGGCCTATAGGCAGGGGAGAACCTACTTCATCCAGGGACATGGATGCTGGAGGCAGAACTGAAAGGATGGTTTTTGGCAACAGTTTTCTTATTAATATTTTTAACTTGCCCCCAGATATTACAATGAGGGTCACAGGATTATGTTTAAAACTAAAAATAAAGCAATACTGATGAGTATTTCTTTAAGAACGTGCTGTGTAGCTAGAACATAGTTTAAGTCCCCTGTGATATGGCGATTGCTGTTTTTTCATGTTTTTTAATGATTAATAGAATAAGTGGACATGTGTAATTGTGTCTTTGCTCTCTAGACACTCTGTTAAGTATTCTGTTTCTAGTTTCATTTGTATTTTTAGCGAATTCTGCCTCATTGCTACATACATGAGAAGAGAATTCTAAGAAAAAGTTAATTTTATACAGTACTGTGCAGAATTATTGGATAGATTATAATTTGAAGAATATGCACACATTTTGGTGGCTGTATTAAAATATCTGAAAGAATAAAAGTTGATATCATCTCTATTATAAGCTGTCCTGAAGGTAGAGACTTGGATCACTTAATATGATTTGATCACAATACGCAAAATATATGCAAACCAGCTGCTCACCCCATTGATACATTCAAGAACATTCACTGTTCTAGTGCTGGAGATGTCAGATTCACTTGTAAATGTTCCTAATCAGGAGCAAGAAGAGTAGGATGTGAAACAGCAGTCTGGTACACTAGGTCTACACCCACTGGGAAGATGTAGCTAGTTTGTAGCACCTTAAAATTGTTGGAGCAGGCTGATGAATCTGACCTAGTATTTTTTAATTTAATATTTCTTTAAAATTTCTTTGAAAACTACTCCAGCACAAAACAGATATTGGGCTAGATTCTTCTCCCATTTAAACAGGTGCTAATTGGGGTAATTCCTCAAGAGCCAATGGGGCTGAGTGGTGCAAAAGTGTGGAAAGCAGTTGGATTTGACGAGCAGAGAACTCCTTGGTGTGTGGTAGCTCTCAATAGGTGCACAGGCAGTACAGTTGACCCATGTGCTGCTCCCTCTGCTCAGCTGTGGTGCATGGTCATGGTCATAATGACCCTTCAATCCTTCTTTAATAAAAATTAGTAAGTAACTGCAGCAGTATAGAATCATATTTATATCTAGTGCCGCATTTTTCCATGGAGGAACTATAGTTAATTTGTATCTAAGCCACCAGCATATGTAGTCAAATTCTGTAGCTATCATATGAATAGTCACACTGAGGTCAAGGCTGGAGGACCAGGTCTAGAATGTAAGGCAAAAAAACAGTGAAGATCCAATGTTACATCATTTAAATCAATGAGTGTTTTGCCATGATTTCAGTTCAGCAAGTTTAGGCCCTAAACGTATAGGCTATTGAGTAAGAGATAGATTTCTGTTCTAATGGATACATCTAAAAATGCTCTTTTGGTGTGACCACATGCAGTACATATAATAGGTGGCATGACCCTAATTACACGAAAAGAATAACCAGGAAAAAAAATCCTCCTCAAATTCAATAATGTAAATTTAATCTCTGAGGCTGAATGCAGTCTTTAGATTTACAATAGGCCTGAATAATTAAATGAACTTGAGTCATTTTTGCAGAAACTATTGCTTCTTGAATGAATAGTGCAAGCTATTAATATAGTTATTAATACTGTATTATTAAAACATTAGTGTGGCTCTAGAAAGCACTTGCATCTTCATGGCAGTATACTTAATGCCACTGCAGGAGAACAGAGATGGATATATAATTGCTAAAAACACATCAGTTTTTGCGTTACATTTTTGTTATGAGTAATGATCAACAGAAGCCCAGTGTGACCAGTCACTTGAGACTACTGATAATTAAACTGCTGATATTAGGCAGAATTCAGCTAAATGAAAACTACAGCTGTCAATCTGAAGTTGTCTGATATTATACTTTTCATAGATAAATTCATATTAGCAATAACCCTACTGGAGTTTATGTAGGTTATCAGATCTCTCAAAAAGTTTACAATTTCAGGCACTTTCACATCATCATCCTTCAAGTTATGGGTTAATTTTTGCCACTCTTACATTGATTAGTGCCTCTCACTGCTAGTGTGGCATACACAGAACTTGGATTCATGAAGCCTTTAGCTCTTCAGGCAGCCTCTTGGCTGACAGTTTTTCAAGTGATGGCTGTGAGAGGTAAGGATGGCTACATGTGGCCATATATTACATACAAAAGAGAAACAAACAATGTATTTATTGCTTAGGAACATAATATGTATTTTGAATCCTTTGCTGCTAGTACACGTTGGTGAAAAACGTCAGCTAAACCTATGTTAATAAATATTAGTTTAGTGAACATAGTTATTATGATTCCTTTTTGTCTTCTTTTTGATATAAAACATATCCAGCATTTGTAGTTTGAATATAATGTTTTTTTCCTCATTAGTTTAATGGACATGTTGTTTAATTGCTTAGGAATATAATATACAAAGAAAGTTACAAGTTAATGCCATGATATAGAAAATTATCTCAGCATAATGATTTTTAACTACTTATTATTTCTAAACCAAAGACTATTTCTCCTGTGACAATGAGCTACTATAGCTAGAGATGGATTTTTCAAAAAAGTTAGAGTACATTTGAGAAGAGGGGTATCAGGACTGATAACAGCAATTCCAGGCCCCACAGCTGTCCTTAGGGATGTGTGGGATTTGGGGTGGAAGTGATGAATCCATCACTCCAGAACTGACCCATCACTTCTGGGACTGACCACGGTGGCTAATTGTGCTGGCCCATGGGGCACCCCCAAAGCAAGCTTAGGAGCCTGCGTCTCACCCGGGTGATTTAAAAGGGCTCATAAATCACCTAGATCTCTGGGCAATTGCCCCTTTCCTCTCCTCACTCCATGTCAGAGGTGGGGTGTATTTGCCTATGAACATGCAGCAACTAATATATCACTACTTCTGAAGTGTGGTTAAAGTATACATGAAAGGGTAAGCATTCACATATTACAAAGCCCTTTTAACATCTTCACTGTTTCTACAACATTAACCAAAGGCATCATCGTCTTATTCATTTCAAGTACCACTACAGCAGTTCTAGAGCTGAAACTGGTTTTGATGGGCATCTCCATCAGTGAAGTACTTAGCAGTAAACATGTTAATTTTAGGACCTGCAATCTCTGACGTGCATAATGCTCTACTGGAAAATTTGTCTGCTGAGAACCCCACTAATTCAGTAAGAGATTTTATCTTTCCCTTTTTACACCTTAGTTTGTCATTCCATAATCTGACCTTCGTTCTTCTCTGCCACTGATGGTGTCCTCTGAATGGCCAATTCAAGAATAGTTTTTGGCATGCGAGTTAAGTGAAAATAAGCTGACAAGCTGTATTAATAGAATATGCCTGAAACCATATAGAGGATTAGGAATGTATATGCAATTAAATGTAAATGGTCACCCTTCATTAGCTATATTAGTAATAAAAGAGGATTATCATTAGCCTTGCAGAGTAAAGACATAACAGACATTTTCAAACTTGGGTGCCTTAATCGTCCTTTATGCTAAAGCAATGGTCCCCAAACTGTGGAGTGCTCCCTCCTAGGGGGGCATGGAAGAATGTTCTGGGGGCTGTGGTGGGGCCCAGGCCAGCCCGCACAAAGGGTGGAGAGGGAGTGCCCCCCAGCCCCACTCCGCCCCCGTCCCCAGCCCCTGCCTCTGCTCTCAGCCACAGTGCCGCTCTTGGCCAAGGCCCCATCCAGGCGTGTCCCCACCCTCCGCCCCCAGCTCCCTGTCTGGCCATGGCTTGGACCCCAGCCCCTACCCTGCAGAAGCTGCAGCCCTGCTCATGGCCCTGGGTTCCGACCTCAGACAAGAGTGAGGGGGGCCATGACATGAAAAGTTGGGGAACACTGTGCTAAAGTACTGCTTCTGAATGTGGTTGAGACAGTAACTGGCACAAAATAAGTTAGTTTCAGTGGTTCTTCAGGCACACCATTTCCACATTTTTGGATTCACTAAATTAATGGGGTAACTGATTCACTATGAGGTAGTCTAATGTGAATTACAGTTACTGAAATAACCAACAGACTGGTATGTGGTTTCACTTTTTTTCCTTTCCTTCAAGGGGAGAATGGTTCAATAAAGTAACAATGGCTAGTTTTAATGTTATAAATCATCTCTGGCTATCAAAATACAGCCTTTTATTAAAGAACCACCACTGCTAAACGTGTTCCCAGAACAGTTGTTCAAAATTAAATAATCTTTTTGAATAAACTTCTCAATCAAATATGGATTAGGAACACTGGATAGAGTAGGGCCCGCACCAATTCCCACAGCTCCTATTGGCTGGGAACAGCAAGCAGCGGCTAATGGAAGCTGTGAGTGGCCATAACTGTGGACATTCAATTAAACAAAGCATCTTGCGGTCCACAAGGAGCTTACCCTGAATAAGCCACAAACCAAGTTTGGGAACACTTGGGATAGAGGAAGGGAAGAGACCTGCTGGGTTACTAAATCTAGTCCTCTGTTATCACAACTAACACATCATATAATCCTATTAATAAATTTATCAAAGTGTCTTAAAAGAAGATAGGTTGGTTGTCCTCAAACCTAACATTACAGATATAAAGTCCTGCAGTTGTCTTTGTTAGTGTCTGTTGACTAATCACAAGTGTTTATCACCATCATTGTTATTTACTGCTTGTTTCTAGTAGAGCTCATGATATGCTATGAGCTGTACAAACAGGAAGGAAAGTATGATATCTGCCTTGAAGACTTTACATTCTAGAACAAAAAACTCAGAGACACAAGGTACAGGAAAGGAATAATCACTTGGATTTGTTTTTAAAATTAGGCTAAAATTTTAAATGATTCTAGAAATGTATTTTTTTCTGTATTCTTTCCTTAATTCTGGTAATCTTGTATGTTAACTCCGGCAGCCCTTTTTTGATTGCATTTGATTATAAGTATTTCAAAAAATTATTCAGATCTTTTGTGGAATTGTTCGCTGTCAGAAAGTAAGATTTGAAATTCACATTATACAAAATGCATAGGAGAACAAAAGCTAGGTCTAGTAGTTCATTGGAAAAAAACAATTTATAATTTCAATTG
This sequence comes from Dermatemys mawii, assembly GCA_007922305.1. Classification (NCBI taxonomy): domain Eukaryota; kingdom Metazoa; phylum Chordata; order Testudines; family Dermatemydidae; genus Dermatemys; species Dermatemys mawii. Next base: position 28,552,661 of record ML677333.1, read on the forward strand.
CTTACCTCTGTGTTTGGGTGGCATAACTGTTATCATATGCCTCATAGCTTGGGTCATCATATTCACCCCCATATCCATCATCATATCCCTATGGGAAAAATAATACACCCTATTTAGAACATCGATAAGTAATGAAGTAAATTAGACTTCAAAAATTATCTATCAATATATAGATGCTATATTTGCACACAGGATTGCTTGCATTATTATGCAGTCTATTAGACCAGAATTACACACCTAAACATCCTAACAAAAAGCACATATGATGAAAGAGTAAATAAATAAATTATTAATTTGAGAACTTTGTTTATCCATTGATTTATAATGCAGTGCACTGCTGAAGGAGCAGCTTCTCAACTGGGTTCATTTAGAACACTGACAGATGCTAATGAAGACAATTGTTTTCTCAGGAATTCAATATTACAAATGTTTTTGTAATTATGTATAGGTGAATTATACCCACTGAAATGAACAAATGGTGAAAAAATATATTGATCTTAAAACACTGTTAAGAATGTTATTGAGTATAAAAACATAACATTCAGTCCTTTCTTTTTTTAAAAAAATATTTGTTTAGATCTGGGAAAGAAGCCACAATAATGATCATTCTATAAGCTTTACAACAAACACCTTTAGCTTTATGGAGCATTCCAGGCTTTTTCATAGTGTTGACAATATGATTTTCTATTACAAGTTCAGTTACCAAAGTGTGTTCAGTGAAGAAAGAAAGAAAGAAAGAAAGAAAGAAAGAAAGAAAGAAAGAAAGAAAGAAAGAAAGA
>ML677333.1:28553449-28581246 GCA_007922305.1 Dermatemys mawii
AGAAAGAAAGAAAGAAAGAAAGAAAGAAAGAAAGAAAGAAAGAAAGATTACTTAGCAATAAACGTGGACATTCGCCCTTATCGGAGGCATCCACAGGAGCTATCTGAAGCCTTCCAGAAAAACAGTGCACCTTGGGACTACACAAGCTTCACCCCCACACAGCACCAAATGTTCAGAACCAAGATTCAAATACCCTGTGTGGTCCCCAAACATCTCAGTTCCTTCTGCTAAGGCCCAGAATCCTATAAGAGTAGAACTCCAAAGAAGAGAGAGGAAGATGGACGGGTATTGTGAATATATGGAAGCAACACTTTCAAACAACTACATTTACTAGGAATTTATTGCATATTCTTCTCTTATGGGAGATTCTAACTATCAGTACAACAGCTTGACTCCATGAGTTGTAATTAATTTAGAACTGTGCTCTCAAATTGATTGTCAGATGTAGATATCAAGTGGAGAGGGGAGCCCTGACTGAAGGTATATAGAGAGCACTGGAAAGCAACCATGCAGATTTCTATAATGGAAACCTTACTGGGGATAAACCATCAAAGCCACCTTAGTTTTAGTAGAGTGAGCCCTTTCAGTATGGGTAGGCTAGTGCGATGGGGCATGGCCAGATGGCTATAGGAAAGTGCTAAGGAACAGATATGTTAGTTCCAGGTTAAACAAATCCCTGGTACCTTTGGAACCAAATGGCAGTTGTTCAGATTAATCAAGACACCGGGGGCCAACTAAGAAGCTTCTTGAAAGCAGTAAAAATAGCTAGCTTGATTGGGACACCTGAAGCCAATCAGGGGCTGGCTGAAACCAGTTAAAAACCTCCCAGTTAGGTGGATGTGGATGTCAGGAGCCGTGGAAGGAAGTTGTGGTGTTGGTGAGACTGAGTGGTAGACAACATATCATACGCAAAGAAGGAGGCCCTGAGGTAAGGATGAAGTGGAGTTTGAAGAAGTGGGGACTGCTGTGGGGAAGTAGCCCAGGGAATTGTATTATGTTTTGTGGCTAAAACGTCAGCCATATTAGCTGATACTATTAGGGTTCCTGGGCTGGAGCCTGGAGTAGAGGGCGAGCCCGGGATCCCCCCTTTCTACCTCCCCTAATCACTGAGATTGGGAGACAACAGAGACTGTTCCAGGAAGGACAGCTTCTCTTCACTGGCTTATGATGAAAATGGCTCAATGGGCTGTGATCTTGTCTCTAGAGAAAGAAGGGCTACATGGAGAGTCACAATAAGCCTCTGAGGCTAGTGAAAATCCGCTAGGAAACACAGGATCCACGAAGATAAGGACAGAACTTTGTCACACTAGCCAAAGTGCAATGTGTTTCAGTAAGTATAATTCATTTTCAATGGAACTGCATGAACGAGTATTTCATTTACTCTGATCTTTAATAGATACAAAAAGTTTTGGTGGCTTTCTAAATATCTTAGTATTGTTCAAATAAAAAGAGAACTCTGTACTTTACAATGGTTTGGTATAGGTGGAACACCAACTACATACAATTACCTCAGAGAGCCCGAAAACTAAGCATTGCTTTCTAGGAAAGACTGTGAACTGCCAAAGAAGCAATTTCCTAGACCTATGAACTGTCTAGGTAAACTTCTGAGGTGTCTTGGATGATGGTGATGCTGAACCATGCATCCGCAAAACACAAACTCTGAATCAGATGACTCGGATACATCTTCTAGATAAGAAGGAGACCTTCACTGGATCCCTCTGTTGAGCAATGGGTATCATATAGAAGATGTTAGTTCATCAATGTTATGTTCACAGCCTACATGCAGAGAAATTAGATAAAATTATAAATACCCTTGCTGGATGGTTGCAACGTCACACTACTTTATTTTTTAGAATTCAGAATGATAACGCACAGGAACCTGAAACACACACAGAGAAAACTGGGGTGCTCCCTACACCAACGAAACTCAAGTCATCCTACCTTGCTTTAAGTTGGCTCTTTCATTACAGATTCTGAAAATGTGGGAACCTAAATGGTGTAACATCATCAAAATAATTTAAAATTCCTGTACCTACCTAAAAGCTCTCACTCTAACTCAAATGTATAAACTATAACAAGATAACTGGAGATTTTTGGTTAAAAAAACAAGAAACTTTTGCTAGGTATAAAGAAAAAGTTCCTACACTCACAGCTAGACATGAAAAGAAGGAACTGGATTAACTAGGGGCAGATTATTTTATATTGGAACCTTATTAATGATCCTCTTGATTTCAATGAATCATTTTGAAAGAAGAAGCTGCAAAGCATCTCCTTAGCATAACAGACTACAATGAGCAAATCAGATCTGTTCTCTCCTCCCCATTCTGTCTTCCCACAGAATATTGAATCAAGTTCAAGTTCTTGGTCCTCTCATCTTCAGTTGCCCAGTGGTCTGGAGAAGCATGTCTAAAATATTACCTAAAACTCTTGAGATTTAAGACTATGGCTGACAACTCTACTCCTCAGGAATTTCAACAGTAAGGGTAAAGTTTGTTCAAGTGACTGAATTTTCTCAGGGTAAGGTACAAGACTGTGGAACAAAGTAACAGCAATTAAAGACTATAACAAACCTCACCACTTTGCACTTCAAGTGCAAGGCACACTTTTTTCAGCGTGCCTTCTCTAATATAAAAAAAAAGCAACATGTACATTTAAATGCCCCCTGCAAAAATAAATAAAAAAATATGAAACCCAATCAAAACAAAACATTACATTGCATCCACAATTCTCCCTTTGAGACGAGGATGAGAGAAAGAATGAACCAGACGTGACAGACATTAGTCATATTGCTTAATGCTTTACTGAAGACACTGGGATACTACAGTGACGAGGTCAGTATAAGAACGTATATAAAACAGAATAGATAAAGGAAAGCATCTCAGAGCACTTGCCACTTATTAGAGTAAAGGTAAGGAAACAAATTATCTTACACTAATGCCTCAGGTGGATCAATGCTCAGCACTAATAGAGCAAAAAACAGTTAATACTTGATACTTCTGTAAGTTCAAGTTACAAATTTGAACAGTCTCCCTAAAGGCTCAGAGTATATCAATATGGTGCAAGTGATTCAAATGGAACAACTGGAAAATAGGGATAAAACATATAAAATCAAACAATTCAAAAATAATATGTCTGGTTCAAGATTCTCTCTCTGCCTCATGCTATTTTTTTGGAAGTGAATTCTCATTTATTATTATACATGTAACACATTATTAGCACCATTTCAAATAATTACATATAATGTAATAATTTCTAGTTTCTAGAATTCATAAGGAACAAACTACTACTATCAAAGATACATTAAATTAACAGGACAAAGCACCATGATATATATGCTGTAAAGCATAAGCCTGCATTATTAGGGCAATAGAGTAAATGACTAAGGGGCTTTCCAAAGCACATTGAAGTCAGCAGAAAGATTCCCACCGATTTTGTAGCAACCTGCATGTATCTTGGAGGCAGGAACACAGGTTGCAGAAGGGAACAGTTTGAAGAAGGCATCAGAGAGCTAGTGTGGATGCACTTGGTTGGGATGTTAGCTGCACTTGCAATATCTCTGTAAATAGTTCTCTTAATAAAGAGCCAGTTTAGTTTTACAAGTATGGAGTCCATTCATGTTATTACCCAGTATGTGGCACATGAAACAGATTTCAGTGGAATTTGGATGAGATACTTAATTTGGTATATATATATATAATTCTATTAATTTAACGAACATTTCTTTGAGAAAATACCTTTCACATCTCTGTTGCCTATATAAATTTTCATGAACCATTCTAATTGATGTGTATGTGGGTGGAATACTTCCTATACAAGGAGACACTGAGCCAGATCAGAGGTAGGTCAATTTATACTAGCTTAACATTTATCCTCTGGTATAATCACAGAGTATTAAAACACTTGTATGAAATCTATAAACTGATAGGGTCAAACTGCATGGCTTCTGTAAGGGAAAAAGGCGTTCCCTAAACCATTAGAATTCTTTGAAAATGTTAATGAAATTGCAAGAAAGGAGGACCCAATAGACATAGTTTTCTTAGAATTCCAAAAGGCTTTAGATAAGGTTTGATTTTCAAGGCTCTCCATGGGACTAGTTCTGGTTGCCTGAGAAATCATCCCTCCTTCCCTCCATGGTCATGCTCTCTTATGATGGTTATATTCTACTGGAAAGCTGATGCTATCATCTGGTAGGGGTAAGCTTGTGACTGTGGGAAAAATAACTTTTACATGAACTGGACCACAACTAAGGAACTGGTAGAAGCAGCAGGAATAAGCATGACTGCAAACTTCACCATACTCAGAGCCAATTATAATAGCCACCTCCTCCCCTGGCTCTTCTACAATAGTATTCTCATTGTCACAGATTCACTCATTAAGTTTAATGCTGCTTCTTGGAGACAAGGAAGACAGAATATTTTTATTTGTTAAAGTACTAGGATGTGCTCTGACACTGCAGTGATCAGGAATATATAGACAGATATGGGTACATATGCAAAGAAGAGAACAGAAATACACTTCTGGGATTGTATTCAGACTAGCAATTTTATTTGTAGTTATTAGTGACTTTCAAGAGGAAGTGGACCATGAGTTGATATAATTTAGAGATTTAAATAAAAACCTGTTGCATTTAATGAATTCTAAGGAAGAGGATGAGAAAATGCAGATGAATCTAAAGAAATTGAGTAATAATAAAGCATTTTACTTTCTAAACTTTTCCTCATCTTCAAACACACGCACAAATGTCTTTGAAGATTCTCAATGCAGCATATGAATGTAGTAACTGGGAATAACCAAAGTTAACAACTAAGTATATTGGATCTATATCCATAAGTACTTTAAAAACAATAAAGATAATAAACATAAAATATGGATACACAGAAAAATGGGAAGACAATGGAAGAATTGCAGAATCAGAGTAATAAGTTGTGGCCTTCATATCACCTTTAAAGAATAATTCTAAGAGTTAGACAACAAAGTGGTAGGTTACTTAGAAATAGATACCATAATTAAGGGCTACCTCCCCCTAAGACATTTTGTCCTATTAACAGAATCTTCATTGTACTATGTTTTAGTTGATCCACCATGTACCATACCACTGAGAAGAACATGTCCAAATACTGGGAGAAAACAAAACCTCAAAAAGGGATAAAGGTGAAACTGCAAACTGGTGTACCAGAATGTAGTTTTCTATAAAATACTTGTATGTGTGTACTAAGCTAAAATATTAAAAGGGGAGATAAATGACGAGACATCTTTGGACAAATGTAAGAACTCTCAATAAATTTTGGAGTCAACAAGTAAGAAGGGGTTTGCATGCCGTTTTTAAAAGAACAGTATGTGAAGGGTATGGAAAGACAGTTTAGAAAACTTGAACTTTTAGTCAAACATGCTTTCAGATTAAAAAAGAAGCATCTATTTCTGATGTATTTTATAGCATTTTAAGCATTTTTTTTAACAACTTCCTTCCTACTACTCTCCCTTCCAGTCTAAAATTTCAATCTCTCTTTTTAAAATGTAATTTCCTGCTATGTCTTTCTCTGCACTTTTATAATCTTTGAGTTGTGTGTGTGAGTGCACATGCATTATCACACACAATTTTTGGTGATCTTTTTTCTAGCTGAGCCAAACAAAACAGTACACAGGTGAAACCACTATTCTATAATATTATATTATATTTAATCTTTAATATTTGCTGTTTATTTCATCTCCACATACATATATTTTAACACTAGCCTTTTAAATTGCAGCTATACATGGGCAAACCTCTTCCCAGTTATCCATGGCTCTCAAGTCTTTCCTTCAGAGAGTCCTACAAGTTCAGAGACTCAACTACAGTATAAAATAAATTAAGGATGTGTTTGCTGATGCACATTATTTTGAATTTAGCCAAGGTATATTTAATCTGCCTTAATTCCACAATCAGTAATGTAGGATAGAGCGCTACAAGCAAAGTCTGATTTAAATATACTTTTGGATTTTCTAGAGCAATCAACTAAGTTCTTTCATAGTATCTTAAGCACATTTACGAACTGTGACATGGGCAATCTGTCAATATTAATGACCCATTTTCAGTGTTTGGAAGGTAAAAATGGGAATTTCTAGAGCCAAATAAGTGTCATTTTTCAAGGCCTGGAAATTTCACTTGCTAGATTATTACAATGCTTTAGCTAAGGCTGAAGTGGCTAATTTTTCAGTGATCGTTACTATAGTGAAGAGCTGTCCTGCAACTCTGTAACAATATCAATAAATTGCTGAACTGAGATAGATCAGTTGTCAGTTTTTTAAAATCCTCAGAAGATATTTGTAATGATTTTTCTATCTACCGTATGAATAATCTTTCTGCTCCGTGGACAGATTTTATGTCATCTTAATCTGTTGATCACACAGCTTCTGTTATGGAAACATCAGATGCCCAACAATTTCACTATTTACCTTTTTTGGAGGCAGATATATAAGGATTAAAACCAAAAATGGTTTTAAGGATTATATATAGGGATTAAAACCAAAAATGTCCATTAGAGATAGTCTTCATTTTCCAGTTGAAGGTTTACTTGCCAGCTGTAGTTATTTCCATTCACAGAAAAAGGAAATCTGTTGTTTTATTTAAATGCCAGTTTTTTGCTGTAGCATCACTAAATCTACATGGTACTACTATTATGTTATTCAGTAGCAGTGTAGAGCTGTATCAGATACCAGTAAAAACAATTTCTCCTCCAAGGATCTTGCATCCTAAAAGTCAGACACAGATAACATGAGACAGGGAAATGTAGAAGGAAGATAATTAAGAATATTTTCTTCCTCTTGTCTTTCTTTACTACATCCGCTTAATAATGTTGAGGCAGATAAGACAATTGATTGACTGGTGAAGAGGTGAATCTTTAACAGGGTTTTAGGAGGATGAGATGGCATAAAGCAGTCGGGGAAACCAGTCCATGAATAAGAGCAGTAAGGAAGAAGGCACAGAGATAAAGTGGGAGAAGAAATGAGCAAGGCAATGTATTTGCTCTCATCGGTGGAACATAGGAACTAGTTGTTGAAGGGGAGAATCTGGATAAACACCATAAGACATAAATGCAATATGTAGGCTGAGTTTAAGGCCTTGAAGACATAAATGAGAAGTTTAAATTTGATCCTATGGGAAATGTATCAGTAATGGACAGGATTTAGAGTGAAATGGTCTGGTGAGTGGGTGAAGAATACAATTCCATCAGCAAGTTAAATGGTCAGTAAGATATCCATCTACTAATAAGAGAAAAAAACAAATCTAGTACTAACTTTTCTTACAAATTTTCATCTAGTTTTTATGCTCTTGTTTAATCAAATGGAACAAAAAGTGCTCAAAATGTGATTGACAGCATCATGCACACTCGTTTTGTATTTAACTGAAAAGTTTCACTCAAGTTTTCAGAATCTTCATAGAATGGAGCCCACATTATTGAAAGTACATATGTCTAACTCCAGTTATTTATATTCTTTATCGTTGCTACTGTTGTTGGAACACTCAATACTGTATAACTCAATGGCCATTGACATTCTTGAGCATCTCTCATTTATGTTCTCTGCTTTGGACAGAATCTTTATATCTGTAATTATACTGAAATATCAGTGTTATTGCTGTTGATATGCAAATGCTATCCAGCTTTGAATTACTTGACTGCTGAGATACCAAGATGTTCCTTACTGTTCATATACCTGCTTATACAACATACCAACATTTTTTATTTAAAATCTAATCTCTTTAATCTTAAGGCTGATTTTTTTCTTTTTAAGATATTTCAAAGCACTTTTTAGAAGATGCTGCAAAAAGAGAAGTTTCTTGCTTTACTACTGTTCCTCGATCAGCAGATATGTAGTATCTTTTGTGTTATTTTCAAATACATGCAATAGGGGCAGTTTATTGAAACAATTTATGTGTAACAGATGTAACCACATAAAACTGTGGTTTATCCTGAACCACATTATGAGAGGTTAGATTTGAAAGTCTACCAAGAAAACATATGCAAATGTAAGGGTTTCTTCTGTCAAAGCTGTGAATGAATTTAGAGTTCTTGGACATGAGGAACTAAAGGCATGGGCTTGATCTAGACATTATGTGTGCTCATGATGTGCAGTCTACACACACAGTTCAGCCAGCTTCCTTATTTCAGCCCTTCCAGCGCTAGCCACAGTTGAGCAGAAATTATCAAGCATGCTGAATTATGCCAACCTATGGATGTTTTTGCAAAGTGAAAAATAGAGACTATCATGAGATGATTAAACATTTTCACTCAGAACATAAACTGGATATTAGGCCCTGATTCAGCCAAATACTTAAGTAGATGAATAACTTTAAACATGTAAGTTGTTCCATTGAAGCTCTCTGGACTGACTACTCAGATGTTTAAAATTACTCATGGTGCCTAAGTACCTGGCTGAACCATAAAGCAGATCTCTGAAGATGAAAGATTTGTGCACTAATACAGTGTTATTGACATTAAATCCTAGTTATTATTTTCCTAAGCTTTCATTTTTTATCTTGAAGTGTCTCTTTTCCGAAACATCTCCAAAGTAAGGCTCCAATCTTAACCCATTTGAGATCCCATTGAAATGTGTTGGGCTATACCTGGGTACAGGACTCTACCAAAGTGGATCCAATTTCAGGATTTGGGCCTAAGAGATATTTTCAAACCCTTGGTAAGGATATCAGAGCTAATGAGGCTCAAGTGATTTTCTTAGCAAGCTCCAAAATAGTAAATATTCATATTATATATATCTTATATATTAGTTGTTTATTAAGTTATTTGACATCAATCATATTTTATAGTAACTACCAATGTAGTGCTTAAGCAGTAATCCAACTAGTGTTTTCTTCCAAGACATTGATTCAGTATAAAGCACATGGTTGTTTGCTGCTAATCACAACTGAATAAAGAGGAACCACAAAATTCCAAATGGCTCAATCTACTATACAAGAATTAAGGAGAAAGCACCCATATATTATATTCTAGTGGACACAGACAGTAGATTGTTAGAAAAGATATTTCTAATGTGATATTCTCTTCTTCTGTACTAAAGCATTAGATCCAGTATAGAAATGCCTTCTCAGTTTTAAAAGTTATTCAAAAGGATTTTACTTACCAAAATTTTTTTCATTCTTTTAGAAGAATTACTGCTTAAACGTCAGATCTAATTAAAAATAAACTATTTGCATCCGACGAACTATTAAATAAACTATTAAATAAATAACTATTAAATAGCTATTAAATAAACTATTTGCATCCGACGAAGTGGGTATTAGCCCACGAAAGCTTATGCTCTAAAAAATTTTTAGTTAGTCTTTAAGGTGCCACAGGACTCTTTGTCACTTCTGCAATTCCAGACTAACATGGCTACCCCTCTGATATTTGTAATTATGATTATAATGGACTGACAAGCAAAATAGTGAAAATAATGGAATTTTATTGATTGAAAGTCATGACAGATAGCCTTAAAATTGATATTATTGACTACAGTTTTTGTATTTAGAGCATACAATCACAGATATTAGAGACAGAAGAGAATTAGAGTGCATATTCCAATCCTTTGCCAGAGTAAGATTGTTTCTTCTAGCTTATTTTCCAGGGCTTTTTTAAATCTTGTTTTAAATATTCCAAGCAGTACAGATTCCATCATTTCACTATTCGTCAGTCTAACAGATCTTGCTGTCAGGATATGTTTCTTAATTTCACCTCCTACTGCTAAATATGTCCTTTTGTGTCACCCTCAGGCCTTTACTTCCCTGGTGTTTACACCTTTCCAATACTTATTATTTATTCATTTAGATTTATACAAAATGACGTACCTATCCAAAACCCTCGGCACCCTGGATGCAAACAAAAATATTAAGAAGCAGCTAACCTCATAACAGTGAAAAAAAATCAACCCTCTGCAGAAGTCTCATAAAACTCCTCACTTCTACAAAGACTGAACCCGGTCAAATCCCTCCCTTTTCATCAGGCTGAATAAACAAATGTACCTGGCACCCTGCCCTGAAGGTTATTAACTGCAGCTATTTTGGACCTAGTTGGGGCAACACTCTACTCCTAGACCCTTAAATCAAGGGAGATCCAGTACATGTGCTGAGTTATGGCATGAGGAAGGAGGAAGATCTAAAGGGCCTTTTTGAGCTTTACTGGTCACAACCAACACATTAAACTCTAACTTGAAAGCACCAGGAAGCCTGTACAGATCACAGAGGTTTCACGTGATGTTGGCAAGATACTCTGCTTACAATGTTTGCCACTGAAGTCTGAATAAGATTTAATTTTTGAATGTCTTTAAGGTGCTGCCTCAAGATGACAAAGTTATGATGCATGGCAACCAGGTTGGCATTCAGAAGAAACCATTATAATCTTGTAATGGGGTGTGGATGGTACTAAATTTTCATGATCATCTAGCAGCAGGGGAAGATCCTTCATAACCCACAGAGGTAGTGAATAGGCGGACCACAGACCAAATCTAGACTGCCAGACACTTTTGAATGGACTCCAAATCTTTTTATTTACTTATTATCAACATCATTGGAGTTTTCTATTACTATTTTCTTCTCTGGAGTCTGGACCTTGACTATACCTTGACCAAAAAATAATTGACTATCCCTTCCGCAGATTGTGACAAGCCACAAATGGGAGGTGCAAACGTTCAGTTAAAGATGGAGAAATCATCCTTGCTATATCTTCCCTTGCCTTCACAGCTGACCAGCATCACCTTGGTTTTATCTAGATTTAGCTTCAGCCCAGCTAGCTCCTATCTATTCCCCAGAATCTACCAGACGCAGGACCAGATGTTCAGCTGCTCTAATTGACTTAAGTTTGCATCTGAAATATGGAATTGTGTGAAAATACTGCAGGCCATGCTTCCACAGTAACTCTCCTAATGCCCTCCAATGAACAGGAAGGGGGAAAAGATGAAATTTTTCAGACCACCACTGGAGAGTACCCTAAGGGAATATAAATAAGTGCCCCATACCACACTCTTGGAATGTTTAACCAGGAGAGAATGTATCCACCCAACAGCAGTGTTTTCCTTTCCTTTCTACAGCCTGCAAGAAAATTAAGAACAGCTAATGATCAATGGCAGTGAAGTATGCAAATTAGTCTAATAATATCAGCATGGAAGCCTGATCTTTATCCATCACCAGAAAGAGATCTTCTGCCAGTGCCACGTATCCTGTAACCAGACTGCAAAGGTTTAAAGATATATGGGGAAGCTATAGACTCAGAGAAGTCTCTTGTTGTATCCTTCTCTATAGTGTTGATCAAATGTGGAAGAGAAGATAGATACTTGTCAGTAATTAACCAGATTGTCCTGGTCAAGGGTTACTTACATACTTTGCCAATAATGCACAGTAGCGATTGGTAGATATTTATTATGTCACACATTCTACAAGAACACAGAGGTGTTAAATATATAGAGGTGAGATTTTTTTTTAAGACTAATACTTTATTTGTTGAAAAACACAGTTTAATTTAACCCAAAACTATTCATGAATTCAAGACAAATACCCTGAATAGTTTCAACCAATTTTTTTCCAAGGGTGCAGGGGGATGTGCTTAGGTGCCAAGCATAAGACAACTAGAGCTGCCACCCTTAATAACCTGGATGAGGACACTCACCTGGGATGTGGGATACCTGGGTTCATTTCCTCCAGCTGGCTGATGTGGTGAAGGGATCTGAATTTGCCTCTCCCACATTTCATGAAGTACTCAAACCACCGGGTTATGGGACATTCAAAAGCAGGGCTCCCTCAATCTGTATGTGGAAACTGTTCCACTTTGTATCAAAAGCTAGTCATTGGATTATTTGATTCACCAACATTTTTTGGAATTCTTATGTTTCAGCTTGATCCAATATGATTTTTTTTTCAGAACTCCCAGCAAACCAACAAAAATATTTTTTTCCACGCAGCTCTAATTAAATATTTTATTGCAAAATAACAAGTCAAACAGTTATGAGGATCTGCTTCGGACTGACTTCTTCCTAATTCCTTCTATTTATTTTGGAATATTACCTGTTAGAAATTACATAAATAGTGCATATAAGAATATTTTGAGACCCAACGATCCATAGATAATATAGTCATACCAGCTTGCTCTCTTTATCTTATCCTTTTAAATCAGCTGGATAGGGTTCTATTCAGTGATATTATATATATATATATATATATATATATATAGTATATGTGTGTACGGAGAAAGAGAGAGAGAGAGAGAACACACTGTATTGGAATATAACAAATCTAAGCACAGCTCTGCCTATCACAGCAATCATACAGTCGATTTATTTGAAAGCATGGTTTACACCGTAGAAGAGTCAAGTTCTTATAAGAAACAGATTTCTTTCTTGCATTGTATATAGTAGATTAATATATTTTTAAACATCTCCATAACTTGCTCTTTTATAATTGCAAATCTTTTATCCCTTTAGCTTACTCATATAGTATGAGTGCAGAGGGTTTTGAGGCTGTTGTTAATGACAATGGACTCTGTAAAGAGTGGAAGCCAGAAAGTAATGTTCATCATAATTCAAATATTTTGTAAAACATTCTTTCGAGCTCTTCTTTTTAACAACCATATTAGATAAACAGTGTCAAATGTGACAGACCATTAAAAGAAAATGATGTTCAAAAAGATTGTTCTTCAGCGATGGAGGCGGAAGCGCAGTTTAGGCTGTAAAGATCATTCTTTTACTAATGAACTTGCAGTGTCTTGTTTTTCATATGAATGAGTTTTGCTGCCATTCCCCAGACTTTCTTCTCACTAATCCCAGAGCTTTAGCTGTATACTTGCCATTGAAAATGATCTTATGTGATTTCAGTCTTCAATAGTTTAATTTGTGAATCATGCATGGTAAGTCAATTGCCATTAATCGTTCAAGGGAAAATCATGCACGTGCACACAAACAAGCAAAAACTTGTAACATCATAAATTCCTAGACACAACACATTTCTGTTGTCTCTCTTAGCTAGTTTGGAAAAATATTCTTTTAGAAGAAGCCTTCTATTCTATCATCCAGGTTGTACCCCTTGGTACTTTTGGTTATTATTTTTCTTTGTATACCATGAAAGATTTTTAACTTTAGCCTTTGGTTATTTTCTATTGATGCAATTTTCAGCCCTCCCTTTATACAGAGGGCTATTTTTACACAAGGCAGAATATGTTTCAGCTAAATCCACTTAAGAAAAGGAAACAAAGCTAATGGAGCTGAAAGAAAAAAAGTGGTTTGCTAATGATTAATTTTTTTTTCTAAACCCTATTTCAACATTTTACATTTGTGTACTTTACATTACCATTGCCGGTTATTATTTGTTTAGCTTCAAAAATGTGCTTAGCACTGTACAAAACATAAAAATAAAAATAGTGTCTTCCCTCAGACCTGGCCTCCTTCAAAGCCTGTTGGGAGTCTTTCCATTGATTTCAATGGATTTTGGATCTGGCCCTTCAAGTCAAGCACAAAGAAGATACTATGTATGCTTTGGAGTGACTATGTGAAGGGGGTGGGAGAGGAAGAAGTTGTAAATATCAAGATGGGAGATGTGGGTATGTACAGTACACACATTTTAGCTGTCAACACAGAGAGGAAAGTTCAGTGACCATTTGAACACTGTCTGCAGAACCCACCTGTGCCTGCCAATAAGGGTGGGGGGAAGTAAGCATGCTCAGTAGAAGCCAAGGAGCAAATTTGGGCGGGGAATGGGGGAATGACATGACCTTGCATGACATGATCCTTTGAGCAGGGGGTTGGACTAGATGACCTCCTGAGGTCCCTTCCAACCCTTATATTCTATGATTCTATGACCCTGCATGCCCCCCACAATGCATTACCTCTGACTGTCAGGATGTGAAGGAGGAACTAAAAATGACCCCCTAGTTGCAAGCTTGAGTGGCAGAGGTTAAGGACATCATTAGCATTTTTAAAGGTTCCAAAGTGAACACTTTAAAAAGGAGGTAGTTCTTCATTGCCAACTTCTTAGAAATAGCAACCAATGAATTTTACATGACACTCAGAGATACTGGCAGCTTATAGTAGAATCAACCTCTTAACGGTACTCAGTGGGAGTCTATTTATTTCAGCAGGCACCGTAAGCTCTAAAATCTGCATACTGCATTGTTTTGTAAATTCAGTGCCAAACAAGATAAAGATAGGTAGAAGGAAACTTGCATATGAAAATGTATTGGCTGTCTCCAACAATCAGGCTACTTACCGGGATGTGAGCTGAAAGGCAATTGATGGTTTCATTCATTCCAACCAAAGCAGCCTTGAGGCTAGTGATTCTCTGTTTTAAAATTTTACGTAAGTTTAAGAGAAAGCAAATCCTACCAGGCTCATGATATCATTTGTCATCTTTCAGGTTCTATCAACTGGAGTCTCTTGTCCTACAAAGGGGCAGTTGTATTTTGTATTTACAAAATCTCGATTTGTTAATGAATCCAAGAAGGGAAAGTAAGAATGTTTAACTGTGATGATGATAGTCAACAATACACATTTCTCATGTTTCCCTTTTTTACCAAAGATGGTAGGGTTAAGATTCTGCTATAGCCCAGGAAAGCTTATGCTGAAATAAACTGGTTAGTCTCTAAGGTGCTACAAAACGTTCCTCATCTTATTCTGGCTATAGTTCCCAGATTTCTAGATTCACTTCCTTATCCTGAAAGTAATGTTCAAGCAAGATTTTTAACATGTTGCATGCAAATTGAGCTGCATGTATCCCATCAACATTAAACAGGTGCTAATGCTCTGATCCTCAAAGGTAATTCCCCTTTGTCTCAATGGAAGTTGGGTGTCTAAATATCTTTGGGAATTTGGGCTTAAGTAGTGAATGGGGATGTAATGGTGTGACAACTCACCCCTGCGGCACCTCCTGCTGGCTGTCTGGGAATTAGCTCTTTTCCAGCTGGAGTACCCTTGTCAGGCCGGTGTCTCACCATCTGTTGGCCTCCGTGTCCCTCCTGGACCCCACTGCCCTTTTACCTGGAGTGCTGCCCCGGCAATAACCCTATGCTCTCTCTAGGTCTCCCCCGGGAAACCCCCAACCCTCTATTCTCACCTTGCCTCAGTCCAGGGCTCCTGCCAGTCAGCATCAAGCCCCTACTCTCTGGGGCAGATTGCAGTGTAAAGGCCACTCATCATAGCCAAGGGAGGTTTAGACCTGCTGCCTTTCCCTGCAGCCCAGTACCTTCTCAGGCCCTCTTATCAGGCCGCATCCTGGGAGGTCACCAGGCCTGAGCTCCCCAGCTCAGCCTGCCCCTTCCCCAGCACTGCTCTAGCCTCAGTACTCTTTACTGCTTTCAGGCAGTTAGGTCCATCTGCCCCTAAGGCAGGAGGGAGAGTGTTCTAGCTGCTGGCCTATAGGCATCACTGAATTAATACTAATGTAATTAATTAATTATAATTAGTGTTAGAATAAACATCATGAGTTGCATCAGTGGCAGCAAAAGCCGAACAGTTGACTTTTTAAGTGTGGTCACATTTGCCAGTTGGACTGTGCTTTTTCCCCACCTTTGTACCATTTCAGTCTGAGCTGAAAGCGTAAGTGATGAGTGCATTTATAATCACATTTTAGTTAAATTAGAGCAGACAGACCATTCAGACTGAAAAAATCACTGCAACAAATTAAAGGAATTATTGTCCTCCTCTGCTTTGACCCTCCCAGCGCTAGAGAGTCTTAGAACGGAGAGGATAAAAGGTCTCCATACATACAGAGATGTGGAGACCCAAAGCACACACTTGGATATTAGGGTGAGCAGCATAAAATTTACCTGCTGGATGGCAAGAAAGCTGATGGTTTAATCAAGAAGAGACCCACACATACGCTAAAATCATGTCAAATGTCACAAGAACCCCAGTTTTCTTCTAGGAACAGGACTGAATTCAGTACCATATTCATCACCTGGTATTCTTTCCCTCCGTGCTGTTGAAGCCATGTCACTGATCTAGGACTTTCTTTCTAGCAGGTGGCTCTAGAGAGGAATAGTTCAGGGATAAGGAAAAGAGAAGATGACTGGAGATGTTGTGCCAGATCCTCAGCTAGTATAAGCTCTAGTCTGTGGAGCTACATTGATGTACATTAGTGGAGGATGTGTACCCTAGTCTATGTCCAAGGAAGGAGTTTCTTTCTGTAGCTCTACTGATTCAAACTGCAATGGTGACCTGTTTATCTCCTTTCAAGAAGATTTGTTTCTCTATCTTAAGAAGTCACATGGCCTCCATTAGTACAGTAACTGAGCACCTTACAGTCTTTAATGTATTCACTCTCACAACAGTCCTCGTTTGAGGTAGAGAGGTACTATTATCGCCATTTTACAGATAATAATATCTAGTTCTTACATAGCACTTGTAATCAATATGTCTCAAAGTGTTTTGTAAAGGAGTTGAGTGTCATTATCCTCATTTTACTGAGGGGAAACGTGAAGCACAAAGAGGTGAAGTTCCTTGTGAATAATTTGCCTGAGGTCACGGAGGAAGGCTGAGGCAGAGCAAGGAACTGAACCCACCTCTCCCCACTCCCAGTCTAGCGCCCCAAGTTCTGAAACATTCTTTCCTAGCACCTCTTGCAAGATTAGGTCAGAAAGCTCCTGCTCCCTTACATGGGTGTGCAGAGGGGAGGAAATCTCAGGTCTGCCAATAAGCAGGCCAGGCACGCTTGCTGCAGACTGTATAGTCAGTGGATATGGTAGCCCAGAAAGGAAAATAGAGATTATAAATGGGGAAGTCATTTAACACATAGATTAGAAAAAGAGGACCTAAAGAAATTTCCTAAAATGTCTTTTTGTTTTAAATTACCCAGGATAACAAACCCATGTTACTTTACAACAAATATCACTTTTAAGCACTTGCCATAAAAATATTAGCTGCTTGGCTGCTTACAGCTGTCTTTGGAAAAAAAGAATACTATTCCAACAACAGAGGAATGTTTACAAAAAATAGGAGCCAATTACATATCCAGCAAAATAGAGAGAGGACAAACAGATACTTAGACATTTTGTTGCCTTTTTATTCAATACTCAAAGTATATTCACTTGCAAGAAAACCAGGATACATGTCCAATTTTTGTTGAACGTTAACATTTGATAGGCATGCCTATCTATTAAATGTGTGCAATCAGAGATTTCATTCAATGTAATAAAATTGCTGAAAGCAACATGTCATAGGTGTTGTAATGATGGTCACTCTGTTAAATAGAGAGATCTGATGATTCTGTTCCGGTATAATGTCTATTTAATCAAACACTCACTATTGTAATGATTATTTTGTTTCTGACATTTACCTGGCAAGTATTTGTAAACAGTGTTCATACTTCCTAAATAAATAAATGGTAAACAAATAAAAAGTGTCAACACTTACAGCTTCCACAATGTGGTATCTTAGATTCCCCAGTGTTTCATTGTGAGACTTATCTCAGAGATGGTGGTATGTGATTGTTATTGTTTTTTAAAATGTTGAGTTTTTAGTGGGAATCCATGTGGGAGATTTCACAAAACAATATGTATGGTAATGGTAATAATTTTCAGTCCTGATCCAAAGCCCACTGAAGTAACGGAAAAGTCTCCCACTGATTTCAACGGGCTTCTGACTTCACCCATTAGTATCTATAAGCTATTTTGAATTCCTACAACATACCTGGGAAGTAGGAATCTGATCCAAATATTTTAAAACTATATGTGATTTTTCAACACTAAGGAATATAAGGTATTGAAGCAACATCTTCAGTAACTTGGAATTGCTATATCAGAGATGGATTAGTTCAATTTATTTATTTCTCAAGATTTTAGGAAATGTGTACATATTTTGTTAGGAACAATCCTATGTTCAATCTCTCTTGTCTTTGTCATTATGTAAAATAAAAACATCTTTGACAGTACATAGTATGGAATCAACAAAAACTGTTAAATCCAATATAAACCTCATCTCTTTGACGTATACAGGGGACTAGAATCCTCTCAAACCTCAAGGATTATATGCACATAATCCTTATCAGTGTTAATGTTATCCCAACTAAATCTCTGAAGATCAAGATGAAAATATATCCCTGAGTTCAGAAATGCTTTATTTTTCAAAATCACCTAGATTAGTAAGTGGGATTTCCTTCAGACCCAACACTGTTAAAAATAAAGCAGTCAGTTTGTGCAGTATCATGTATGCTAGGCAGACCACTTTCATTAAGTTGAACCTTTATAACTTTGGCACTGACTGGGTCACAGAATCTGTTAGGGGGAAAAGCTTTTCCTCTTTGAAAGATCCTAGAAAGTGGTGATGAGTAACTGCCTCTCCTCTTAAAGATACCTCAGCTACAGAGTTCCACAGGATTCAATTTTGTCAACCCTCTTGTGAAAGTTTCATGCAAGGTCACTATCAGATATTATCCATACGATAACATTACCCAGCTTTCTCCTTTTTCTCTAGGGTTGATTATGTGATCTCCCTTATATTCTTACGAAATAGGGGCTTCTATGAAAAGCAGCTGGCTAAAGCTCAGTCTCAGCAAGAGAGAGGATGATGACTAGCAGAAGGAAGCACTTTGAAGAACTGTCAGGAGCTGGGACTTTACCCTCAAGGGCATCCACACTCACAATGTCAAGCTAGTCAAAAATCTCAGTTGTGTTGGACTCATCTTTGCTCCTGGAATTTCAGAAAGAAGTTTTAGCCAAAAATGCTCTCTTCCCTTTTTTGCTGACTAAAAGTGAATCCTCTCCTTTTGGATGAGGAATTACCTACAGTAAACAGTGTATTTCTCACCTCCAAGTTAGATTACTGCAGGGTGTTTTTAAATGCTGGGTTTGTACCTGCAGGCTGCATAGAAGTTGCTGCTTTTGTCTAGCCTGTTTTCTAACTGGGTATGATGGGGTGGACTGGGGCAGAGGACCCCTACTGGAGCGTTCACAGACATCTCAGGTAAGGAGCAGGTCCTCCAAGCAGGCGAGAATGACTGCAGGGGAAGCAGCCAATCAGGGGGCAGGGGGGCCCTATAAAAAGTAGCTATAGAGCCTGAGACAGGGCAGTTGCTCCTTGGAGCTGGAGAAGAAAGGACTGCATGCCTGGTTGTCTGAGGGAACTTCAGCACAATGAACACCTAAGTGTGGGAAGGCACTTGGGGAGCGAGAGGCTCCTGCCTAGCTGCTAGGACTGAGCCAAAGACAGTTTGCTAGCAGGGGACTGGGAGAGCAATGGAGGAGCTCCAGTCCGGCTGCAGACCCTGAGTAGGGACTGAGCCTGGGGAGGGTCGCAGGAAGATAATGTCTTCAGGGAGGAAGCTTTGGGAAAACTGCCGCATACCAAGGCTGGGGCTGGTTTAAAGACTGCACACATTTCCAACCAGAGGGGTGCTCACAAAAGGGAATGCCAACATGTTCCATTTTGTACCAGAAGCGGGGATCTTCCGAACTGACCCCTGGTTAACAAGGGGCACAATTATGAAAGAGGTGATCTGCCTGTTGGTGGCAGGGTGCAAGAGCAGCAGCAGCAGCACACCCAGATCCTGCTGACGCAATTAATAGAAAACATGCAACAGTAGGCCCAGTTGGATGTGGTTGGAATAACAAAGACCTGATGGGATAACTCACATGACTGGAGCACTGTCATGGATGGATATAAACTGTTCAGGAAGGACAGGCAGGGCAGAAAGGGTGGAGGAGCTGCACTGTATGTAAGAGAACAGTATGACTGCTCAGAGCTCCAGTATGAAACTGTAGAAAAACCTGAGAGTCTCTGGATTAAGTTTAGAAGTGGGAGCAACGAGGGTGATGTTGTGGTGGGAGTCTGCTATAGATCACGAGACCAGGGAGATTCAGTGGATGAGACTTTCTTCAGGCAACTAACAAAAATTACTAGATCACAGGTCCTGATTCTCATAGGGGACTTTGATCACCCTGATATCTGCTCGGAGAGCAATACAGGAAGTTTTTGGAAAGTGTAGGGGACAATTTAGTGTAGGGGAACTACAGGCCAGTCAGTCTCACCTCAGTCCCTGGAAAAATCATGGAGCGGGTCCTCAAGGAATCAATTCTGAAGCTCTTAGAGGAGAGGAAAGTGATCGGGAACAATCACCATGGATTCACCAAGGGCAAGTCATGCCTGACTAACATAATTGCCTTTTATGATGAAATAACTGGCTCCGCAGATGAGGGGAAAGAAGTGAACATGTTATTCCTTGATTTAACAAAGCTTTTGATACAGTCTCACACAGTATTCTTGCCATTAAGTTAAAGACGTATGGGCTGGATCAATGGACTATAAGGTAGACAGAAAGCTGGCTAGATCATCAGGCTCAATGGGTAGTGATCAATGGCTCCATGTCTAGTTGGCAGCAGGTATCAAGCAGAGTACCCCAAGGTCCTCGGGCCAGTTTTGTTCAATATCTTCATTAATGATCTAGAGGATGGTGTGGACTGCACCCTCAGCAATTTTGCAGATGACACTTAACTGGGAGGAGTGGTAGATACACTTGAGGGTAGGGATAGGATCCAGAGGGACCTAGACAAACTAGAGGATTGGGCCAAAAAAATCTGATGAAGTTTAACAAGGACAAGTGCAGAGTCCTGCACTTAGGACGGAAGAATCCCATGCACTGCTACAGACTAGGGACCGAGTGACTAGGCAGCAGTTCTGCAGAAAAAGACCTTGGGGTTACCATGGACAGGAAGCTGGGTATGAGTCAACAGCGTGCTCTTGTTGCCAAGAAGGCTAATGGCATTTTGGGCTGTATAAGTAGGAGCATTGCCAGCAGATCAAAGGATGTGATCATTCCCCTCTATTTGGCATTGGTGAGGCCTCATCCGGAGTACTGTGTCCAGTTTTGGGCCCCACACTACAAGAAGGATGTGGAAAAATTGGAAAGAGTCCAGCAGAGGGAAACAAAAATGATTAGGGGGCTTGACAAAATGACTTATGGGGAGAGGCTGAGGGAACTTGAATTATTTAGTCTGCAGAAGAGAAGAATGACGGGGATTTGATATCTGCTTTCAACTACCTGAAAAAGGGTTCCAAAAAGGATGGATTGAGACTGTTCTCAGTAGTACCAGATGACAGAACAAGGAGTAATCATCTCAAGTTGCAGTGGGGGAGGTTTATGTTGGTTATTAGGAAAAGCTTTTTTGCCAGGAGGATGGTGAAGCATTGGAATGGATTACCTAGGGAGGTGGTGGAATCTCCTTTCTTAGAGGTTTTTAAGGTCATGCTTGACAAAACCCTGGCTAGGATGATTTAGCTGGGCATTGGTCCTGCTTTGAGCATGGGGTTGGACTAGATGACCACCTGAGGTCCCTTCCAACACTGATGTTCTATGGTTCTATAAAACTAAAAAAAGAGACAAAAGTGGAAACTACGTCAAATTACAACCATAGAGGGACAAAATTAGGAAGTCCAAGACACAAAATGGGTTTAAACTAGCTGGAGACATAGAAAACATCTACAAATACATTTTAAGCAAAAGGAAGACCAAGGACAAGGTAGGCCTGTTTCTCAATGAGAGGGGAAATACAAGAAGAGAAAACACGGAAATGGTAGAAGTGCTAAACAAGTTTTTTGTTTCAATTTTCACCAAAAAGTTTAGTAGTGATTGGACATCTAACAAAATGAATGCCAGTGAAAATGAGGTAGGAAAATAGGGAAAAAACAAGTTAATAATTACTAGGCAAGCAAAACAGGAGAAGTAATTCTTCTGCTCTATTCCACACTTATTAGGCATCAACTGGAGTACTATGTCCATTTCAGGAAAGATGTGGACAAATTGGAGAAAGTCCAAAGAAGAGCAACAAAAATGATTAAAGGTCTAGAAAATATGAACTATGATGAAAGATTGAAAAAAAACTTGGTTTGTTTAGCCTGAAGAAGAGAAGATTGAGGGGTTACATAATTACATTTTTCCATTCCATAAAAGGTTATTACAAGGAGGAGGGAGAAAAAATGTTCTTGTTAACCTCAAAGGATAGGACAAGAAGCAATGGGCATCAAGGATGCTTTAGGTTGGACA
This sequence comes from Dermatemys mawii, assembly GCA_007922305.1. NCBI lineage: Eukaryota > Metazoa > Chordata > Testudines > Dermatemydidae > Dermatemys > Dermatemys mawii. The sequence continues at coordinate 28,575,435 of ML677333.1, forward strand.
TTAGGAAAAACTTCCCAACTGACAGGGTAGTTGAGCACTGGAATAAATAGCCTAGAGAGGTTGTGGAATGTTTGCCATTGGAAGATTTTAAGAGCAGGTTAGACAAATACCTGGGATGGTACAGATATGACTTAATCCTGTGATGACTGCAGGATACTGGACTTGAGAGGTCCAAAGCAATTCCAGCATGGACTTCATAGGAGCCAAACACAAGGCATCCATTCTAGATGGACCTTAAGCTGTAGAATTTGCTTTTGTTATCAGGCTGACCTCACCTTTGGTCATGAGCACTTTAGAAATGTATGTAATATTATAATCAAATTCATGTAATATTGTAATCAATAAACAATAAATGAATACTTTTACTAATCAATCTAGATTAATTGTAAAAATTTCTGTTTATAGAATTTTCTTCAGAATAATAATTTAAAATACATCCTTGTACTCAATACCAAATATATGTGTATTTATAATAAGAAGGTATGGATGTAGAAAACAGATGTTTGATTCTGTATAATAAAGATTAGAATAAACAGAAACGTGTATTCTGATAATTGCCATTGCTACAATGAGGGTTTCAACAGAAACACAAAGCAATCAATTATTGATGCAAATGATACAGTGAAATTGGGGGGAGAAGGGGCAGGGGAGGGATACCAATATCAGTGTTTGGAGAACCAAGATAATGGTCCTGCTACTATCTTCCTTATAGAAGTACAACACCCATTTTAGTTATAAGGACTGTCAAAATCAGTCTCAATGCATTAATTATATGGATTAGTAGGTCATTAAATCTAATTTCTTTTTTATATACTTTCTATTAATTTAGATTGCTTCCCCTTCTCAAATCTTTGTATTTGGTGCCAAGCTGGTCCTTGAGGCATTTGTTGTTCTCAATTATTAATCTGGGAGATGGTATGCTCCTTAGTGACCGCAGAGTCTGTGAATACAATCTGCAATCTGGTACTTTCCATTTTCAGTGCACATTCAAAGGGGGATTTTCCACACTGGGCATGGTGCTCAAAGGTGACATAAATAACTTCAATTTCTTGCTGTAGAATTTAGGAAGGGAGTCTGAAATAACAGAGTCTGAAGAAAGGAATTCTTTGGAATCGAGCAGTTCAGGTTATGGTGTGGAAAATGTATCTGAGATGAAAATAGTGCAATCTATATAATACCAGGAAAATAATAATGGAGTACATTTTTTCCTGAAATGCAAATAAAAAATGAAATAGACAATGCCAAGAAAAATTGGGAAAATAACAAAAGACCAGTGCCTGATAACTATGCTCTCATTTGGAAAAGAACACAATGATATTATAAAGTTCCAAGACAGTAAAATCATCCAAGAGACTTGTGTGAAGCAGAAAAGAAGTGCATTATCCAAGGTATCTATGTTTTCTGGTGATATAAATCTAAAAAAAAATATATTCTTAAATTTGGACAAAAACATAACAACCACATATGGCTGGTATCTTTTCAGAATCCCTATGCTATTATGTAAAAGACAAAGTGTTGATAATATCTTGTAGCTGTCAGATGAACTGTATACATTTATATTTTGATGCCAACTGTCATTTTCTGTCACACCCACAGGCAGCATGTAGAGAAAATGTTTACTAGAACATGTCTTTGTAGCACTGCAACTTGCTGAAATGTAATAAAATACAAAGAAGAGCTTTTGGAACACCAAATTTGGAGACACCAATTAATTCATCAGCATTGTGTGTGACAAATGACCACAAGCATTTCAATTACCAAGGAAGACTTGTTTAGGATGCTACTAGGAATTATAATAACTAAAAATAGTTGGATAAAATTCAGTTAATGTTAATTTAAAGTTAAATATTAAGAACAATTTCTTAATAGAGAAATTTACTATACAGCAGAATAATTTTTTCAAAGGAAGTGTGGAGAAACCACAGTGTTGGGATACTTAATGCCCTATTGGAAAAGAGGAAACAATTATGCACAAGAAGTAGTATTGACATAATAAGCTTTTTTATCTCTAACTAGTGTGATATTAAGATTTATTTAATTAAGACATCTTAAGAAAAACACTTTCAGGGTTTTTTTTAAGTCTAGTCAGAATTTTTTAAACTGCTCCACTAGCCTAATAGTGCATTATACCTTGTTGCCATGCTAGTTTATCTATATTAGTTTGTGTAACGGAGAATAACTTATGTTACTCTAAACGCCTTTGTACGATTACCATCACATCTTTCACACAGATCATTCATTCTTGCTCTCTTCCCTTATGCCTCACAGAAAGTGAAGAATGAAGATGGAAAATATTGCAAGATAAGGTATTAACATTCTGTCAATTGAGCATATGCTCTGATAAGAAGATGGTGATAGGCAGGGTAGTGGTCTCACCCATACTCTCCCTCTGTAATCTCAGGACATGTTTTATTAGGGATGTAGTCACTTGATTTTAATAGATGATCGCCATTCATTTGATTAAGAGGACAGCAAAATAATAATAAAAAAACCCTACACCCCAAAATTCTTGCTAATATACCCTGGGGAAAAATTCCTTCCTGATAACAAATTTGGAAGTCAATTTCACCCTGCACAAGGAAACGAATATCTACATAATCTTCTAACCTGATTTATACACTAAAGTACCAATGACTTGCCATTTTTCTATTGAATGTGAGTTATGTAGGGAGGGAACCTTCACATATGGACCTCCCCTATTCTGTGATGGCTAAACAAACATAAAACAATGAACAAAAAGTAAGGAAAGAAGGATACTAAAATGAACTACAATTATTTGTTGCCAGAAAAGAGGAAAAAAAGACCACACAACTTAATTACTGACAACAAATCTTCAGTTGCAGAAAATAAAAAATTAAGCCATAAAACCACTACAAACATCTGCAAATGGCCTATACTAAAATTGGCCTAAATTTTCAATCTTACGTATTTTTATGCTGAAAGAGAAGAAATTACTTGCTCCATTGACATCAGCAGAGACATATTTCCTGACTTCAGGAACAACATATAAGCTAGCAGGTACACTTATGGGAAAAGTAGTTTCAAGTTTAATCAGTTTCTCTGTAAAATGGCAAAAATTTTGTCTAAAGTCTTGTTTCCTTTACATTGTACAAAACTTAAGAAATCTAGAACTCTAAAAGAAGACCTCAGATTTAATAGGCTTTAAAGACAGAAGTATAATTTTTAATTTAAGAAAGGACAGTCTGGTTCTTGCCAATCACAAAGTTCATAGCACGGTCTGATCACAAATCTATCTAATTTGTACTTTCTTTTAAATTATTACCAGTTTGGTCATGCTCTGCTTAGAATGTTAAAAAGACAGCAGGTTAAAAATCTGACTCCTAACTCAAAATGTTACCTATTACTGGTACAAGTAACATGTTAAGATTTTTATAATTGAAGGAGATTACATATTTCCCCCCTCCCCCTAATTATTTATTGGTACTTCTGGCAGAGGTTTGTGTAATGCCAGTATCATAATTTGCCTGTGTAGTCTTCTTACCCATTTGGTTTTTTGGATTTTTGACAGTGTAAAAAAGGAGAAAGCAAATTTTACAAAAATCAGGAAAAAATTTGACTGTAGAGGCACAAAAAATGGCAAGTGGACTGAAGGCGAAGTATAGTTCCTGAAGCTCATTTTGAGATTATATTTTGAAATTGGCTAGATGTCAAGTTTATTGTGTCCCTTTAATAGAAATAGAGAAAGTCCAGTTTGTAACTTTTAAACAATGTAATAAACTGTTAACATAGCACATGTTCCACTAACAACCTTTAATCACTCCACTGCAGTCCAAAAAAGTTGTTGCTTGGTTTCAAAAGAGTCAAGTATTTAATACTTTTGAAAAACACAAAAAATGCCCTTTACTATTATTTCTTCTTCCCATCATATAGGATCAAGTAATTGTGCTAGCATCTGCCATCTTTCTCTGTCTGAGTCAGAATTAATTTGACTCTGCCTTCCTTTCTTCATTACCACCCTCTCCTGCAATGCTGTTTTCGTCAGGTCTTCTTGATTCATCCTCTATGTGTCTGAACTAGCAAAGTCATGTTTCCTGGAATTTGTCAGCCACATCTTTGATTGAGTTCCACCCTAATGCTTTTATTTTAAAATCTGACTCTTTGTATAACTCTCTTTACAGTTTGAAGACATCTAATCTAAAACACCTGTAGGCGATGAACCTACCATCTTTTTATGATCCATACTTAAGCACCAAACAGCTTTGTGGCATGGGCCATTATCCTCTACAGCTGGGCTTTCAGTCTCAGTGGTATACATTTATCATACATGTCACCTGAGCTATTATTACACACACATTTTCACACACGAAGCTGGGTTTGTATCTCACATTCAAGCTTGCTGTTTTCTACAACCTAGCTACCAAGTTACCTGAACTTCTCAGTGTGATTTGTTTTAATTCCATTAATCTCTATATCCAGTTCCCTGCGGCACCTCTACTGACCCACATGACCTCAGTCTTAGTCATGTTGATTTTCATGCCATGCCTGATTAGCTGGTCCTACCACTGGTTTACTGTTTCCTCTAGGCTTTCTTTTGAGGGTGCCCTTATTGTTATGTGACATGCATATAGCAGCTTCTCACCTTTTCCCATTGAGATCTTCTTGCTGACATAATGCATCAATATGATAAGCATCAAGCAGACTTAGGGTCAACGGCTGATGCAATCACACTTTCACTTCACAGGGGCTTGTTATTTTAAAACATAGCTGGATCACTATTTTAGGTGATCTTACATATTTCCTCAGCACTGCCATGAGCATCATTCTGCCTACTTTATCATATGCATTTTCTAGGTGTACAAAAGCCAAGAAGCTATTCTTTTGGTAGTCTGACCACTTCTCTATCACTTGCCAAATTACAAACATGGCATCTGTGGTTCCTGTCCTTTCCTAAAACCAAACTGTTCTTGTTCAAAGAGAAGTACTATCATTTACCTAATCCTAGCATCCAAGATGTGCTAGTATCTTCATCTCATGTTATGGTAACTGTACCCATCCATTGTTCCACCACAGTGAAGAAGACCAAAGAGTGTGCTAGATGATCTGTACACTACACTTGCAAATTATCCACAGCTGGCTGGGAAAAAGATCTAACACTGCAAAAATAGGATGCAAGGGGAAGAGGATGATATTGCAACATTATTTGTAGATGGTGACCAGGGAAGACTGCTAGTAAGTCCTAAACAAGTGAAGAAGACATGCAAACAGTACTCTGAGAGTCTCCTAAATGAGGTAAACATCTTTTGGGTGCAGTTGCCCACATGTGAGCCAAATGTGGTGTCTGAGTCTGAAATAATGAAGGAATAGGCGAAAAATGCCATCCAAAAAATGAAGAACAGCAGGGCAATGAGACCTGATGAAGTGACAGCAGACCTAGTGAAAGTTTTGGGTGAGAGGGGCATAAAATGGATGAGCAGCATGATTAAAGCTGTATGACAAGATAAGAGAATTCCCAAAGATTGGTGCAGGAACTAGTTTCCTGTTTTCCAGATCAGCTGACCACATGCAATAGAATAACTCTATTCTAGATGGAAATTTGCTTTCGAGCTCTGAGTCCATCCAAGCAGATAAGTTAGATAAGAACCTAAACTAATTAATAATACTGACTCCAGGGCTTCTCTGGCCCCTTCCTTATCAATGTGCAGTAAAGAATCAGAGGGGTAGCCGTGTTAGTCTGGAATTGCAGAAGTGACAAAGAGTCCTGTGGCACCTTAAAGACTAACTAAAGTTTTAGAGCATAAGCTTTCGTGGGCTAGTACCCACTTCGTCGGATGCATCCGACGAAGTGGGTACT
>ML677333.1:28581646-28633313 GCA_007922305.1 Dermatemys mawii
CTTATGCTCTAAAACTTTAGTTAGTCTTTAAGGTGCCACAGGACTCAATGTGCAGTAAGTACATCACATCACAATACATTATTAAAAGTGAATATAAGATACCAATTTTGGGTCCTCTATGGATTAATGTATAATCTGCATTTGTAGCTGCCTAAATAGATACTAATGCCAGACAGGTATGCTGAAAAAATGTTTGCACCAACAGCAAAAGAAGCAAATTTTGAACATTTTGCCAGTTTCAGTTTGGATGCAATACTCCTTTTCATCTGCAAACCTTGTTTCTACATCCCAGAAAAAAAAAAGAAAAGAAAAACTATATGAATTGTGAGTCTTTTATGCCTCCTGGGATTGACCCCAAAAGAAATAATATAAATCTTCTCCGAGGGGCTAGAGAGTCCTTGTGGGACAGATCCTCAGTAGGTGTAAATTGACAACAGCTCCATTGACTTCATGGAGTTATGATGATTTTCACCAGATGAAGACATGGCCTTGTATCCTCTTTGTTTCCACTCTTGAGCCTCTCCATATTGATCTGGTGGGATGCTTCATGTTGCCCTCTCATCTAGTGGCCTGCCTGGAACAGAACTGCATCTGTTACAGACAGTCCTGACTGCTGTCAGTAGCTAGTGCTGTAGAATCTGGCTTTGATGTCACAGCAGAGCTGGTCAAAACTCAGAATCTTCATTCTGTAGGAAATTCTGACATTTCAAGAACATTTTCATTCCATTTCAGCTCACAGCCTGTGGAGCTCCTTGCCAGAGGAGGTTGTGAAGGCTAGGACTATAACAGGGTTTAAAAGAGAACTGGATAAATTCATGGAGGTTAAGTCCCTTAGTGGCTATTAGCCAAGATGGGTAAGGAATGGTGTCCCTAGCCTCTATTTATCAGAGGGTAGTGATGGATGGCAGGAGAGAGATCACTTGATCATTACCTGTTCGGTTCACTCACTCCGGGGCACCTGGCATTGGCCACTGTCAGTAGACAGCATGCTGGGCTGGATGGACCTTTGGTCTGACCCAGTACAGACATTCTTATGTTCTAAAATTAGAAATTTTGAAATTTCTGTAGAATGGAAACTGATAACTTTCATGTAGAAAAAAATCAAACTGTTGCAGTTCAATTTTACCAAAATGAACCACGCAGTTGGCTCCCCGGCCCCCTAGGGACTCCTTGGACTGCCCCAGATTATGAGGCATGCCCTTACAGTTGGGGGCAGCCTGAGGTGTCCCACAGAGTCAGCCCCCTATGCTGAGAATCTGAGCTCCAGCTGGGAGCAATTTGCTCAGGAGCACTGAAAGCGGTGTCTCAAGCTGAGACTCTCAAGGCTTCCAGGTGCCTGGCTGCCAGATGGAAACTCTGAAAATCCTGGCTTCAGTCCTGGCCATGACAGTCCACATGGTGAAGCTGAGGAGTCCGGATACCCAGGCTTACTAGCAGCCCACCAGGTGGATTGACAAGAAATCAGACAGGTGTCGAATGCAACCCTGCCTGATGGACTGGTTTCCATTGGGACCTTGAATGAGTTTTGTGTAACAAAACTCCATGTAACATTTTGGTTTGATGAATCAGCATTTTCTGATAAACCCTTGTTTTGTAGGAAACAAAGTGCTATTTTATACCCCTTTTCAAACACATTTCAGCCTTAACTCTAAATTTCCTGATTTATTCTCATTTAAAGCCAGAGCACTCTACGTTTATTCTATGTTAATAGTATCTTTGTGCATATGAATGCCAAATACCCCAATATTCCTTAAAGCATCAGAAAACTAACTGTTCATGTGCATTTTGTTTGTACATAGCTGATGTCTAACTGTGAGATATTTATGTAGTATGTCAAAAATTTCCCTATCTTGTTTCTGCAACTGCATCTTGCATATTTTATGCAAATTCAATGTCCTTTGTTCTCAAAGACAGACAGCCTGAGATCTAATTATGTCAAATGCTCTTATAAAATAAAATCAGTTTTACAATCCGTCTACCAACACAAGTTTTTCGTTAGTCTAATGCACTCTTTCTGGTGGAGGCAATTTCCAACTTACAACAAGCTTTCTGCAACCAATGTCACTAGATTACTTTCTGGACAAATTTACCCAGCGGTATCTGACCCTGCCATGAGTGCCAAGGTAGGGGAAGTTGACTGTGTGTACTCCCACAGCAGACTCCAAGCATCAATATTTCAGACAAAAGCAGGAAAGTATTAAAGAAAAAAAGGATTAGTCCTAGTAGAAAAATGGCAACTGAGAAATTCACACTCGAGTTTGAAAATGGGCATTGGGATTAGTCAGGAAAAGGGCCTGATTGTACAAAGTACTGACTTTTTCCCAAGAGGAGGCCTGGTGAAGTCAATGGGAGTTGTTGGCATCCTGCACCTTGCAGGACTGAGCCTGAAAATGATCAGTATCTCCTGGAGAGATGCTTGGATTATATCTAATTGTTGTAAAACAGAAGAAGCAGTTCCTATCACTCAACATTTTGTCCCATGTGATTAAGATAAGGGAAACTGCCTGATGGGATTAGTTACAAGAAGATCTTAGAGGTATTGATTAGAAAACTGTTACCTCTAAGGGGGTAGTGAAATCTTCCCGTTGCATCTGCATATAGTGTATATTATAATTGCCATTACATCAACCTATCATTGATGCTACTGTCCAATAATAACATTTAAGTTCTGCTTAACTTTGCATCTAAAGGCCAAAAAAATGTGCTAGTAGAGTCCCAGGAAAAGTGGGAAGATGGTGGCAAAAAGACCCTTGTCTCTGCCCCTCTGGGTTCCCAAAGGCACTGATGGTGGATCCTCTGATAGGAGGACAGAAAAAGAAAGCAAGGCCCCTGTTTGCCTCTTTGGGCTCCCAGAAACCCAAGTGGTGGATTCTCCAGGATTAGGAGGACAGAAGGAGGAAGCAGGCCCTTGTCTCTACCTCACTGGCCTCCCAGCAGTCTGATTCATGTAGTGGCTTTTGATGTTTAAATTACATCAAAAGATAATGAGTGAAAAACACCCCATTAGTGTATTTCTCATTGATCGCAAGTAAGCTTGTGTGTCTCTGATAAATGTTTTTTGTTTCTTTTTTAAAATAAAAAAACTACAGATTGTTGTCAAACAATCAATATTTTCTCCAATTCTGGGAATGAGTTAAAACAAAAATAGATGAACACTACAGAGAAATCAGTAATACAGAGATGGTTGAAATTTACAAAGCAGAAATTGGATAAAGGAAAAACTGTTGCATCCTCTTTGTCTGAGAGCCTTGAGGCTTTCTTTGTAAGGCACCAGAGCTAAGATTAAATACCTATTATCACTGTAAATGTGCCAAAACAAGGGAGCAAAACTAAGTTTCTAGATGAGAGAAGTAGATGAAACAATAATGCAGAGGAAATGTATGGAAATCATCTTCCAACAAATTTGCAACTAACACCCTCTCTAACCCTCCCAGTGTCCTCCACATATGGTAGGAAACTAGATATACTGTACAGAGAAATGTGTTATAAACTATTGTGTTGTCTCAAACAAAATCTTGCCTTCTCCTGAAATATCATGCTCATATATGCCAGCAAGCAGAATTAATCAGCTTTGTGCAAATTCAGAAGAATTGCTCTTAAAACTCCTCAGCTAGTTCCAGTCATTAAACAGTAGAGTTTTTTTCAGTGTTTAAAGGTTACTTCAGATCTAACATGCTCACAGCTCTTCTAATTAGCCTGCTTCAGCTATAGGACAACTGTGCAAAAAATCCCCAAAAAACAAACCACAAAACCCCCTCCACCTAGTATCTCTGCTCATATCCATCAACTATCTCATCTTTGAGGGATTCACGAACAGCAAAATATCAGGTATTTTCAAGCCAATTTTTTGTACCCATAGGAGTCCATGTTTCCCATATTTCTTCCCAACTTGTTGCTAATATTGGAGTTGTTCTTAATAAGCAATTTGATATCATTTAATAAGTCAGCTCTGTCCTTGCCAGTGATGCGAGCCTGAACTGAAAGCTGAAGCCATACCACCTGTGGCCTTCTTGGAAATAATAAACTAAAATGGCCAGGACAGATCAATACACATATCAATACATCAATATATGCCCCTCTTAGGGGAAAAAAATAACCATGCACTACAGATACATATGTTGGTGATTCATTAGGTAGAGTTGAACTAACTGGAGCTAATATCCAATATTATAGTGTAAGGAAACTCTGCTTTTGGGAGACACTTGTTTTTTGATGAAATGGCTACCAAAGGTCCTGACCACTACCTTTGTTTTCTCTCCACACTGACATCTTTATCACCATCTAGTCTCATGTCTTTCTTCAGAATGAAATTTGTTATGATCTCTTACTACAGGACCTGAGATAATTCATCTTTTCAAAAGGATTGTACTCTTCTTTTGTAAGTGGACACCCAGCACTCCTGTCTTCCCTTGCCTGTGTACACATGCAAAAAAACAAGTCAACATATTTAGGGAGGAGTGAAAAATACACTGCTTGACTGAAATGCAGCAACGACATCTGTGTGTAACATCCTGGAATCAGGGTACTTGGTAAGCTCTATTTTTATCCATCATAGCCAATCTGTATCATGATTAATTGATTTATTTTACTAGATTAATTGATTTATTCTACTAGTTTTATAGATTTTCTGTGATTATTTTGATTATGCAATGTAATGTTCAAGACATCAAAAATCAATACATACAATCATACAATTCCCCTAAACCTTATAAAATCACAAAAGGAAGATTTCTGAAGTGGAAATACCCATGAAAGGCCATACAGTACAGAAATGTCACGTCTTGTGCGAGGGTTCCGTTCCGCGGTTACTGCGTAAAGCGGAAACCGCATATAGCCAGAACCCATTCACTTCAACGGCAGGTGAAATCGTGCCCCATACAGAAAGTTTTTTTTTTAAATTTCCCCCCGTTTTTTTTTTTGCCGACCGCGTAAAGCTGAAATCGCGTATGTTAAATATGCCTAAGACACAACATGCCTGTAGACAATTTTTTTGCATAAAAAAGATTGCTAAAGGATTTTTTTCACTGACTGTTAATATATTTGTGACATCATGGACACAAATGTAAAAGATTTGATTTCTTGTTAGTCTTGAATACATTTCTACTGTGCTTATGATTATTTAAGGCAGTTCAGCTGAGCTTTCTACTTGTAGAAGAGAAAATACAAAATCATGTGCATTAAGCCTACATCCAGTGAGCATGATTCTGCTACATGACATGCAGAGCATATCGTAGTAGTAAGCTGGTTACATATCACTTCCATTGCATCGTCTGCCAATACAGTTATAATTGCACATGATATCCTGCAAGAAACAGGGCTTTGGATCTACCTCTACACACTGACCATGACCTGTGTTTATCTTGCTGCTACAAGAGCCGTAAAAGGAGGAAAGGGAGCATACTAGCGCATAGCACATACACACACCTGCTCCCAACACAAAATTGAAGTCAGCATTTGGAACATTAGTACATAATACACTACCTCATCATATATTATTTATTTTGGGGGGCCATGAACAGTCTCGTCATTAGAACTGGTCAGAGAAACTTTTGATGGAACTATATTCCACTGGAATATGCAAATCTGTCAAAATCTAAATGCTCCTTAACATCTGGTTGATCCCTGAAATTTTATTTCAGAAGAAAATGGGGAAAAAATTCAACACTGTAGAAATATCTTGTTATGAATTTCTGGAATACAACCTTTCTACTTTTTGACAAAGAGTCCTGTGGCACCTTAAAGACTAACTAAAGTATTAGAGCATAAGCATAAGCTCTAATACTTTAGTTAGTCTTTAAGGTGCCACAGGACTCTTTGTCACTTCTGCAATTCCAGACTAACACAGCTACCCCTCTGATTCTTTTCAACTTTTTGTGTCAGAATGACTTTTTGTTTGGAAATGTTCTTTATTTTGTATTGTCAGGTATACCATAATATAAAACAACATAAGAAAGTAGAAACTGAAACAAAATGAAATCAAGTTTGTCAAAACAACATGTTTCAATCAAACTGAAACAATTATATATTGGAATTTTCCTTTGTGGAGAATTTTGGAGTTTTTTGTTCTGATTCAGAATAAAGCCATAATTTTAAATCTCAAAATCCTTTGTTAAATGGAACTTCAGTTCAATTCATACCTTGCATCACATCTCTCAGATCACAGCAGCACAGGTACAAGCAAATCTGGAAACTAAAGCTAGGGAGGTCTGTATAAGCTTTTAAAGACAAGTGGTTCAATTGATTGGGGCCACACACAGAAATCTGGAGGTCTCCATTAGCATCCTCAATCCTCCCACAACCAGACTGCAAATATATATTTCAATTTCTAATATAAATGACTTCTATGTTAGCTCCTCAGCATTCTTCAGGAGGAGAGTAATTCCCCACTGCTGTTAGTAAACCTTTAAAAGACCCTCTACAGTAGGAAGACCTAAAGCTCTAATTATAACCAGGAGAATGCTCTAATTTTTAAAGAGTGATTTATTTATCTCATTTTTATTCAATTTGTATTTGCTGAATAATTTCAGCATTTAATTCTTGGGCTGTGGCACGTTCAATGTCAATATTTGCTATTTAAATTTCAAGCTGTTTTGCCTGGAAACATGTTTCCATTCCCTAACTGTGAGTAACTTTTTAAAAATAAGTACAGTTTCAAATTCCAAATTAATTTTCAGTGACCACTCTCCAATATTTGCTTAAAATGTATTGGGTTTTTTTGTTTATTTGATTGTTTTTTGACTATTCCTGCTAGAAAGCTCATTTGCTAGAGTCTTTGAAGAAAACAAGCATAACATGCGGCTGAGCACTGTTGAAAGGAATTTGTTTAAAAAGTTTAAACATTCCTGCACTTTTTTGTAGTGTCCCCCAGCTCTGGATGGAATTCTGTCTATTTACTACCAATAAAAGTTCCAAGCTGAAAGTTCTTTTGTTTGTTTCTCTTTGTTGCATTGGCATAAAACTTGTGTAACGCAGCAGAGCATCAGGCCCAGAAAGTGGTTTGCAATATGATCAGAACCGTAAGATGCAATATTCTTCTGTGCAGTATACAGAAAGCTGAGTGCCAGTGGCAGAACACTTGCTGTGTGTTTGATGGATTGCATCGTACAGAATATTACCATTCCTATGTAGTAGCTTTGTGTCAAGGCCAAGGAATTTTACATCTTCTCAGTAATAGCATTGCAAAACACAGACCAGTGAAATTGTTCTGAGCTCCGAGAATTCTAATTAATCTGTTCCGGCCCAGCATGATTCAGGTGCTCCTCAATGCATGAAAATATAACTTATTTCTAAGATAAAAACTTACAAATTCAGACAAAAAAATCCTATTACAATAGCTCTATGGAAATATTATTGAGGCAGAAGGGAGAAATAAATCATCACTATTTCTTGGTTTTCACCTAATTTTGCTTATATTGGTTTGGGATGCATTGGAGGAGTTGTGATCAGTCACTTATGGAAAGAACTTCTACCTCATATCTGAGTTAAGTCAGCAGAGAGACCTCACTTCAGTTATTGGCAAGGACTGTCTATGCCTGTCTCTGGGAAGGCATTGACTAGAAGTCATGCTTAAGGAAGTAGTAGTTAGGACTTTGCTCTGCAAACTATACTTGTCTGTTAACAATATATCTGTCTCCACAGTCACAAACCTCCCATTTTTGCCAAAGGTGTTAATGGGCCTGCTCCAGCCACAGTTAGATTCAACAGATTTATTTGATCGCTATGAATCTTCGTTCAGATCTTAATATGGTAGTAGGAAAGGAGAATGGACTGTCAGTGTCCAACAATCTCCTTCCAGTGATGGACAAGGAGTCTGTTTTGTTCCTATTTGACCAGTAGCTTTCAGTACCTCTGACTAATAAATTGTCTGTGGCATCACGGGTGGAATGATAGCTCAGTGGCCTTTCTCCTCCTCTCCAAAAGGTTGCACAGGCTGGTGTCGTGTATTCGCTCTTATTTTTTGAAGTTTCTTGCATGTCTGGATTCTCCTTCTGTTCAATATGTATCTGAAGCCATTAGAAAAGATTGCAGGACTTTCAGACAGCACTGACCAGATACAAGGGAGGCTGTGAGGATACTGCCATTTCAGAATGTCAGTTTTATCTTTAGCTTCTCTATGGTGCTTAAATATCATGGTGATAGTTACTTTAAAAATATCGTGGATAGATGATGTCATCAACGTGCTGATGATACTCAGCTCTGCCTTCTTTAAAATCGGCTCTCAGTTCTATAGTCTCAACATGTCTCTAAGTGTCTCACAAAGACAGAGATCCAGCTGAGAATAAACTGGTTGATGAGACAGAAATGGTACTTGATGGTAAGGGGAGAGAATTAGAGGAATGGTGGGTGCAGTGTCTGAACCACACACATGCCCCTTACTGAAATTCAGCTTCAAACTTCCTTTCCTTCTGGATTCTCAGATAGCAACAGTGGTCAATAATGCCTGTTATCATCTATGAATCACCAAGAGAATTCTGTTGTTCCTACATGGATCATGCAGTACTCATTTGTGTCTCTGACATCTCTATGCCTGATTACTACTCTGCTTAGAAGTATCCATAAGGACCATGCAGAAGCCCCCCATTTCCTGAGTCTTTAAGGCCAACATGAACTCATAACATCTGTTCTAAGGGTCCTGTATTTGCTTCCTGTTTACAGTTCATAATATTGGTCCTGAATGACCTGTGACCTATGTATTTAATAGGAATTCTGTATGAATGACATGCTACTATCCTCTATGCTGTCATGATGGGTAAGACTGTCTGGGAGATTCTTGCTGTACCTTTCTACAATATAAGGTTGTTGTTTAAGGCAACAAAGCTGAACTTTTTCAGCTGACAGCCCTCATCTTTTGAATTCACTCTACTTGGCAGCCCAAGTCTATTGAACTTTAAGGATACTATACAAGACTCACTTATTTTGTTTACCATTTGAGTGACTGATAGATTTTGTTTTTACAATTTGTTCCTGCCATTTTGCATTTTGACCTCCGCAGCTGGAATGAGTAGCTGTCTTGGCAACTAGGACCGAAGAAATAAATAAAATAATTAAAGTGCAAATAATTATAATATACTGCATAGTGCGGTGATCTCCATTTTTTCCTTTTTAAATTTTTTTTTTTCCATTTCTCTCCTCTTCCCTTGATCTTTCTGTTTGTGGCACCCTTCTGATACCAGCCTCTTCCTTTTACAAAGTTCTGGTACCATGGAGTTAAGTTTAGATTCTAATGTTATCATGACTGGGCTCTGGAACCAAATTCTTCAGGCACACATGGCCACTAATTGACTTTGATGGGAGCCACTTATTGGCACCTAAGGGCAGAATTTACTCCTTAGGAATACAGGGAGAATTCATACTCTAATCTCAACTCACAAAAGTCAGATCTGGGTTCAACAGAAATTGTAGCAAGTCTACTTGACAGGATTAGTTGTTTTTCCTATTATTACAGCGGCTCTAGTATGCTATGCTGTATGATTCTGAATCAATGCTAAATATCCCACAACAGGTATCTCATCAACACAGCAGGTGTCCAATTCAAAGAGAATTTGGTCTCCTATAATGTAGTTTTTCACTGATTCTTTTTTTCCTCTACAAACCTGAGGCAAAAAATGATATTGTACAAATAATACTATTAGATGGAGAGAAACAGCAAGTGGAAAACAATTTAGAACTGAAAATATAAATGTGCATAGTTCTGCATCTGAATTTTGGGATGAAAACTTAACTATTAGAATACAGATCATCTATAATGTATTGGCAAAACAGCCAGCAACATGCAATACTATATATTCTTTTCCATGCAGAGGGAAAATCTTCTTTCTCAGATCTGTATGATTGATCTCAGATCTGATCATCTACTTTCCCTCAATATACAGAACTCCCACTGATATCAATGGGAGTTCTGCACAGCTAGGGGGAGCAGAATATCAGAGATGAGATTCATCATGAATTAATTTAAGGATTTATCCAGTGCTAACAAATGACTGGATGCAAGAGATGTAGGAAAGTGTGTGTATGCACACAAATCAAGGGGGGGGCATATGTTTGTTGGGTGCAGAGCACTTAGAAGCTCTAGAAAATAGGAGTATATATAGCTGGTATAGACTTAATCAATTGCATTTGTTAATGATTAAATATATATTCATCAGCTTTTCTCAAGAATACAGTAATCTTAAATTTCAGAAAGTATTTTAAATTAGAAATTAACAAGACAAATTGTTTAGGTCTAAATCCTGGCTCTAGGTTATGTGATAGTTAAGGATATGATATCTCCTTTCTACTACTTTATCCAGCTACACAATGATCTGATCAATCTGCATGGTGGAACTAGGGGTTGTAGGCTGCTGTATTCACTCCCTGCTTGGCAGGAGGAGGGGTAAATGGAAGACAAGGAAAACATCTTACATAATGAATTACTTGACTCCAAGCTGCCTTGTGTAAATTCTGGATTCAGTCTCCACTTACTCATGGCCTGCCCTGGAAAAAATGGTGCCCTGGGCAAATTTTGTTTTGCACCCTTTAAGTACTGCTCCCAACCAGTGGGTGGCCACTCAGCAAGCAGAGCAGCAGTAGGTGGAGTGGTGGTGCAGCAGGTATCCTGTTGCTTGGAGGGAGGAGAGGGGACACGTGTGAGTGCCTGTCTCCCACCCTGCAGCGAATCTTATCTCCTCCCCCCATCTCCCAGGTGGGCATGGCACTTCTGCAGCCTCTTGACCATGGTATGTCACCCACCTGCAAGGCCAGCACTGCACTTCATAATAGCTCCAGTTAATGTGTCACTGACATCCTACTTAAGTTCTATTTTGAGGGTTTAAGTGGGACTTCAGTGGTGCATAAACTTTCTGCTGGCCCTCTGCACACGGGTGAATTAAATCCATAACATGTAGTTCAGGAAGTGAATGAACAGCTAAGTAGTGAAATTACTTTAAGGGACCTCATAAGAAGTATGTAAAATGCATATATAAACTTAGTTGTTCAGGCAGCCATGGACTTCCACTATGAAATTTTGTGGCTCTCTTATCTGAACTCCATCCAATTTATCAGTACATTTCTTGTAATATGGTGTCCAGTAACTGTCATAATATTTGAAGGCGTAGCCTACTACTTTCTTATTTTGTTACATAATGGTGCATGCAGTTCAGAACTGCAATGACCTATTTTACTGTCATATCACATTACAAATCCTAATTTCCTATCGGTCTCTTTTGGCATCGATGCATTTCAGGCTATTCCTTTCCACACCACAGGTCTTACACACCGCAGATTACATATGTTTAAGACTGTTTCCCAGAACAGGCCAATTGCATTTTTCCAAGGTCAGTCTCCTTTTAGTATTTTCTGATAAAGTTTATGTTCTCTCTAGGCCTTACATGTTATTTCTATGCTACCCCACTTTAATATCACTTGCAAATCTACGCCAGATACTGCCATTAAATTCAATGGGTACAAGATTGAATCCTAAACTTACATGCTGTTTAGTCTGTCTTCTGAATCGTTGAGCATGTTAACACTAATGAAAGATGTTAAATATGAGTAGTAGAGTGGATTGAAAACTTTTGAGCTCTTTGTTGCTGAAAAATTGCTTGTCAAAATGATTTTTGGATAACCTATTTTCCCCTATTTTTTTACGTAACAATAAAATAAAGATTTAATACCTGACATTGAACCACTAATTGGTTTCAGTTTTCTTACTAACATTTTTAGTTACAATGTTACTAACAGCTAACTTTTTTTCATGTGCTATTATGCTGGTAGGGGTCTCGCTTCCTGTTATGTATTAGTGTGCCTTCCAGCACAGAATAGCTTAAAAATATAGTAAAACATACAGAACTGAGACCTATCATCACAAACAGGAAGACTGGTACAGTCCACATTAATACATTAGGAAATTCCTAGCAATCATACTCAATCTCAATACTGTAGCAGAGTCAGTTTAATTACTATGAAACCGCATCACAACTTTAAGTTACAGAAACACTACTGATCAAGAGCAAGTATTATTTTTCTTTACGACATGACACATTTGCTATCAAACCTAGCACTAAATAAATACTGGCAAAGGAGTAATTCTGCAGGTCAGATATTTATAATCTGTTCTCATTAAATATAAGTAGCAGCAAAATGGTCAAACCAAGGATGTATTCTTGGTCACTTCCTCAGTTATCTAGATACATATAATTTTGTTTCTAACCATTTTTAATTAAATCTATAGCTAGTAATTAATTAAACAAGTTTCTAAGACTCAATCATTTTCACATGATGGACCAAATTTTCAAAAAAGCAAAATTTTTCACATGGGTGCAAGCATACATGTAATGCAGACACAGCAATGATAACTTCCAGAGGGACAAATGCAGATGTCAAATACTTGCAACAAAGCCAATTGTGGAAGCCAATAAATGCAGGGTTAGTCACAACTGTGGGGAGTGGGCGAAATGGGAGCGGGGTGCAATATATTTTGTATGAAGATATGCCCAATGTTTTCATTCTGAACAACTGAAGGTGAAGAATGCACACTCCATAGATGATGCAGGCAGACAGAATTAAGGAAAGGGAAGTCAAATCTCAGGAAGTTCCCCACTGTCCTACGGGTGAAAATAAGTTGCTTCTGTCCAAAAAAATCTCCCTCTCGCTGCTAACAAGAGGGAGCTAGTCAGAAAAAAGTGCCAGATACTGAGTTAACAATCAAATGTCAACTACTTCCTGAAATAATTTAAGAAATCCCAATTTGATTCTTTGAACTTGCAAAGCCCTATCATAGCACACCGCTCATGGAAGCTGCAAATGGATTGTTATGTCTGACACCTGCAGTTTCTATTCTATAGTTTGTTTGACAGCATGCTGTGAATATACAAACAAATAAATTTCATGTGCATGCTATGTGAGATGCATATGAAAGTACAGATCACGACTGAGTCTCAGATTGTATACTTCTGCCACAAAGCTTACAAGAAGTTAGACAGCATATCCCTGGCAGTTGAAGAAAGTTGATATTTATTCATTTATGTATTTGTAATATAAAGGAAATGTATATAAAAGTTGTATAGATTTGACTATCTCTTTTTATCACTCCAGACATGATCCATAACAGTTTTGTATTTTATTGGGCCCACATCCTGATTTGTACCACATAATGATATTTATAACTTGTAGCTAAAAGCCCGTGCTGTCAGATGAGTGTGGTAGTTGGGCCAAGTAATCTACCATCTGTGTAATCTCCCTCAGATAACCATTGAAACTTTGCATGCAAATAAACTGTAGAGTAAGGGTAGTGACTGGTTGAGTTTCCTCTGATTTGTACAGTCAAAATGGCTGAGAACTTAATTGGACAGTAACCTAGTGATGACTGAACCTGATGCTCTGAACAGCCTGTAGCTGTTTTTTTTCTCTTCACACAGACTCAACAGACATTCTAAGCTTCAGAGTGACACACAGGGACAGCCCTGGAATAATTATATAGATAATTAACAATTATAATGTACCACAATCCTTTAAATGAAAATATTATTACTAAAAGGTCCTTAAAGGACCCCAGGCATTCCCTCAACAACAAAAATAGTAGTTGATGTCTATGAAATGGTATTAGCCACATGATCAATTTGGATTCAGTTTTGAAAATCAACTGACAGTTTCAGTTAGTGCAGCTAATAAATATCCCTTATCCAATTGAGAGAACTGCCTCACTAGGGAAATACCCACAGTTAATTAATGCTCTCCCATTTACTTCTCTGGTATATCACTTGTTTCTTTTCTGCACAGAAAGATCAAGTATTATACCTGTGAGTTTGCATATCAGTTGGCGGAGGGAAGGATGGGGAGTGCAAAGCATGCTCTGATTTGCATTGTTGATTAATGCAGAATCTAAGGGCTTATTCAGTTTCAGTTGGTGATGATTCATTCTTTACAGATTTAGGCAATTTGGGTACATTGTCTAATTCTTTCATTATCTTCCTCAGCCAGAACTCAGATAGTACTCATGAGAGTGGTTTCTGATCTAAATACCACTGCAGTGTGCAAACAAATATTTGGCAAAATCCACTTGCATTTCTGGCACTAGTAGAATCAGGGATTTCACAGCAAATAGCACTGCTGTGTTGATTGGTAGCAGGACAGTGTGGTTGTAGTTAGTAGCTATTAGTGCCATTACTCCTAGTCCAACATACCACTTTAATCCACCCTTCTCTGATAATCAGCAAAAGCACCGTGGATTCTTAAAAGACCTTTATCTGCATACCATATAGTGTATGTCAGAGCCTTGATCCTTGAAGTATCAGATGGCTGTTTCTCCCTTGGTTGGCTGATGTAAATAGAGAGTCTCTGTGGGAGGTTATTAGATTATTTGGCCAGATGAGATGGCAGAAAGTGAGCAACCACTCCATATCCAACCAGTGATGATTATGAGGTATTTACACACCACAACAAGCGCCTGAGCAGTGATGTGGCATGGAAGGTCAGGATAATGTCCCTCAGTAGATCACCCTTATTACAGAAAGATTCTGCTGAGGAGCAAGAAGGTGCTCAGAATTAAGGGACTGACAGACACAGCCCTGTCCTTCTGACAGAGGCAGGTTTATACACCATCTCACGGATTGCAGAGCTGTTTGAAAAAAGGCAGAATCAATAGCTCACATTTCAGACTTGGGAATGCATGGGCACTTCATTTGCATATATGCAAAAGACATTACAGCTTGTCACTTGTGACATACAAGGTACAATCCAGATCAGCACGGGGCTGTGTCACACCTGCCCTGCAATCTTGGTTGCCTTGCAATACCATGCTGGCAGTAGATCCCACATGGGACACTCACAAACAGCCTTCCAGAATGCAAGTCACACCCTGAGTGTCTTTGTGTAACTGCAGCCTGCCAATTACACCTGGGTTACACTCCTGCTCTCACCAGCATGGGTTACACTACAGGGTGACTCCAATATATTCCCAGTCCCGGATTTCCCCCCAGAAATGTGTGTCTTGCACAGCCCATCACTCTCCTGGATAGTCCAGATATATTAAGTTCGTATCCCTGTAAGGAATAACACAATTTGTTACCTTAAACAGAGTTATCCAGAGACTTTAAACACACTGGATTAAATAAAAGAATAAAACAAGTGTATTAATTAGAGAGAGAGATTTTAAGTGAGTTTAAGCAATATGGCATACGAGTCAGAAATGATTACAAGAAAAATAAAGGTAAAATTATTTTTATTGCCTAATTTACACTATATTAGATTTAAAATAAAGTTTTTCACTACATGTTTCCAGTAGGGTTCTTGAACAAATATCCTAACAGCAGTTTAGCAGCAGCTCTTAATATGGACAGAGCTCCACCAAAAACAATCTCAGCTCCTCTCCAAAACAGAACCCACCACATACTCTCCCTGCACCCCTTGGGAGAGGAAGTCTCTCTCTCTGAACCCAGGCATCACTGGAATTGAAGTCTCCAGTGCTGGATCGCAGCACTCAGGATCTTCCCAACTGGAACTCTCCCAATTAAGTTCAAAGCCCCTTTAGGAAAAGGTGCCTACAACTGGTTTAGCCACTCCCCGACTTATCTGCGAAATACGCTTCAGCCGTGATTTCAGCTTATGTCATAACTTGACACATAATGTTGCTATATGCATTTTACCATGATATCACTGATCAACAAGTCATGAATTTTCATATGTTACTGCAGAAGGCATGCCTTATTCAACGATTATTACAATAGTGTGTTATGGTGTGAAGAGAGGGGTGCATTCTGTCACAACGCTACCACAGCTTTTCTCAAAATCCTTGAGGAGATCCTTGAGCAGCCATCACCCAAATCCCTGATAAACTAACCAGTGCCCCAGTATGGACTGGAGGGATGTACAGGAGGAATCCTAACCAAACATCGAAGAGTGATGCCAAAACTAATTATTGCTTTGTCACAAGAGGAGGGGATTGGGAGATGTTTGTGCCAGCAGCCAAGCACAGGGAAAGAAAAGAGGGAAACTAAAACAATTGGTTTTTTTCCCTTTTATTTGGAATGTGTGAGGCCCTGAGTGGCTTTGCCAGACATTTTATTCCTTGCTCAGCTAACTTTTTGGTGTTACATTTTGGAATGTGTTATTAATACATGGAATGACTGTTGGTGCTGCTTTTACCTGAAGAATTTTCATTCTGCTATTGCACTGCAACTTTAGATTAATTTTGAGGTCTACGCAGCAGCCAGTGACTTTTTACCACTGTAGCAGACACACTGTAATGTCCTTTCAAATACAGACATTAATTGTGACAGCTATTTGGGGGTTTTTACAGCCCCTCTTTTTCTCTCAGAATCTAGAAGCTGTCAGAAATGCAAAGGTTTTGGCACTACTCACACTTCAGCAATTGTGCTTAACTAGTCTATTCCTGGTATTTCTAGCATGCAAACCTGAGACATTGAAGTAATCTGGAAAGTGCCTTTCAGAATCATGATCACTGCAGTCTTCTGGGTCTCACTTCCATCTCCAGTCTCCCCTCTCCCCCATAGATGAATGTAACCTCTCTCTCACAGCTATGCTGAATGAAATACAACTGGCTAGAATTATATCACACCCTTTTTGTGTGTGGATGGTGTAAAGTAGTGTGGTTCCAGTTATCTAATTTCTAGATGCCAAAAATTATTTCTGTGATGGCATCTTGAATTCAGATGTCTGAAGGCACACTATTTTACACCTCTCCCACCCAAAGTATGTGATGTAATTCTGGCAGGTTGTATTTCATTCAGTATAAGTGTGAGAGATTGGTTATGTCCACCTGTGCGGGAGGGGAAGAGAAAGGAAGGCTGGCTAGTGTAGAGGTTTGGAACAAGAGTTTTATGCTACAACTTTAAAAGGTAAGCACTTAAAGGAATAAGCCACACAGAAATAATTTTCTGTGGCACCACTGAGGCCAACTGTATTATTATCAATAATAATTAAACTGAAAGCTCCTGCTTTCCCAGTGACTGTCTGCCATTCACCTCCATAATCTCCAACTCCACTGCAAAGCTAGACTTCCTAAGAATGTAAGAGTCATGTCAGGTGCCTGGATACTGTTCCAAGACAACCAGGAGCTGTTTTGCATAACAGATGAATGATGCATTGGTGGAAAGGACCCCTTCTGTGCCCTGCTGCCTCAATCCCTGATTGAACTCTGAGGAGAAACATGATAGTATTCAGGACTCTGCTATGTTAGAGAGTTCTCATGATTTGCTGTTAATCACAGAAAGTCCTTTAAGGAGGCAGAGATTGCTGATTGACTGATAGCTGTGGTCTTCCAATGGTTTTCTGACATGATCTTGCTGCCAGGAGCCTAATGGTGATGTCACATAAATCATCAAACTGTATATAGCATATATAAATATATATAGCAGTATAGCATAACTGTACCATATCTGATCTCCAGATGTCATGTAATTCTGTATATAGCATATATGTATATAGCAATATAGCATAACTGTACCATATCTGATCTCCAGATGTCATGTAATTCCTCAGAGACTCAGTATCATTTGTATATCTGTGCATTTAAATGCTTGACTACTGACTACTGACATCCTTTTCTGAAGCTATGGATGGGCTCTGTGCCATCCAGAATCTATGGGACACCTCCAGCCTGGTTCATCTTTTTCTCATCCTGAATTTGGCCTAAATGTGCACAGGAATCATATTGCTGATAAATGAACTGGTCAAAATCATGCTGCAAAGTGAAAGTCTGGTTTGCAGCTGGTCTTTGATAAACTGCTGGAGTATTGATATATTTAGCAGCTGGTGTGGGCTGCTTCCCTTGGGCATGATTCAAAGCCCAGAAAAGTCAATGGGAACTTTTCTGTTGATTTCAGTGGGCTTTGGGATCAGGGGCCCTGTGTTTACACATAAAGAACCATTTCTGGCACAAGTTCTTGGTGCTCCAGTTACCAATTGCACCTAAATTCCTTTGAAATTTAATTGCAGCTACATTGCCTTCAATGCCGCTCTTATCCCTTCTGCCAGATGCAATTTTGGGTGCTTTCATTTCACTCTAGCACTTCTGAAGGCACTTCTTTTACAAACGAGCTGTTGCTATTAAAAGTACCTGAAACCTTTCATAGCATATGGCAGGCCCCAATTTGATGGCTCAATGCTTTCAAGATATAGCGAAGTATTTCACACTCCTTCTGGGCAACTTATAACTATCTAAGGCCTAATTTTCAAAATATTTCCTCCATTTTGTTCTTACTGCATATATAGCACATATATAGTGCTGTGGAAATTATTAAGAACATAGAAAAATGTGTGCATCTTAACATCTTCTACAATAACATATTGGCAGGGTTATCATGTATAAAATGAAATTAGCCCCCTTTTACTACATTGCTGACATATGTTTATGAATAAACATTTTCTCAGATAATTCACAAAGATTCTTTCAGTTAGCCATAGCCTTTTGGGGTGGGAGGAGTGCGGGAAGAAAGTCTGAGTAAAGAGCAAATACCAAGTCATGTTGTAAGTGAGCCTCATATTGCTGCCTTCACAAGATAAGAAGTCAAAAAGCACTAATACCTGACAAATGTTTTGCAGTTCTTTCATGTAGGCAGCCATAAAGAAGGCATAATAAATCAATAGAACAAATTGTCAGGCCAGTAATATGGCTTGTGTTGTGCTGCTTCTCATTAAATGCAGTAGCAATTGAAGAAAAGCTATTACTGAATCCAGCATTCTTAATGAGATGTGCTACCACAATTAGTTTTTTGCCCAGGTGTATACTTTGACATTTAGTTAGCCAAAAGCTAGAATAAGTTTTCATGTGACAGAATTTAACAAAAGAAATCTCACAAGGTGAGGACACTACTAAGCCATGACAACTTTCTTGAAATATTTGCTGTGTTTTTAAGATAAAAATGACCTTCAAAATATAGCTTTATTTTGGACATGTCTAGTGCTAATCAATAATAAAGTCCAAACACAATGTTTTATTGATACTTAAACTAATGCATTTTGATAAATCCTTTCATTATCCCTTGCAAACCAACGTCAAGTTCAAGTGCCATGCTGAGCAAATGTCAGTCTCTAAAAATTGGCTGACAAAATTTGATGAAGCTTATCTGACACACCACGCTTAAGGATCTCTTATGACACATAGCATCTCCTCAATCATTTAAAGGTTGGAAGTAAATATAACTGGCTATAATCATCCCATAACTTGGCTTAGAAGTACATGTAATAGAAAAAACATGGCTGAGTCACACACTGCACATTTGGGGATTTTTCCTCTGTAATGCATGTGTCCAAGAACATTTTCGTGAAACCATATGAAAGAAAACATTTCATTGTGGTAATATTATTATTCATAGCCTGATAAAGATTTACTTTGTAAGTGTATATAACGTCATTGGCCTCTCATTCCTAGCTCATGTGAATTTTTCCCATCAGTCCGAACGTTCTGGGTGAATTGCTGGCCCCACTGAAGTCAGTGGTAATAGTCCCATTGATTTCTGTGGGGTCAGGATTCTCCCCGCCTCTTTAAATCAGAGTAGGCAGGAAGAAAGTCAATTCTCTGCTTTAGAATTTTTAAAAATGTATGTAAATTAGTTTTAAAATATTCCTGTGGTTTGGAGTACAATTTAGGACACAGTTTGACTTCTGGATTAAAGATTCTCCCTAGGTCCCATCTCTTATTCTGTGCTTAGGGCTTATCTAGATGAACAGATGGCATATAGAAAACTGGGCTGCAAATCTACATCACGCTAGTCCGTGAGAACTCTGCCACTGTACACTAAAAGTTTCATAATGCACTTTGACATATTCCCACTTAAAGGTAGAGTAGATCAAAGCACGTTAGAGAACTTTTAGTGCGTAGTACCAGGATCCACATGAAGAGTTAGTGTGCAGTGCTATAGCTTTACACCCTAATTTGTCACACATTAACTCTTCATCTAGAGAGAAGTCCATAGAGAGCACATTGCAAACACTACGATGGCATAAAAATAAATTTCGTTTGAATGGTCCCTTGCTTGCACAAAAAAGATTTCACTGTAAGCTTCACTTAAGAGCCTGTTCTCCTTGTAGGTTTATTTAAGTACTACTAAAGTCAATGGTAGTTACACACCTGTAGGGAGAGAAGCAGCTTTAGGAGTTTGTGTCTTATAGGTCAATATATCCCCCTCGATTCTTATATTACTGAATATGTAGTCCTTCTTATTGACACCAACATGCCTCAACAGAGCCCAAATTGGTTATTTTGGTAGAATATATTATAGCAAAAGCGAAATGCAACATGAGAGAGTAATGAAAAGTCACTTTCTACATAGGGTTTAATCTTATGATGATGGAAGTTAATAGCAAAACTCCCATTAATTTCAATGATGCAGCATCAGGCCTATAAAGAATTAGGAATATATTTAATAAAAGGGAGAAACACTGCAAATGTTTATTTTTCTTGACTCTGAACCAATCCAACTCCAAACTTGTACTGCCATGTCTTGGATTAAGGGAAAATAAAAGTTAAGTGGGTGAACAACCACAAGGAAACAGTTTTGCCCTGCATCATTAACATCATGTACAGGATGTCATAGAGAAAGGCAAAAAAGCTGGAGGTGATGTTAAACACCAAAAGAAACCAGTACAGTTGGAACTGTATAGTAAAAAACTGTGCTCACAAACTTTCACATTCATTGTAGCATAAAGGAGGATACTTCAGTTATGCTACTAAGAAGCAATTAACAGGCTTGCTACAGGCAAGCTTTGAATCATGGTACATCACTGTGCACATGTTTTAGAAGCACCTTGAACCCTGCTGGCAAAATTATTTTTCTGTAGCTCTCACTAAAATTACAAAAATGATGAATATCCCTGCTTCCTTAAACAACAGAAGTGGAGGCCTCCCTAAATTATTCACTCTAGTGTTAAGTGATGATGAATCTCAAAATATATATTTAGAAACAATGAAAAATGGGTTACACATTGTGGTAGGTTTGGTGAACAGAACAACAAATGGGACATAATACCTATACAACAAGGTCACTGGTCTCTAGAAACAAATTGGAGATTAATTCAATGTAAACAAAAATCAAAGAGATTCATAAATTCAACTGTACATACAAAGATGACCATTTATCCATAGTTTCAACAAAGGCCATCTGCGATTATCACAGTTTCCCTTACACTGAGAGTAGGAAGTATTTGTGATCACTGTGACAAGTATGGCAATTTCCTGCCATATCCTTGGAGACCTTATTGAATTAAGTACAAATCTCTGTAGGGAATCCACTGTATTAAATGCAAAGTCTATGTACTACTGTGGGTCAGGATTGTATGTAACCTCTGTAAAGGGGAAATATGATCTGGGGCTTGGGAGTTCAAAGGGCTGTACTGAAAAAGCGCCAGACAAGAATGGACATTTGAGACAATGATTTCTCACTTCCACTTATGCAAAAACACAGTCATTGAATCTATGCCCTGAGGAGCGTGTCGTTTGCTGATTACTGGTTTTCAGAAACTGGAAACCAAAGGCCTGAGCAGTATAAAAAAATGGCTGAAGTGCCCAGACAGAGTTCTGCTTCTGAATCTTAGATAGTTATGAATTTGTAACCATGGGGAAAACCCAGCTGTGGGCTTTGAAGGACTGACATTTACCAGATCCTGAGGCTGGAGTTGAGGTGACCTCTGGTATGCATTTTACCATGGGTGTAGGTTCTTTTATTGTTTTTTAATATATTTTCTCAATATTGCTTCCACCTTAAGAACAAATGTGCTTGCTTAGAAAGAACTATGGGCAATACATGGCAAAGAAAGTAAAATACTGATACTGGCCTTTTAGGCAGTATGGCTTGCTGGGGATACCACAGTATAGGAGGGGAACTGTGCAGTCTTAAAAATCCCCCTCAGGAGAGAGTGAGACAAAAGTCTCTGCCCAAGACAGATGAAGGCTGGGAGCCACAAGTCTAGAGTGGTGACGTTAAGGCACCCTGAGGGGAGAATATACGTTCTGTTGCCTGGAAACGGTGACAATCACAATGGGTAGAACTGGGAGTAAAAGAAAAAGCAGTGTTATTTTTCCCACTTTTTCAAATCTGTACCCACAAACCAAACTCCACTGGAGGTGCCATTCACAACATATTGTACCTGTATTCAAATACTTTACTGCATATTCTGAGTGAGCTTCACTGGGCTTGACTCTCTATCTGTCTGGATTAGACTAGGCTCTGTTGAACACCTCTGGGTGAAACCTTGATGCCCTATTGTGCTCTCTAAGATCAGCTCTTATGGTGGGAGTTGGATTCCTCACAGATCTGTTCCCCCCCCCACACATTTGGTTTGTTGACTTCGCAGGTCAGATTGGTGGGTGGGGGGAGAGAGGAGAATGAATGGTTGGATTTTTGCAAGGGACATCCATTTGTGACACCACAATGAGATGCCATTAACAGTAAATTTAAGCAGATTTCCATGGTACTATTATCCCTCTTCTTTCTCATGTACTTTGATCAACAGTTAAATAGTTAACAATGCTGTCATTTAAATTATCATTGAGCGTTGAATCAACACCCCACTGAGAAAAATAAGAGTAATTCACACTTCTACAAATTACATTTCAGGCTATTTGCAAACTGAGGCAGGCATCACTACATCCATTTCACTCAGTTCACATTTTCAAGGGTTTTTTTGCAACCATGAGCACAGACATTTTTAAAATGAAAGTTGAGATTCTGGAGCACAGGAGTGAAACCTCAAAACTGTTTTCACTATGGCTGTTCTTCACTATGGGGTGATATCAGCACTGCTACAATCGATGCAGTAGGGGTCGATTTAGCAGGTCCAGTGAAGACATGCTAAATCGACAGCAGAGTGCTCCCTGTTTGTCCCTGCTACTCCAGCTCCCTAAGAAGAGTAAGGGAAGTCAACAGGAGAGCATCTCCCATTGACGCTGTGCAGTGAAGACACCGAAGTAAGTCAGCCTAAGTTATGTCTACTCCAGCTACATTATTTGCGTACCTGGAGTAGCGTAAGCTAGGTCGACTTATCTCCGTAGTGAAGACAAGCCCTAAGTCACCACAAGCTGGCCCATATTAAACCATGGTATTGACTATTTGGTAATATTTGGAAAATATCGACTTTTTAATGGCTTCTACAATATACCACTGCTGCAAAAAACAGCCTTGTTCTGTTTCACAAAGTCTTTTGAATAGATATTAACTGATTCATCCAAAAATGTTGAGTCTATTACAGCTGAACATTGGTTCAATGCAGTCATATTTGCTTTTATGCATCTGTGTTTTTATTGTTCATCTGAATATCCATACAAAAGAATTATTTCTGTGAACAGCTTATGAAGGTATTTCATAACAGTAATGAGGCAATTTTCTTTGGCAGTTAACAATTAGCTTGAGAATTTGACTTTTCCCAAAACATAGTGAGAACTGAAAACCAAATGAATCATTATTTTGCCATGAGAATTTAGTGTTAGAGTCTTGGAAAATAAGAGGAACTTGAAGTATTGCTTACTCTTATACAGTTTTCAAGAAGATTTACAAAATGTAAACTCCATGTTAAGATATCATCTAAACCATGGGTCAAATTCATCTCTGAGGGAACTCAATTTGCTTCAGTGAAATTACCAAAGGGATGGATTCCCACTGTTTATAATAGCAAGTTTCTTATGGGTCTCATCTTCTGTTTTATTCAAAAAACAAACAGATAGACAAACGAAAAATATTAAAAGCTTCTGAAGATGCTGCCTTTCTTGATTAAAAATAAACAACAATAAAACACTAATTGTTCCAGAAAAGTAGTAAGTAGCATGAAGTCATTCCTGACTATTCTTTGCTACCTGTGTAGAAATTCACAAACATCTCAATTCTTGTCAATTTTCTTTGTTTTCTGATTTGTAATGTACTATGTCAAACATCACATTAAACATATTACTGAACAGCAGCAGAATGCTGATTATGGAAAAAAATAAATATTACATAGTACTAGCTTGCAAAGATATTGCAGGAACCTGGACAGAATTTTTTAAGCCGAAGGAAAGCTCTAAATAAATCCTTTGTCCTACTTCATAAATAAAAGAAAATAAATTAGAATTGAACAGAGAAATAGTAATTATTTTAGAGTAATTCTCTCCAATAATAGGTGATGAGCAGCACAGAAATGCTTACAACTAATTACAATATTTAAATATATTTGGGTTGGGTATATTTTTTCATCTCACACAACTTCCTCTTTTACTCAGGAAAAAAAAAGCAGCTGGGGCAATCATCAGCTATTAGCTATTATTTGTCAGCAAGAGAGACCAAGTCAAGTCTGTGGTTTTGTACACAAATCCCGGAACTCTCACCCCGCTAACCTTTACATGGACTTACAACTCAGTGGTGCATAATAAGTACAGCCTCCACTTAATGAAGCTAAATCTTTATATTTTCTAACACTCCTTTGGAAAACCAATTAACTCTGGCTCTATTGAACAACCTGAACAGGAAATAAATCAAGTGTTAAATCATTGGTGAAAAGCCAGACTTCCTGTAATTAGAGTACTGATATGCCCAGGGCTGACTATATGGTGCTCAGTATTAGACTGACAACTTCTACTGTCCAAAGCAGTATTTGTTATATTTCCCTTGTTACACAGGTTAAAATCCATCAAAAATCCCATACTGAATTTATCTTTTGATTTTTTGTTGATGATTTAGAAGTAGTACAATATAAATTTTTAATTTGAAAAACAAAAGTAGCTCTTTGGTTTTGAATTATACTCAGTCTAAACATTTTACTGGATACATACAGTCTATTAGGTGGGAATCATTGTACATTTCCTCAAGAAACATTAACAGGTTCATTAATCATCAATGCAGTGTTTTCAAAGAAATTGACATAATGTATTATGTCAGATGTTACAATGTGTTTATTGTGATGGATTGCTATTACATACTGCAATTATGCAAGTTTTTTCCACCCCTGGGACTCAAACTCAGCTAGAATGTTCAACGCTCTTTTCATTTTTTTCATATTTCACATATTTTATATGTATTATTACCCAAAAGCCCAAAGCCCATTGCTACTCTTACTGACAGAAAGTTGAAATGGGAACACAGAATTGGATTTCTCCACTTTGTTGTGCTGCAAAACCAGATTCAACTGTTTCAATTTGCACCCTTAAAAACCGTTAGTCATTCAAGTCTGAGAGTGAGAGTTAGCTCCTAAGTTTATCTGCTACTGCATTGAGCAAAACTGTGAACTCCTTTGTGCTTCAGTTTACTTTCCTATGAAATGCACATACTGTAATAGTACCATAATACCTATTGCATAGGATCATTCTATAACCTTGTGATTGTAACACACGTGAAGATCTTCACATAGAAGATGTCACCATCTAATATCAGAGTACTACCTTCTTGATCTTTTGACCTGTGTTCTCTATCTGAAGGACAGCTTAGTCTTCTAGTGTTTGATTCCGAATGATTAGCTATACTTTAGTCAGGGAGACACCACACAGGGGAGAGAACATAACCCTCCCTCTTCCTTCCTTCCTCATAGACATGCATGGGAAGGGGAACTCTCACATGCTGCATCTGGGCATAGGCTGCAGCCCCTGTCCCACCCATGCTGCCATGGGTGGTGGGAGAGTAGTGCTGGGGTTGTTGTTTTGCTCCCATATGGTGCCAGTGGAGGGTATGGGTGGGGGCTGATATAGTTTGCTGCCTAGGTAGGGTAGCCAGTGTAGGCTCCCTATTTCAGCCCCACCCTGTCCACCTTTAATCTAATTGCTAGATCTCTGGTGATATGGGGTGCTATGCTGATTGTCAGTGTTGGGGTCTGAAAGGGATTTTTCCCCATATGAAAAAATTGGCAAACTTCCAAGTCAAGGTGTCTTGGCAGGCTTGAGGGAGCAGAGGAGGATTCACGAAATCTCAGATTTATGTAGAACAGGGTGATTAATGAACAGTTGAGATCTGCACTGAAGCAGCCCTGCCAGATAGCTTGGGGAGGGTTACCCCAGTTAGGTAAGTTTTAAATAAAGCTGCAGCCTCTGCATTTAGCCATACTATGGTGTCTGCCTCTCACTGCTGTGTCCACATCCATGTTTCTCGGTATACACGCTTCAACTTTAAAGCTACCTGGAAACCTTAACTGGAGGGAATAAAGGGGTTTTTTTGTGTTAATACTTTCCGAGTCAGAGGCCACGGGACTTAGAAGCTGAGATCCAGAGAACAGTACAAATTTAAATTCCTCTCATAATGATGATATAGTACCTGCACTGAATATTTCAAGTATTAGAGCTAAAAGTTGGAGTGAATTAAATTTCCTAAGAGCCAGCTGAGCTATTCATTATGGATGATATTCATTACATATGCAGAGTCCAATCTTGTAGACATGGCTGGGCACAGAGCTAAGGGTAAGAAATAGACTGCTGTCTGTATACAGTAGTGGGAACTATGCTTGGTAGTAAGTGTTTATATATTACATATATCTTTACCCCCCAATCATTAATCCTACACTATTGGTTGAAATTCAGGGGGTTTTAGGAACAGCTATGATGTGTCCACAATGTCTAGGAATTTCCTCACACTGGGCGCCAACCAGTTAAACAGGCATTATGGCTGCTTATATCGCTGAAGGAAGTTTAAAGGAAACCAGGACCTAGGGCACATCATGATATAGGGCATCTCATAGCTCTGTCCTTGTGTCTCACCCTCACTGGGAGAGGTGGTAGCAGAATGGTCTCCCTCTCTTCCCTGAGGCAGGAGCAGTAACGTGGGGAACACTTCTCCTCTCATTCCATCCTAAGGACTGCAGCAGAGCCCCTCCCAGGGACAGCAAGGGCAGAAGTAGGGGACCCCTTCCCCTTTCAGAGAGGCAGGGATGGCAGGAGAAAGGCCCTTTCAGTGCTCACCTCAGTGGAAAGCAGACTCTGCTTGGGTGTGCAAGTAAGACTCTCTATACTCTTATTCTGTCACATACACAGTTCTCTGCTGGAGAGCTTTGGGTCTCAACATTAACATCTCAGTGAGAGTCCTGGAACAGGTTACACTGCTCAGAGTCATTGTTTCAGACTCTCTGCAGACACAAGCAGACACCACTGCTTAGGTACCACTTAGGCTTGGGTTTCTATTCTCAAACTTTTCTTTGCACTCATGAGCAGTGGCGGATTAGGGGTTTGTGGGGCTCTGGGCCAGAGCAAGTGGTGACCCCATCCCACCCCTTCAGCCTGCAGCCCCCCTAGTGCTCCTACCATGGGAGCTCCAGTCACCCAGCACTCCTGCCACAGAGCAGGGTAAGAGTGTGGGGGCTCTCTCTGCTGCTCAGCAGGAGTGTCGGGCAGATGGAGTGGGGCAAGTCCCCACATCCTAACCCCACTCCCCGACAGGAGCGCAGAGGAGGCAGAGCAGGTCAGGGTGTGGGGATGCCCCTTTTTTCAGGGGACCCACAATTGGCTGGGGCCCCTGGGCATGGGGCATGTTGGCCCAGTAGCTAATCCAACACTGCTCATGAGGGCTACAAAACTTATTTTTTCTTACTATGTTGATATGATTCAGAGCAGCCATGGTGTAGCTCTAACTTATTGCAGCTGAAGATGAGTTAAGCAGAGCTTCTACCTGCTCCCACCCTGTTGTTTCGAAGATGGGATGCTGCAAAAAGGATTTTTTTAAAACTATGATGAACACTTTTTTCCTGTCCCTTACCTAAAAGCATCTTATCTGAATAACCCCAAATCTGTTTTGAAAATAAAATATTTCTGGCTACAGATCATATATATAATCTGAAAGCCTTTTATTTGGTGTTTGCAAAAAAATAGAGGACCAAATCTTGCTTTCAGTGGAAAGCATGCCTTAAATGCTGTCTGTAGTTATTACTACTTATACATATTTATATAGCACAGTTACTTAGCCTAGTACTTTAAAGGGATTTAAAAAAAAAGACATAGTCCTTGCCTTAAAGAATTTACAATCTATACTTAGTGAAATATGGAACAATGAGATAACATACAAAAGTAGTAGTACATAAGAACATAGGCATTTCCACAATGGATCAGCCCCAAAGTCAATCCAGTCCATCATGCTGTTTCTGACAGTGGCTAGTACCAAATGCTTCAGAGTAAGGTGTAAAAACCCTGCAACGGGCAGTTATGGGATGATTTGCCCCCCAAATTAGGTCTCATCCTGCTCTCTAATAGTTAGAGACGACTTAAGTCCTGGAGCATGAGTTTCATTGTTACGGGGCTGCTTGCTACGCTATTCTCTTCCATGTGTCCCCTAGTGCATCTTTCAGGTTTAGGCTTCATGCCCTTCTTTGTCCTGAGGTGGGATTTCACAGTTCTTGGACTCTCAGCCTAGGATTTGGGTACAACACCCTATCTATGCCAATGGCTTATTGCTGTGCAGGTCTGACTGAACACCTGCATTTCTGTCCTTAGGGAACTTGTTATCAGTGCTGGATAGTGACAAACAGCCTTCTTAAAACAAGGAGATTTATAGACCAAATGCAACAATGCATTAGAGAAAAATATTTTAAAACAACAAAAGCCTGCATGCATGTTTAGACTTATCTAACATTATTCTTTACTAGAAACAAATTTAGGACATGTCTACAATAGTAGTGCTGTACTCAGAAAAGTAGCTGAAGAAATTAGGATGCAGGCCTCACTACTCCTCATTTCACCCTGAAAGAAATAAGCTATGTGGGCAAAGTGCAGTTTGGCCAATATAAGCATGTCCACATTGGAAGCTATTGTTTGTCCTCTTATGTTGACCAGAGATCCCACTTCACATCCCTGACCTACTTAGCTATACTAGCAAAAGTTTGTAGAGTAGATCTGGCCCAAGATAGTCTTCTCGCTTGAGTTACAGGAACAGAACAGATCCAATTTACTTAAATAGATTGAGCTCCTTGAGTCTGTCATTATAATACATGTTGTCTAATCCTTTAATCGTTCTTGTGGCTTTTCTCTGAACCCTCTCCAATTTATCAATATTCTTATTGAACTGTAGACACTAGAACCGGATACAGTACTCCAACAGCAGTTGTACTAGTACCTAAAACAGAGGTATAATAACTTCTCAGCTCCTACTTGAGATTCCCCTTTTTCTGCATCCAAGGATCGTATTAGTCCTTTTTGCCTCAGCACTGCACCGGGAGATCGTGTTCAGCTGATCATCCATCATGACCCCCACATCTTTTTTAGTCATTGCTTTCCAGGATAGAGACCCTGATCATGTAAGTATGGCCTACATTCTTGGATGACATTTACATTTAGTCTTATTACAATGCATATTGACCTCGTTTCCAGCTTACCAAACAAGCCAGCTAGCTCTGTACCAGTAATCTGTCTTCTTCATTATTTACCATTCCCACAATTATTTTGTCATATGCAACCTTTATCAGTCATATTTTTATTATTTTCTTTCCAAGTCCTTAATAAAAACTTAATTAGCATAAGGCCAAGGATGGGACCCCACTAGAAACACACCTGCTTGATGATGATTCCCTGTTCACAATCAGATTTTGAGACCTACCGGTTAGCCAGCTTTCAATCCAGGGGTCTCAAACATGCAGGCCGCATGCGGCCTCTGAAGCCCTTCCCTGCGGCCCGCCAAGCTCCCTGGCACCCCCTTCACCACATAGCAGTTTCCGGGAGGTTTAATTAATTAATCCTAGCAATATACTGTACATATAAATTGGATTTAGTGAGTTAATCCTATTCATAAATATTCCATCATCTTGAGCCGTATCCCAGACCCTGAATCCTTTCACTATGTCCCTACGTAGTTCCACATGGAGTCAAAATGCCTCGTCATCACTTTTTACTCTAGGCAGCTGCCTCTACTCTAATCTTTTCATGTCCCATTGCTATGAACCTCACAACTGATGTTCTAGCCACCCTTGACAACTTGCTGCTTCCTTTGTCTCTTCCTCCACTCTTATGCCTTATTTGTTATTGTTCTTTACACCACGAACTATGTTCATTTTCAAGTGGCCTCATTTTTAGGTTTCTTTTAAATCAATCACTCCTGAAAATCACTTCCACCTAAATTAGGTACCTTCTGAGACTGAGGTACAAGAAGCAGAGGTGATGAATCATATTGATAATTTTAAAAGCAATAAAACACTGACTGCAGACACAACATCCAAATGTTCTGAAAGATCTTAAGTATGGAGTTATTGAGCTATTTATAAAAATATGCAGCCTCATTAAAATACATCTACTGTTCCAGACAATTGGAGGATAGAAAAAGTTCTATGTACAGTTCTAAAAGTAATTCAAGGAATTATAGGCAGTAAATTTTACATCTGGGAAATTGATTGAAATAATAATAAAAATAGAACAACAAAGCACCTGAAAGATCATGATATGAAAGATTCTAATCAGTATGGTTCATGCACGGTAAAATCATATCTCACTAATCACTTAGGAATTCTTTGAACATGTCAATAAGGTAGTGGATAAAGGAGAACCAATTTACCAATTTAGATTTCCAGAAGGCCTTTGACAAAGTCCCACATAAAAGGCTAAAAAAGTAGCTAAGTAGTCGTAAAGTAAGAGGCAAAATATTGTCATGGATCAAAAACTGGCTGAAGGAGAAAAGCAAAGAGTAGTATTAAATAATCAATTTTCACCATGGCAAAAGGTTAACAGCATGGTGCGACAACAGTCTATACTAGGTCCTGTGTTGCTTAATATATTTATTAATGATCTGGAAAGGCAGGGGAATGATGGGGTGGTGGTGAGTAGTGAGCTAGCAAAATCTGTTTATGACATGATGTTATCTAGATTAGTGAAGACTAGAGTGGACTGTAAAGAAGACAAGAGAGAGTTAAGCAAAGTAAAGCCTCATCTGCACCTAAAACACAGGTCAACTTATTTACATTGCTCAGGGCTGTGAAAATTTTCACATCCTGTGTCAATATTGTTAGTTTGACCTAACCCCCGTAGTAGACATAGCTAAGTCTATGGAAGAATTTTGCTGATGCTCTAGCTACCACCTCTTGAGGGCGTAGGTTTACTATAGTGACAGAAAAAAAAACGCTGTCAGTGTAGTGTCTACCACTGGGGTGCTTGCAGTGTAGAAATACCTTAAGTGGATGGCCAATGGTGGTAAATTAAATTCAGTGTTGACAAATGCAAAGTAGTGGAAAGTGGAGAAAAAAAAAACAACTCATACACATTTCCAGTTTCTAAATAAACTGTAGCAAAAAAGTGACCTAGACATCACTGTAGACAGCTCAGTGAAGACCCCTGTTTGATTTGCAGCTGCAGTCAAAAAAGCAAAGATGATGGTAGAATGGATAATAATATAATCATTTATATAAATAAACAGTGTAGCCTCATCTGGAAAACTTCATGCAGTGCTGGTCACTCCATCTTAAAAAAAGATATTGCAGAACCAGAGGGGGTTCATAGAATGGCAAAAAAGAAAAATCAAGGGCACAGGAAAATTCTAACGTGAAGAGAGATTCAAAAGACTGGGCTTGTTCACTTTTGAAAAGAGATAATTATAGGGGCACTTGATGAAACTATAAAATTAAAGAATAGTTTAGAGAAGAGAGTTTGGGAACTTCTGTTCTCCATCTCTTACAATGCAAGAACCAGGTGACAATCAATGAAATTAAAATGTGGGAAAGTCAAAACTGATAAAAGGAAATACTTTTTTGCACAATGTATAATTAAACAATGGACTCTATTGCCAGCAGAAGGAATTGAAGCCAAGAACTTAACAAGGTTCACAAAGGGATTGGAAATGTATATGTATATCAGGATTATCACAAGTCCTTATAATTAATGGTAATAAAATGTTGTGGAAGGGCTTTTAAACCTCATCGATAGATGCAGGGGTGCCTGCTGGTAAATGTGGATCTGTATCCCAAACTGTTTTATATATATGACTTCTGAAACTCCTCTGCTGAAGTTGTTCCACTGAAATTGGAACTCCAATATCTATTGGGCTAGTAGGAATGAATCTATAGTTCAGTGGTCTCACATGAGGGGTGGGAAAGCCAGGCTTACACCTCTTCTTTTCATCAGACAAGGTGTGTTCGTGTGAATGGGAGGATTGAACCATGGACTCCCACATGCTCGGTAAGTTCTCTAAACCCTGAGCTGAAGGTTATAACAGAGACCATGCCTGGGCTTTTTTTTGTATAGTGTTAGGGGAGCTTTATGAATTGTGAGATAAGCAGGGTAATGCCTATCTTCACCTGGTTTGAGGAGCACTCTGGGATTTAGAGAATCTACATCGAGGCATTATGTGCAGACTGAGTGGCAGAAACTTAGGCAGCTAGGGGCTTTTTACAGCAAAGATGTAGGTGCCGAGGGACTTTAGACACTTCTAGAGTTAGATGGAGGCTGTGTAGGGGTTTTGAGACTCTCATTTTAGAATTAGGGGCTTAAGTTCTTTGTGGATCTGGGCCTTCAAACCTGGCTCTCAGTCTTAATAGTGAAGTGTCATTTCCTTTATGGGTTTTAAGCCAATGATTTTTTTTTTAACAAAGTGTTCTTTTTCCTTTCTGTGCATTATTACAGTAATATACAAAATGTTTAAAATTTAATTACTGAATTTCTGACAGACCTTTTCTCAGCAGTGACATCAAGATGTGCACCATTTGCAGTACTCTATTCAGTAGAGTCTTGACTTCTCAGTGAGAACACTATCGACACAACAGTCCATAAAAATGCTCTTGAAGAAATAATTGCTTATCATGTAATCATTTCATGTAATGAGTGCCTACCATGGAGTTTTTAAATGAACATTTCATATTCAGAAGAGCTGGTCAATTTTTTTTCAAATACAAAACATTTCTGTAAAAGTGTGGCCATTTTGAAAGAAACAAATGATTCACAAAAGCATGTTGCTTTTTGAAATTTTCTGCTTTTTAAAAAGCTGTGATAGAAATCTTAAAATGAAATAATTTGGCCTACAACCTGCCAAAACTGCTAGAAAAGGTTTTTATAATTTTCACTATGTACCTATAAATTATCCATCCAAAAATCTTTTTCATATAAATTGCAAATGTGGAGACAGAATAAAGTAAGTGGAATTTTCTATCAAAATAAGGTATGACTAGTGGTAATGTATTGATTGTATACTACAATTTCATATGTACTTCATTTACTACCTATGTTTTAAAATGTAATTGAAGGCATTGCAGAATTTACAGTCTAATGCACCAGAACTTCACAGAAAGCAGGCATCTTCACAGAATTTAGGTCCACCTTAAAAGAGTATCGGGAGCCAGCTAATCTCAGTCACATATACCCCAAAATCTACAAGTTGTAGGATGTATCTAGTTTACAAGCAGACTAGTGGGAATGCTGCAATTCGAAGCAACTGCTAGTCTGCAGAAAGTGTACCCTTTGCTGCAGCACAGGAGTTGAGACAGAGTGCATTGTAGAGCTGGATAGTTTTTCCAAAGAAATGAAAGTCTGACTATATTGCATTACAGTGGGAACTGCAGTGGTCCTGAGTCCTTTTGAAAATCTCTCTTGGCGACTCCCAATGCTGCCATGATGAATCTTGCCAGAGTTGACTGATCCTTCCATAGAGTATGCGTGTGCTAGAAGCTCTGCTCCTTCAGACAGGGCAGAATTTACCCCTAATGACAGAGAGGATTTATTTGCACAAACAGCCACATCCGTCCTCAGATGCATGCATGGTAGGCTTTCACCTCAGTGAGCTGAGGAGCAAGATTAATACTGCTTTATCACAGGCAGAAAAAATTTCTCTCCAACTCAACCATTCTTTTTAAAAAAGACAAATAACTTATGTGCACTGCTGGTAATAAAAAAATGTCATACAATCATTAATTCCGCCTTTCAATAAAGCTGATAATTTGAGTTTAAACTATTTCACTCTAGATTTAAAGTCCTGAAAATTATCCATATGGCCATGCAGAGTTTAACGAAATATAAGTAGAATCAGAGGCAGTTCACATAGTAGCACTTTCAGGGAAATTCTACCCGAGATTTTACATCAGAATGTAGGCTTCTTAAATGCTCTTAAAAATAATGTAGACATTATTTTTGAGCTTTACAAGAAGACATGGTTAAAAAAGTTTTTTTTAAACCTTAAACATAATTTGATTACAAGTAGATTCAGCAAGATTATAATATTTATTTTTGTGGGTAATGTCTTGCTATCTATATTATCATGATAGTAGTTTTATTAGTTAAATGGTTTTCAACATTGTCTCTGCGCCATATACATTAACAGCAAACATGTTATAAAAATTAAAGTTAAGCATCCTGATAAGCAGCCTGGAAAGGGAATACTATCTTTTCATAAATAAACCCATTTTCCAATTCTACTTATCCTAAACTTCATAATTAACCTTTATCAAACTACAGAAGTGTAACTCAGATGGAAACAAGTCCATTTTTATTAATCAGCAAAGTGACTTCACAAAGACATTTGTAATAATGTAGCTAATAAGACTATACTTCACATAGAAATAAGCATATTAAAGATGATCATTCATGATTACAACTAATTTCTGTATTGTAGTTTCATGTACTGTATTCAGTATAGAAAACTGTAGAAGTTAGAAGTGAATAATTAGATAATTTCATTTATCATATGCAAGTATGGCACAACATGTGAGGTAGTCTAATTTTATAATGTTTACCATAACATTTCAGAAGCACAACCCTGACCTTTCTAAACTGAGTGGCAGTACTGATAATACAATTAAGAGTAACAAATAATGACACTAAGCCAATTTATTATCAGACTGCATCCCACAGATCATATTTGGATTTCCAGAGGAATGTAGTAAAAAAAGTACAATATTAAATATGCAAATCATTTAAAATACTTCTATATAAAATATGACAGAAGTGTACACTTTGATCCCAATTTCAATGCTGATACTTAGGCATGATGATAGGTTTTCCTGCCTGATAACTACGGTATAAGGCTCTTAAAGTGACAGTATAGGGATCTAAAGTCAACTACATTGAGCATATAGTTATGTTGCGTTTATATATTAACATTTATCACAAGGGATCTTTTAGCATCTGTAGAGAAGTATATTTCACAAATTGGCTTTTGTATGGCATATTTTAGGGTCAACAGGACCTTTGCTTAAAAAAGAAAATTAAATAAGATTAAATCCTATTACATAAACCTGCTTGCTTTATTATACCTTATTAAGAAGGGGTAAATAGGATTTATGCTAATCCACAGTTTTATATCAGAAATCCCATTTTTACAGTGCTTTATTACTTAGGCTTTACTATGAACTTGTACAGTCTTTTCAACATTTTACTGAGTTTGTTAGACCTTTATGTAACAAAATACCAAGGAAGATTGCTTGGATTAGGCATCTTTCAAGATCTATAAAATTACAATTTGTATGGACTTTACTTGACACCAGAATGAGTGATCACTATTTGACAAAGACATGACAATCTGTTAGCACTGCTTGCTGGCCTGAGTGACACTTTTCCATTACCCATATTCTTCATCCTGGAGTCTTTTGAAAGTTTTTGCTTCTGATTAAATTCTAAAATGAGCAATTGCTGCAATCTCTATGTTTTAATATATTAGAAATAGGTTTGAAGATGTTACTTTATCCTTTCATTTTGGAAGACTGTTTTTAATATTATATGTTCAACTTTTATTACATATCCCCTTATTCAGAAATCTCTCTGTCTAATGACATGCACATCAATCAATTACATGCTAATTTGCCTGACATTCGGTCAGAAGGCAACATACCACCCAAATACAAATTCAACTAGACCCCAGCACATACTCTGCTTTCATTAATCATTCAAGGTTCTTGGACAAGACAGCTATTACGAATACAAAAAGCCACTACAAGGAGAAACACAGCACCAGGCATCTTGGCATGAAAATTACACTGTATTCCTGCTAGAAAATATCCTGTTTTGCTTTTGAAAACTCTGATAATCTCAGCAAACACCCTTTCTTTTGCAACTGCATGCGTCATAGACCTAATTTCCAGGAGAATTATATACATTTTTGAAGGGGGGAAAGGAGAATGACCTTACCTCAGGTATACAAGAATTAATTCTCTTCCCAGTACCCAAGATAAAGTGCATGTATACACATACACTGCCTCCCGCACCCAGGCTTTTTTTAACCTTGGTATTTCTTCTTTATCCACAGCAGTTCATGCACACAGTAAGCTACTGAACCTGCCACACAATGTAACATTACCCCACTTTTCTTAAAGACAGAAAGGCTGATTCTGATCATAATCAAAATCAACTTGCTAGAAGTTAATGAAGTTGCATTGGTGTACAACCAGTGTATGTGAAATTCCACTTACTTCCATGGAGTTATTCCTGATTCTCACTGGTGTAAATCTGAAATTAAAATCAGGCACAGATTCTTATCTCTGTAACTCTCTCAGTCCCTGCTATTCAAAAGGCATAAAAGTCTTAAAGCTGCCTCCACATTAATGTCTTTGCACTTGCTTTCAATGTGATCTCAGGATGTTTCTTCACTCTGTAATCTTAAACCAGGTCTTGCTGTCTGTCATCCTGAAGCCTTGTCAACCTTTTGATGCAGAATACAGCCTATATCAGAAACTAAATAGCATCGAGGCAGTACTTGCAGTGATAAATTCCAAGGAAATTGTAGGTGTGATGAACAAAATGATGATAATTATTCAGGGAATGGGACATTCTAAGGCAAAAATGTACCAGTGTCCCAGAATAGGGGTAGGGAGAATTGTACTGCTGCTGGTCCCTTCTGTTAGACAGACTGAGGCTGCAATTTGTAAAGGTATTTAGGTATCTAAAGATGCAGATAGGCACCTAAGTCCCATTAGGCACCTATATGCATCTTCAGACACCTAAAATCCTTTAAAAATCTGGTGTTTCATCATTAAAAAACGAATACATTTTCTGAAAATCTAGGGTTGTTAATCCTGGTGTCTGAGCAAAATCGCAACTGTGTTATAAATTACCTAAATATTCCCTAACAAAATCCCTCCTCAGTTTCAACAAGGTGTGTGGCAAGGGTTCTTAAACTTGTTCGCAAAATGTGGACCATATTTTAACAGAGACTCACAGACTTTAAGGTCAGAAGGGAACATTATGACCTTGTCTTATATAACGCTTCCCAATATCAGTGTGACAACTAGTCAGAGCCACCCCTAGGGTATGGAAAATCAGCGCGTCCACCCTGGGCCACAGGCTTTAGGCCATGCACTTCATGAGGAAGCAGGCGGGGAGGTGAGGCAGGAAGTGAGTGGGCAGGAATGCAAGCAGGAGCCCCCCTACCAAGCTTCCTCCCCCCAGTGCCTTCTGCCCACCAACAGGCCTCGCCAATCAACGCCTCCAACTCCCTCCCAGGCCTTACAGCCAATCAGCTGTTTCGTGGTGTCTGAAGGCACTGTGGGGGAGAGGAGGGGAAAGGAGTGAGGACACTGCATGCTCAAGAGAGAAGGTGAAACTGGGCGGGGAAGAGGCCGGCTGGGGGTAGGAAGAGGTAGAGTGGGGACGGGACCTGGATGAAGCCAGGTGGGCACCCCCTAGCAGATAGAAAGTCAGTGCCTATGTCCTGGGCCCCCGGACACCCCTACGGATGGCCCTGACCACAGCAATTCCTTACATGAGGATGTAGTACTAGGAAAATATATATTCTTATCCTTTGACTTCCAGAAGCTGGGATTGGACAACAGGGGATGGATCATTCAGCAATTGCAATTTTCTCTTCATTCTGAAGTATCTGGCACTGGCCACTATCAGAAGACAGGTGTGACAAAGTTCCAAGTCTGTATTTGTGGGTCCTGTGCTTCCTGGCAGATTTAGGGGCCTCAGAAACTCATCTAGGCCCCAGAGTGACCTTTCTCTCTCTGTATAATTGGCAAGAGCCACCACCTAGTGAGTTACCTTTATCACATGCCAGTATGGGAGGTGGAAAGGGGGGAAATACCCCACAGTCTTTGTTGTTCCGTAGAGCTCAGTAAGCACAGTTTGGCCTCCTTAATGAACTGAGTCTTGTTTCTCTTCTCAAGAGGATTTCTGTAAAGTATGGAGGGAGACGGGAGGAACCCGGGCCCGCCCTCTACTCCGGGTTCCAGCCCAGGGACCCCAATGGTAGCAGCTGTTGGTGGCTTTCCTTCCACCCCTAATGCTGCTTTGATTCCCTGGGCTACTTCCCCAAGGTTCCGTCTTCCTAGGTTCACCCTTACCTCAGGCTGCGGCAAAGCTTCCTCTCCTCCAGCTCCTTTCTCCTTCACTCCCCCACCTGACTAACTGGGAGGGTTTTTAGCTGGTTTCAGTCAGCCCCTATTGGCTTCAGGTGTCCCAATCAGGCTAGTTATTTCTGCTTCTTTCTAGAAGCTTCTTGATTGGCCTGGAGTAGCCTTTGTTTGGCTATTCAGGGAACAGAGACCTGCACATCCTGACGCTGATATACCTGCCTTCCAGCACTCTCCTATACCCTTCTGGTCTGACTCCGTCACACAGGATACTGGGATAGATGGATCATTGGTCTCACCCAATATGGAAATTTGTATGTTCTTTTAATTCAGTCTAGCAGCTAGAAATGAGAAGGAGGAATCATGAATATTTTACCAGTGATCTCTTCATAGACCATCACAAAATGTTGCATGGACCACATACTAAGAAACCCCGGAATATGGTATTTCTTCTGACATCCTAACCTAACCCTAAGCACTAATGCTGCTCTGTCAGGAAACAGGTACCTATTCTAGAGAGCTAGTACAGAGGCCTTATTCACTGAGAATCCTGATGGACCTATAGATTTTGGGAGCAGAACCCCATCCTGCATAATATTAAGGCAACCCCCACATTCTCCATGGAATGATTTGGGAATAACTCCAGAATTGGGGCCTCAGAGTTCTCCCTTTTCTGTCCCCACCACACTTAATTTT
Source organism: Dermatemys mawii (assembly GCA_007922305.1). NCBI lineage: Eukaryota > Metazoa > Chordata > Testudines > Dermatemydidae > Dermatemys > Dermatemys mawii. The sequence goes on from ML677333.1 coordinate 28,620,461, forward strand.
TACTTACCCAAGAACCTACCCAAGAACATCCCTGGATTTCACCTGAATAAGGGTCCAGTGCTAGCTTCTTCTCTTTTATTTTTACACATTAAGATATCAGCAGAATTTAAATTCTAGAACCATGAGTCAGTCACAAAGTTGGGAATAAACACAGGGACCTACAATGATAATGTCACAGGACCATATTCTCATACCCTGACTCACAATGAGCAAGTAAATTTCAGCAGGGTAGTCAGTTACCTACATTCCTTACCCAATACCTAATACCTTACTAATATCTTACTCTCTGATTATGCCCATGAGCTCCAATGGGGTCACTCATGGAGTAAAATTTGACATTGGTCAGCATCTAGACCATAGTCATGAAGTTACCAATAGTTAAAAACAAACAAACCTTGTGATTTTACTATCCTGTCACTGCAGAATTTCTGTCTTTGTTTTCTACACAAAATACATTTTCTATATTAATTTTTCAGTTAATGATAAATGTAGGTAGAATGCTTTTCTTCTTGACTTTAGGAAAATAATTCTATACTTTGATTTCAGTCTAAAATTTTATGATACTACATTAAAGGAGCTTAGCAATGAAGGAGAAAATCTTTTTCATAACAATTATTTACAGTGCTAATAAATATACAATTATTAAATCAATCAAATAGATTCTGGTGGTCCAAATCAGGCACTTATATTCCTAACCACAAATAAGATAGATACTGCAGAGGTACAAATTATATTCTTCCACTTATCCTCTTAATTGGGATATGCAACTTGGCTTCATGCCACTTGCATTTATCTTTGACTAGCAATTCCAGACTACAGTTGGCTCCTCTTGTGTTTGTTTTGTTAAGAGAAATATGCATGCTAAAAATAACTGCTTCAGCATTAGTTGTCTTCTATTTACAGTGGTGCTGTCTTCTTCTATAACCTTCCAGGTTCTCTTACTGAAAAGGCTACTACCATCATGACATAATGCAACAAATGGAAACATCTAGATATTACTACATATTGTTCCACTATATTAGTGCTCCACCTAAAAACTAAAACCCATGAGATGGTGCAGATTTAAAAGATATTACTTTTTCATGTATAGAGTGCTAAGAACATAAATGATCTTTTACAGAATACATAAAAAGGAGGTCCTTCATCTATGTCAGACAAATATGATATATGTGATAACAGTGAAAATGCAGACTGCTAGTGAGGACTTTAAAAAAGGAAGCAGGTTTCCTGAAAGAAATTTTAAAAAGAGATTTGAAATAAGGAAGGTTGGGCATTTGGTAAAAATATTTAAATTTATCCGGGGTAATTGTGGATGATAGACTTCCCCAAAAGACAGTCCTTTTCTAGTTTAGTTTTGTTTTTTAAAGTGGCAGTCCAAGTATATTTCAATATTTAATAATGATCTGTTTTTCTCACCACTAGGGACTTCTACAAGAGATCCCCAACTACAACTTATCAGACTGTGAATGGGGCTCCACTGTCCACAGAAAATAATAATAATGCAAATGCATTTTCCAATTGTCTACAATACTTAAAACAGATATTCAGCACATCTTTACTTATTAGTAAACTGAACTACATTCCTTAGTATGTAAATTAAAATTAATATGCATATGCAGTGTGTACCCAAAACTCCTTTTAGCCACTAATAAATACATCAGATGATGAGATGTTTACTTAAAAACACAGAGCCAACTTCTAATAAAATTTTAATTTTTTAATATCCACATGGAAGTTTATTTCCTCCCCTACTGATTTTGTGGTTTTGATTTTGTAAACATTTGGTTTATTATTCCAGTGTTTACAAAGAAGTTGAAATGAACATTTTTTTCTTTTTAATACCACTAGCACTAACAACACAGAAAGAACACTCAAAATAAGAAGCCTGTGGAAAAACACACCTGAGGGTGGTGGGGGGTAATGTTTTCCATGCTTTTGGAGTCATGAAAAGCTCAAGGCTTTAGAGGTTCATGGAGGATCAATTTCCATCTGATTGTAAGGGACACAATGTGTGACTACCTAATCACCCAGTACTCTGAAGCTGATGGGTAATATGTATGTACCTGTACAAGACTTTAGAATTATTTTAATGAGCATTAATTGTTTTTATCAGTGACCCATAGTTGTGAAAATGAAAAGAATAAAATGAACATTTTCCTCATTTATAAAGTTTATATGTAAACATAGACTTCTCCTGTCTTACAATAGTTTACAGTGAATATAGATGCTGTACTATGACAAATCCCCTTTACACCACTCCATCGGCACACAGGGGATTTAAAAGCTACCATAAAGAGGCAGTTGGGTAATCTTACATAAGGTGATACCTAGGTGTTGTGAAGCATGCATCTCGATGAAGAAAAAAAAATCTTCAAATGGTCTCTGCTCTTTTGTCTTACAGAGGTGTCTGGAGTAAAATTTAAGAAGAATTTAAGAAAGAATCCATCACAGAATGTTAGTAAACCAAAATTTTGTATCTGTTTGCAAAATACATCCAATTCTTTAAAAAATCATTTTGTGGATCTTTTTTTCTTTCAAGGTTTCCAAGAGGAACCTGAAGCAAAAACAGTGTATATTCACATGATGGAGGAAAAAAAGGTCAAATTTAGGCTTTAAAATAGAAAAAAAAATAGGTCATTGTCAGAGAGGAGTTAGCTACCTGTAGATAAGCAGGTATGGCCCTCCCAACTCAAGGATGTTCTGACATGTATAAGGAAAATCCAGCAGATCTTGTGGGAGAAGGGAATCCTGAAGGCGTCATGGCGTTACAGATATGCCAGGAAATTTCAACGTCCTCCCACTGGGAAGACCCTGAATTGCAACGTGGGTCTTTCACAGTATGCCAAGCTAATTTCCTTCTTTCACAAGGTCACTAGCCTAGAAGCTAGGAGGAAGCAGTAAATACGTGTGACAAAGCTCCAAGATTGTACTTGTGGGTCCTGCGCTTCCTGGCAGATTTAGGGGCCTCAGAAACTCATCTAGGCCCCAGAGTGACCTCCCTTTCTCAGTATAATTGGCAAGAGTCACCACCTAGTGAGTTACCTTCATCACAGGCCAGTATGGAAGATGGAAAAATGTGGGGAGCCCGGGCCCTCCCTGTACTCCGGGCTCCAGCCCAGGGACCCTAATAGTATCAGCTAAGATGGCTGAACTTTTATCCACAAAACACAATACAATTCCCTGGGCTACTTCCCCACAGCAGTCCCCGCTTCTTCAAACTCCACTTCACCCTTACCTTAGGGCCTCCTTCCTTCTGTATGATATGTTGTCCACCACTCAGTCTCACCAACAGCACAACTTCCTCTCACAGCTCCTGACACCCACAGCCCACCTGACTAACTGGGAGGTTTTTATCTGGTTTCAGCCAGTCCCTGACTGGCTTCAGGTGTCCCAATCAGGCTAGCTGTTTCTACTCCTTTCTAGAAGGCTCTTAACTGGCCCCAGGTGTCTTGATTGGCCTGGAATAGACTTTGTTTGGCTATCCAGGGAGCAGGGACCTGCACATCCTGAGACTAATATACCTGCCTTCCAGCACTCTCTTATAGCCTTCTGGTCTGACTCTGTCACATATGGTACATCTTGATTTTAGTAAGGCTTTTGACCAAGTCCCGTAACATTCTAATAAGCACACTAGGGAAATGTTGTCTAAATTAAATTACTATGAGGTGGCTACACAACTGGTTCAAAGACCATACTCAAAAAGTAGTTATTGATGGTTTGCTGTCAGAGCGGGAGGGTGTATCTACTGGGGACTCCAAGGGTCAGTCCTGGGACTGAATATTTTCATTACTGGCTTGGATAATGAAGTTGGAAGTGTGCTCATAACATTTGTGGATAACATCAAGCTGGGAGGGGTTGCAAGCACTTTGGAGGACCGGATTAGAATTCAAAAGAACCGTGACAAATTGGAGAACTGGTTTGAATTCAACAAGGTGAAATTCAATAAAGACGAGTGCACATAACTTCACTTAGAAAGGAAAAATCAAATGCACAACTACAAAATGGTGGATAACTGAATAAGTGATAGTGCTGTGGGAAAAGATCTGGATGTTATAGGGTTCACAAATTCAATATGAGTCAACAATGTGACTCAGCTGCAAAAAAGGTGAATATTATTCTGGGGTGTATTAATAGCAATGTTGAATGTAAGTCATGGGAGGTAATTATCCCACTCTCCTCGGTGCAGCCTAAGTTGGACTACTGTTTCCAGTTCTGGGCACCCAACACTTTAGGAAAGACATGGGCAAATTGAAGAGAGTTTAGAGGAGAGCAATAAAATGATAGAAGGTTTAGACAACCTGACCTATGAAGAAAGATTAAAAAAACTTGCCATGTTTAATCTTGAGAAAATAGAGACAGTGGAATGTGATAAGGGCTGTTATAAAGAGGACTGTGATCATGTGTTCTCCATGTCCATTGAATGTAGGAGAAGAAGTCATAGGCTTACACTCCAGCAGTTGAGATTTAGGTTAGATATTAGAAAACAACTTTCTACAAGGATAGTTATGCGTTGTTATAGGCTGCCAAGGCACGCTGTGGAATCTCCATCATGGGAGGTTTCTTAAAACGGGTTGGACAACACCTGCCAGGGATGGTCTAGATTTACTTGGTCCTGCCATGGTGAAGGGGGCTGGATTTGGTGACTTGTTGAGGTTCCTTTGAGCCCCACATTTCTATTGTCTTATCCTTGGATTCTGCATCCCTTCGGAATCATGCTGCCATGGCTTCCCTGCCTTTGCCCAAACCCCTCTTCCCCTGCATTCCCCACAAAGAATTTGAAGGCACGGCATAGGTAGCCACCTACATTAATGCTTTCAGTGTCAGATATCAGTTATGAAAGAAAATCTCAGTAGGTTTGGAAAGGATTAATGCTTGCTAGAGCATAACAGATTGGCCATACTCTCTTCCCATCCAATCACTATTTACACACTTTTGTCTCGGTATAGGGCTTCCAGAAAAGCCTGAGGACAGGAAAGGATGCCCATGTAGCTGAACTCCCTTCCTCTGACAAAACTTGGCCAAAGGAAAATGTTGATGCCTGATTTCCTGTGTAGTCAAATCACTTTGTAGTCAAATCCTTTTCATGAATCTCAGGTTTCCCATTTGCTAAATTAGGATAATAGCACTCATTTACCTTCCTTACTTATTTAAATCAATTACAGCTGTAACGTGCTTGGAAATTATAAAACACTACAAAACTGCAGGTTTATTTCCAGCTCACAGGTGGGATGGAAGGATTAACCAGTTAATATTTATAGAGTACTTTGAAAACATTAATGTGCTCTCTGGGATTGACAACAGTTTGTTTAAGGAAGGTTTACAGTGCAAGAATGTCACTGATTTCAATGGAGTTATTCCTAATTTATACCTATGTAAGTAAGCCCAGAATCAGGCTATATACTTAGTAAAGTATTACTTTTTCTTTGTGTTTTACATTCGATTCAGCAATAATGAATCGTATTTGTCATACAATCAGTTGAAAGTGATGTTTATAGGTCAGTCTCAACAGATTTGCACCAAATTATATCCATGAACCAACACAACACAGGATTATAATTTATACACCACCATTAATGGGCAGTGGGGCAAAAGGCAATGGTGAGAGAGGATATACATGATTGCAAACAGTGTCGTAACTATCCACGTCTCACTGGGATTTACAGATTTTGTTGTGAGTAGTTTCAAATTAAAGATGAAGAGAGGTTAGCAAAGATTGCAGTTGATATTGATATCTCAGAAGGGCATTAGCTGTGAATATAGAAATGTCTATGCATTGACTGTTTGCCTGTGTCTATACTCTTGATTTGATTTGTAACTGGTATTATTTGATCGGTGTCTTTCCGCATGGCTTCTTATTTTTTACATAGTTAAATACAGTGATTCTTGATCTTGTAAAACAAACTAATATAAAACAGTGATTTAGTTTCATTACCAACAACATCTCAGAGCATATTTCCCAAGACACTATTATATCACACTGCACATTACCTCAGTTGACAGCTTTGGGGTTGTTTTATTAAAATATCAGCAATTTCTCTTTTAACCATAAAACACATTGTATATGTGGTCAAAAAGTGGTCTCTGTAGAAAATGTATTCATTCTGGGGGGAAAAAACACAATGTAACAGTTCTTTGATAGCACTCTTCTCCCAGCTGTGGCCTTTTATTACAAATCTAATAAAATCTAAAGTTTAAAACTCTTTACTTCAAGCCTTAAGGACAATGTGGTCTTTCCAGCCTAAAACAGATTCTTTGGCTACTAGCCTAGAGAAGCTCAACAGTTTTCCTGGACTATACAGTGGCTATTACTTTGTCTCAAGGGGCAGACCACATGCCATTTTCTGTATTCCTACATCCTAAGGCCAGGAAAGACCACTGTTAAAATCTAGTTTGATCTCTTGTACAACACAAGCCATTGAACTTCCGCAAAATAATTCCTGTTTGAACTAGAGCATATATTTTAGAAATACATCAAATACAGATTTTTAAATTGCCAGTGGACAATTCACTATGTCTTGGTAAGTTGTTTCAATGGTTAATTATCCTCACTATTAAACATTTGTGACTTATTTCCAGTTTGACTGTGTTTATCTTCAGCTTCCAGCCACAGATCTTGTACCTTTGTCTGTTGGATTGAAGAGCCACTGTCCAATATCTGTTCCTCATGTAATTACTTATAGACTGTGATCAAGAAACCCTTAAACCTTCTTTTTGTTAAGATACATAAATTGAGTTCCCTGAGTCTAGCACTAGAAGGCATGTTTTCTAATCCTTTAATCATTCTTGTGGCTCTTCTTTGAATCCCTTCCAGCTTATCCTTCTTCAGTTGTGGACACCAGAACTAGTCATAGTATTGTGTTAGTGGCTGCACCAATGCCAAATACAGAGGCAAAATATCCTCTGTATACCCATGATGAACTGAGGCAATATCTGTTCAACTTTTGAATTCTGATGGATAATGTGAAGTTGTATAATGAAAAACTGCTGGATGATGAGTGCCTATTTGTATGTAGATCCATCATTGCTGACAAGCCCGTAGCAGACATGCCCCAGATTGGGACAATGTTGAGGATGATACTTAAACCTCACAACACGTTATGCTAAAACAAATAAACAAATGAACAAAAACCCTCAACAGCTTAGGAAAAAAAACCTGTTTAACTGATTCCTGTGAAGTGGGGGAGGAAAGTGGGAGAGGAGCTGTGGAAAGTTATGAGAAAGAAAATAAAAGAGGCCAGGTGACCAGGAACCACATAGAACAGGGCCAGACATGAAGAAGATGTGCAGGACAGGAGAGACCAAGGTCAAAAAAGCTGGATAAGGAGCTCCATGAGGGAAAGAGCCCACATTCAAAAAGCACTCATCATCCAGCAGTTTTTCATTATACAACTTAACATTATCCATCATAATTCAAAAGTTGAACAGAGGAGACACCATACCTGCTTGCCTTCCTGGACAATGACGATCTCTAAAGGAAAAGATGCTAAAAAGGGAAAAGTGAAGTAGAAAGGGACATGCATGACCACCGCTTCCCATAGTTTCCATTGGCTGTGAACGGTGAACCATGGCCACTGGGAGCTGTAGGCAGCTGTATCTGTGGATGGTCAATATAAATACTGTCCCACGGCCCATCAGTGGATTATCCTGATGGGTTGCATGTAGCCCGCGGGCTGCAGGTTGCCCACCATTGGCCTAGTGAAATAGAGCTGGGGCCTCTAGCCAGGACCCCAATAATAATTAATAATACTGGTGATATCACAGCTTTAATATGCTTATTTTGGGATTCAAGGTTTTAGTTATCAAGATATATATTAAGATTTTATTTCTCATACTTGCTAAACTGATATTTGTCATTAACCTGACACCCGTTACTGCTTGATTGCATACCACATACTGACACATATATTGGAATGTAGATGTACATTTCTTGAATTCAATATTCTTTTAAAATAAAAAGATCTGCTATTGCTGTGTGATTAGAATTTGGTTACTTAGTAGTGTCTCCTTTTAGTTTTCAAGGTTGGGATTATTTCAAAATGACAAGTAAACGCAGTATTTAGTTTCCACTGCAGTTACATTTTCCCAGTTTCATCATGAATGATTTACAACCATTAGCAATGAAATGCAGACTTAGGATAGTGCCATTTATTCTAAAACATGCTCATTTGGAGCAGTAATTGTTCTGTTACCAGGGCACAACCCTGTATAACATCCCTTTAACAGTTTTTTTATGAAGATGGAACTTTAATTTTTCCAGTAGCTACAAAGTGCAATGCATGAGTACCTTTCCTCATTTGTTTTTCATCATGTATCACTACCCAGAGGCAATCATTAGCTAATTTGCTGATTTATGGTTGCAGTTTATGAGTGTCAAACAATACTGAACCATTGCAGTTTCTTTCCCAGCTCAATGACTGAGGAAGAATGTCTGTCCTTTGTATTCTTAGCAATAGAAAGAAAATGTACCTCATCCTGTGTGTTCTTCATTTCTCTGACATCTGAAATTGCTTTATTACTTTCCTGTTGAATTTAACCTAAAGAACTGTTCACCTTGCTACCTTCTCCAAAGCTGCTATCACAAGCTATACTGCCACCTATCACTAAACAAGGTCAATATGTAATAGATATTACTTATGCAGAGTCCCAATAATACATGTGCTGAAAAGCAAATTTGTCACAGCTGATTTTACGATAGGACCCAGGATCCTAGCAGTGTGAGGCATGTTTTAAGTATACAACAAAGCACAAAAATCCATATTCAAAATCTGTTTAAAAAATGAGAGTCTGCATATTACCTTTGCTTATTTGCCCTGCATAACAACTCTGGAAATCATGCAACATGGAAAATTTCCCAAACTTCCTGTGCTATACTGCTGTATATTAACATTATTGGATCATGCTACTAAAGGTATGCACCAAAGCCACACCTATAAAACAGCAAATGTGCATTTGCTATGCACACAAACAGGCATTCACATGAAAAAAAAGTTAATTGCAGAGACACAATTTGCAAATATAGAAACCTTTGTGTAATGTATTCTGTATGCTCATACAGACATACAGTTTAATTTATTGTAATATGTTATGACAAGTTATACAGAGCAACAGTATTGCTCATTAAACTGGGCTCCTCTGTTTTAATAGAGCCAAATGCTAGATAATACATCTACGAGAAAAAGAATGTATGATGGCAGACTGTATTCTGAGAAACAGTGGCTCTGAAAAGGACTTAAGGGTCACTGTGGAAAGCCATTAGGGCTCCCAATGTGATGCTGTGGCTAGGGATGATTATGTGATCCTAGAATGATTAAGCAGGTAAGAATATTGAGTAGGAGAAGGGAAGTATGGTAGCATTATGACTGTCACTGGCATTAGTGAAACCATTACTGCAATACTGTGTCCAGTTCTGGTGCCCATTGTAGTAAGATGAGTCTCTGAAACAAACTCTTGTATCAGAGACCCAGTAGGAGGCATGAAGCCTGAACCCAAGTAATAGTCAAGATATTGCTAAGCAAAGCTGGGCTATGAGCCAGAGGCAGACCCTGCTCACAGAAATTGGCAAGAAATTGGCTAGAAGCACATATTGATACATAAGCACTAATAAGAGGAACGTGTGCCAGGATGGCACCGGGACATCCCGGTGCAAGTATATTCCACAGAGATAAAAAGGAACAGGCGGACTCATCCTAAAGACGGTGTCAAAAGGACAACATGATGGAGAGATGTGTTTGTTTGAACCAATATATATTAGGGGAGAAGCAGCGCACTAATGCATAAAGGGGCTGCACCTCAATGCGTCAGGACTGATGAGTAATCTGTTCTGCACCTGTGTGTAAGAATACATCCCAGAGTGCACATCTCTGTCTGGTCTAGGCGGAAGTGGAAAGTCCCACCACTGACTGAGCTGTGTCCATTGTCAGGGGCACATATGTACTAGTAGACCCATTGATATCTAATCCAGCAACCTAGAGGACTATGTTTCATTTGACAATAAACCTAGTTGGGTTCTTTCGTACCTTACTAGAATCTGTGGTCTTTGGGTGGCCTCCAGGGTCTGCTGTGTCAGCTATGTGTGCAGAGCTGGGACAGCACAGAGAGGGAACACGCACGCAGCCTACTGTTATCATAATCAAACAAAAGCAGAGCACCCCACTGGTAGCATCTGAGAACATCCACTTCAAAAAAGATGTTGAAAAATGGTCTGTATTATACAGCAGGTCAGGCAAGGTGATCACAATAATCTCTTTGTACTGATGAATTTTTTTAACTTCACCATAAAATAGATATTTAGGTATCTGTGTGCCTCTGTACCATGCGATGGGGAGTAGTGCCTATCTGGTCCATGGAAGCCCCTGAAAAAAGAATGAGGAGTACTTGTGGCACCTCAGAGACTAACAAATGTGGGTTACACAAACTAAAACTATTTCCCGATGCTAATTTACCCCCCTACTGTTACTCACACCTTCTTGTCAACTGTTTGAAATAGGCAACCCTTATTATCACTACAGAAGTTTTTTTACTCCTGATAGTAGCTCACCTTAATTGATTAAGGTGGTATAGCAACCATCTCCACCTTTTCATGTCCTCTGTATATAATATATATCTTCCTACTGTATGTTCCACTCTGTGCATCTGATGAAGTCGGTTCTAGCTCACGAAAGCATATACCCAAATAAATTTGTTAATCTCTAAGGTGCCACAAGTACTCCTAGTTCTTTTTGTGGATACAGACTAACACGGCTACAACTCTGAAACCGGAGGCCCCTGGTTGATTGTGCCTTGGAGAGCAGTGCTTCCAACTCAAAACTCTGTTTCTCTGTATCATGTGATGGATTGTTATGGTGCTTAGCTGCATATATCCCATACTCCAACTTTAAATTGATAATGCATATGTGGATCCAAGGCCCAGCTACTCAGGGGTATTTCAGATCTCTGATGGATAATGCATCTTTTGAAAACTAGAATAACGATCTGCAGGCTAAAAATGTGACAAGCTTCCTAAAGTTCTGACTTTCAAAGCCTTTAGAATCTGAAACACTATGGTATGTTTAGTATGTTGACTCGTATGCTAATACATTCAAAATCCTCTATCAGCTCACACCTGTTTCATAGCTTTGATGGTGTCTATGCAGCGTAAACTATGATGTTTTTAGCAAGGGAAGATTTCTCCATATTTTGTGCGTTTGCAAACACCTGGTATACAATTTAGGAACTGGAGTTGCGAAATTAAATGCTAAGATAAATTGATTGCAAATATAATTTAAACTTTGTCAGGAAATCCTGTATTTAACTTACAGAATATAAGGAAAGAATACAAATGTTCTGGATAAGGGGGAAAAACAGCATGTAAATCTAGACTATCATTGAGAAAAGACACAGAGGTATAATAAATAATTTGAGTTAATCAAACTTAGAAATATTCACTTAAATTGACTTTAACTTAATATATGCTGAAAGCCTGAATTTAGGTTCATTTCTGCACATCCTTGAAAAACAACAGCATTTTCTGACAAGAAAATGTATTTAATTTAATGATAACTCATGTGGGATGACAGTGCATCTAGGAAGAAGAGATTTATTTTGAGGTTTTTAAATCTCACTGTAAAATTTGCATAAAACTTTTTCTAAACAAATGCATTAGCTATACTTATAAAAAAAGAGAACAATCAACCTACTTAAAGAAAACACTATTTGATATCTTTCTATAGAAGGAAATTTAATATAAATTATTGCCTAAGTCCTATTCCACTGAAGTCAGTTATTTTTTTCACAGTTTTCACAGATACATGGTTTTTTCAACAATTCTTACAAAATATAAACTATTATAGCATTGAAAATAAAAGGAAAATTCACTAAGGGATGTACATACTGAAGAAAAAATGGGTATCTAATGTATCCTACTGTCCTCACAAGTAAATATTAAAGAAAATCACCAACAAGCATTCCATGAAATATGAATAACAAATCTTATCCAAAAGAAAGATCAACAGCAAAATATTCTGATTCCTAGAATTTTAACCATGAAAGCTTCCTATGTATCAACCAACATTTCATTCAATCCACAACTAAGTTTCATACTTAATATTAAAAAATATATATATTAAAGTTATCCTAAAAAGGACTTCATATACCCTTGCTTTGGATGACATACTTTGTCACTTAAAAGTAGGATGGCCACCCCAAACTCATGATCATGAAATTTATATTCCATACCATTATGTGTTCACGCCAGTGAAATTGCCATACTAGACAGATAAAAAGTCTAGTAGCTTCTTCTCTGAAATTCGCAAGAACCAGATGCTTTAGAAGAAGATGCAAAAAAATCCAAAATGATTAATTATAAAAGTAATGAGTGCTACAGAGAAGGCAAATCAGGTACTCAATCCTTGTAGGAAAGAAAAAGGGGACATGCAAGTAAACTGATTTTTAAAGGTTTTTTTCATATAACATATCTTGCTAGCGAAAAAGGAATAGTTATTTATATGGATAACAAGAACATCCACAGTTACATTATATAGAAAAGATTTATAAATGATATGCACCCTTATTCTCTGGGGACATGAACCAACATAAGTAGCCTCCCTGTCCAGTCTAAACACTTTAATTCTCTCACTTTTGACTTCAGAGACTTTTGGACTAGCTTCTTCATTAAAGACAAAAATATACTCTTCTAAAATTTAGTATCACAGTGCTAGTTTTTCCAATGATTTTTCTCCTATAAAATACAGAACATGTTTCTATTGTGGTCACTGTTAATAGTGGAGATGAAATATTTTTTAATTAAAAAAAAATCTTTTTCTCAAAAAATTAGTGACATGGGGCCATATTTATAAAACTATTCAGGCAGATAAAA